>JAAWVA010001149.1:0-13098 GCA_015227895.2 Colaptes auratus | reverse complement strand
CCGCTCGGCTCCCCCCGGGGCTGCTCTTCTGCAGGCTCAGCAGCGCCGGGGCCGGGTTTAAGGGGTGGCCACGGGGTGGGGACAAAGGGCTTTCGGTGTCCTCCGGAGCGGTGAGCGGGGCCGCGAAGTTTCCCCCCCCCCGTGCCGAGCTGCGGAGCCGGCGGTCAGCAGCGGCAGGAAGAGCTCCTGGCCGGCAGCCTGGCTCCGTACGGCTGCCAGGGGACTGAAATAAACCCAGAGCCCAGGGAGGAAGATGCGGCAGTGAGGGGGCCAAGGGCCTGGGCTGCGGCGTGGGGGGCAGATGCCGCCCCCCCCGCTGCGGTCCGGGCGTGCTGCAGAGCTGGAGCTCAGGGCAGGACCTCTGCTCTGCCTCGGTGCCCTGCCAAGGAGGGCGCTGGCTGGCAGCTGGCGGGGTGCTGGCCGCGGTTTCTCGTCCCTCAAGTGATGTCTCAGCAGCTCCTCCCCGCCGGGGGAGCGCAGGAGCTCCTTAGCATCCTGCCGTGCCGAGGCACCCGCGTGGGCTGCCGGCAGGCAGCAGCTGGCTGGCACCTGAGAGGGCACCAGGTGGGGTCTGAGCCCTTTGGCCACTGGGTGGGAGCCTGCAGCCTCATGACCCAGGGCGGAGGGGAGCCAGGGCGCGTCCTCGCACCAGCCCCCACTTGCTGGGTGACCACAGGCACCACCCGTGACTCAGTCTCTCCCTTCCCAAACCTTTCTCCTGCTTCAGACCCTGCTCTGGGTGCCAGGCTGGGGTGTGCTTGGTGCCAGTCCGTGGGGAGGCAGCCGTTCCTCACCCGGAGGAGCCACGGCAGGGCTGTTGAGTGGCTGCTGCCAAGCCCAGGCAGGGATGCTCCCTGCTCCCAGACAGCTTCCCAAGCTCCCTGTATCCATACGTGGGAGAGGAATGGAGCACAAGCCATGGGGCAGCCCGAGTCAGGTCCTGCCAGGGCTCTGTGCCACCCGGCCCCCACAGCCTGCTGGCCCCAGGGCTGGTGCTATGGGTCCAGTGCTGCCCCACAGCATCTCAGCTCCGCGCTGGCAGCCTTGGGAAAGCTTCAGGGTTTCCCTTTGTCTGCTCCTTCTGCTTCCACCTTGTGCCATCTTGTCCAGACCCACCAGACCGTGGCCTCCGGGGGTCACTTGTCCTAATGAATATCTCAGGGAGACGTCAGCCCTCGGAGCGCACAGCCCTGTGCTGCTGGCACCAGCCACCCTCCTAATTGACTTCCCTAAATTAAGAGGCCCCTTTCAGTGACCAGATGGCCTGTGGGATGGTCTCAGGGATGGAGGAGGTGGAGAAACTCCCAGCTCTTCCTGCCCTGAGCACCTGGGATGGCAGCACGGAGCCGATCTTCCTGTAGGTAAGCTGAGGCAGGAGGGGTAAGCTCCAGCCCTCCAAAGAGCTGGGTGGGAAGGAGCTGCCCACGCCCTGACTTGTCTCCTTAGGAAGTATCTCTTGGCTGCTGCTGAGCCCTGGGGGTGCTGAGCTGGGGCTTGGTCCCATCAGTCAGTTGGGTGCTGCCAGCAGGGCAGGCTGGCTCAGCCGGCCCCGACACGCCAAGCCCTCCCCCTGCACCCACCAGCCAGCCCTTCCCTCTGCCATGGCTCAGGCTGGGTCCTGTCCCGGCAAGCAGTGAGGTGGAAAACCTGGTGCAGGAATATGGAAGCCATGCTGTGTGTCCCCTCCTCCCTCCCACCCCTCCTGCTGCACCAGGGGGAGCAGCGGCGCCCAACGCTTCCTGGGGCCCCCCTGAGCCCTCGCAGCTCTCAGCCCCTTTTCTCCTTCCAGAAGACCCCGGGAAGGGCCTGGCAGGAGCTGCTGGGGGGCTGAAGTTCACCGGGAGATGATCTCTCGTGGGGTTTAAAGCAGTCTCCAACCCTCACCCAACACGAGCCCCGGAGCGGTGTCCCGGAGGGTGAGCAGAGGACTCCACACCCGTCGGGAACAGGCTGTGCACAGCCACCTGCCCTGACCACATCTGCCTGCCCGAGCTCTGCAGCCTCTGCTGAAGCCCTGGCACGGCTTGCAGGGCTGGAGGGAGAGCTCCCACCCCGCTTTGGCAAGACTCCCAGCTGGGCAGCTCCTCTTTGTGGCAGAAGCTGAGAGCTTTTGCGGGGCTGTTGCTAAAACTGTGGGGCGGGAGCCCGGGGAGGGAGAGCAAAGCGCTGCTCCAGTGAGGAAAAGGAGTGGTTCTCAATCACCGTCTTGGGGAGATTTGCATACAATTAGGCCAGGACCTGCCTGCCTTCGCTTCCGTGGCGGACCTGCCGGCCGTCCTGCCCCGCTCCCAGCCACAGCCCGCCTGCCAGGACGCCCACCCCGGGAAAGCAGCGGGCGAGGGCTTTCGGGGCTCTGCGGGGCTGCCCTTCCCGTCGGCGGTGCCCCATGGCGGGCGGCCTCACCTCACCCCATTGCCTCTGGCTCGGGGACCTCAGCCCTCCAGCGGGGTCGGGGCTGCGTCCCCGGGCTGGGGGCCGTGCGAGGAGAGGCAGGCACCGGGGAGGTGCTGCAGCTCCTCCCAGAACAGCGCCGTGTTTACGCCAGCCTGCCGCCCTCCGCGCCTCCTCCTCCCTGCAGAGCAAACAGATCCTCCAAACCCGAATGAGCTTCCCTCACCCGCTGCTGGCACGGGCCGAGGGAGGGAGGTGGCACATCGCCACAGCCCCCAGATGGCCCTCAGATGCTCCAGCCCTCCGGCCGCCTCGCTGGTCGCTTGGCCAAGGACGGGAAGGGGAAGCCCACAGCCCACCAGCTCATGGTGAAGTCCAGCCCTGGGGTTGGGAGGATCCCACAGCTGTTCCCAGCCCTGCCTTGGGCTGTGCCGACGGATGAGAGGGTTGGGGGTCAGTCCCAAGGGGCAGAGTCAGGTGTTGAGACATCTCCCACCCAGATGGAGCAGAGCGGGAGGGGACAACCCCAAACCCCGAGTCCCACTGGAGGAGGGAGAAAGGATGAGGAGAGCTGCAGGGGGGGGTCTGGGGCAGTGTCCTTGCCCCACATCTGAGGTCGCAGCTGGTCCTGGTCCCTGCAGCACTGCTCTCTGGGAGCAAATTCTGCAGGATGAGCCCTGCCGGGTGCCTGCTCCACACTTCTGAAGGGTCCCTGAAGGGCTTGGCTGGTTCAGCTCCAGCAGTCAGATCGAGCCCCCAGACCCATTGGCTTACCCAGCCCAGGAGGGGAACTTTAGGGGTGGCCTTTCCCCCCCGGGCTTCCCCTAGGACCTTTAACAGCATCTGGTTCAGCCTCAGCACCGGTTCGGGGGCACCGTTCCTCCAAGGACACCCCCCCCGCCCGGGCAGCTCTGCTTCCCCCCCACACCGCCCCCTGCGGCAGGGATGCTGCTCCCCCGCTGCCTTCCCCGCCCCCAGCAGGAGCTGCAGCCCCCGCTCCAGCACCCTGGGGTGCCCTTCAGAGGGCGAAGGGTGCCTTGGGCTCACCCCGACCGCACCCCAGCAGTGATTTGGAGTGAGACATAAACCAGCCAGAGCCTGGGCCAGCACCCTACCGCCCGGTTCGGGGCTCATCCCGGAGCCGCGGCTGCTCCGAGCCCCGGGGGAGGGGTCCGGGTCCCCCCTCACCTCCAGCCCGGACTCTGCCCACCGCACCCTCCGCTCACACTCTACCTCCAAAACCCGGTTCTGGTGCTAAAACCCGGTCCGGAGGCGTGCCGGGAGATTGAGACTGCTGCTGGCACCGGGCCCTCGGCTTCCCCCAGCCCCAGCCCGGCTCCCCCCAAGCCCCAGCCCACCCCTCCACCCCCCCGATTCTCCCCGGGCTCGGCGAGCCCCGAATGGGGTCAGTCGCTCTTTAAAGGGCTGGAGGCTGCACCATGTGATGCTCCAGCTCCGGCTGGGAGCTGGCAGAGTCTGCCGGAGCCCAGCGGTGCCGGGGACCGGGGACGGAGCGCAGCCCCGCTCGCCGCGCCCAGCCCTGTCCCCCCCCACCCCTTCCCCGAGCATCCCTCTGGCCATGCCCCCCGCGGTACCCTGCGAGGGAAGAGCTCTGGCTGCTCTGGGGTGAGGACCCCCCCAGCCCAAGCCCTTGCTTTGCAGGTCAGGACAAGGTGAGGTGGGCTGGGGCCGGGCGGGGCCGGGCGGCTGCTGCCGGGACACCGGGAGGAAGCGGCCGGGAGAGTTGGGGGGGGGGGGGCGGTGGTCCGGGAGGAACGGCGGCTTCGCTCCGGCTGCAGCGGCCCCGAGGGGCTCCGCAGACGGTCCCGGGGCTGCCCCGAGGGCTGGTTCGGCTCCGTCAGGCTCTTCCCGGGGCTGGCCTGGGACTCCCGCAAGCGCCGCAGCCCCGGGAGCGGGATGGAGGTGGGTGCAGGATGCGCCCCGGGGGGGGGTCCGGAGCCCCAGGGGACAGCACAGAAGGGACGGGGGGGGGTGCGGGATGGCGGGGGGGGTTATCCGCCGCTCCCCCACCCCACCCCCATCCGCACAGGCTCCATCCCGGCCGGCAGCACGAGTCCCGGTGCCAGTTGCTCATCACCTCCCTCCCTGTTTGCAGGTGACCGAGGGGCCCCAGCGGGAGCTGGGGGGGGACCGGAGCGCCATGGCACAGCCGGTCTCAGCCTTCCAGGCTGCCTACATCTGCATCGAGGTGCTCATCGCCCTGGTCTCCGTGCCTGGCAATATCTTGGTCATTTGGGCTGTGAAGATGAACCAGGCGCTGCGGGACGCCACCTTCTGCTTCATCGTCTCGCTAGCGGTGGCCGATGTGGCAGTGGGGGCCCTGGTCATCCCCCTGGCCATCATCATCGACATCGGACCCCAGACCGAGTTCTACAGCTGCCTGATGGTGGCCTGTCCCGTCCTCATCCTCACCGAGAGCTCCATCCTGGCGCTCCTGGCCATCGCCGTGGACCGCTACCTGCGGGTGAAGATCCCGGTCAGGTAGGAGAAGGCCTCGGGATGGGCTCTAGGGGGGGTAAAAGGGACTGAGGATGGCCCAAACTCTTGGAGGAGCGCTGGGGGAAAGGTCCTCCTCCACACGTGTGGGAGCAGGGACGGCTGGCTGCGGCAGCAGTCCAGGCAGGGTGGCCTTGGGGGGTGTCCCAGCGGCTTCAGCAGCTTCGCACGGGGGCTCAGGGGGTGCTGGGGATGCAAGCAGGGATTGCATCGTGGCAGACAGGGCAGGGCAGCTCCTCAAGGCTGGGGCAAAGTGTGTCCCACTGCACCCAGTGGGAGAGCACCCAGTGAGGTGCTGCAGGCAGTGGGAAGGGATTCGCCTCCTTCAGCCCAGGTTCTGCCTTGCCACGGGGAGCCCAGGAGCTTGGAGCTGATGATCTGTTTGCTCATGGACCTGTGGGACACAGCTTTAGGGTTCTGAGGGACCAGAGGTGGCAGCCTGGCACATCTCAGGGGGCAGGCTCAGCCAGGAGAGATCTCTGGCTATGGGGCTGCCCCACAGCTGCCTCCCCTCCCTGCTTTTCTGCTCCTCATCTCCTGTATCTGCTGTCAAAGCCAAGCCCAGAGCAAGTTGAGGCATAAATGAGGGACACACTGCGTTTGAACTCTGCTGCCCCGGGAGGAGAGGTTTAACTGCTTCGTGGCCAGCTTCCTCCCCACAGCTGTGGAGCTGCAGGCACTGGGGCTGGGGAGAGGCAGCCAAGGGGTTGGAATGGTGCTGTGGGACCGGGGGGGGGGCTGGAAGGGGATGTGCCAGCTCATGTCAGTGCCCCTCCAGTGCAGCCTGCACGTCCCAGCTCCACTCCTTGGTCTGCAGCTGCCGCCCCTGGCCCCCTTTGCGCTGCCTGAGGACCTGCCCGGGCTGCAGGGACCTGCCCGGGCTGCAGGGACCTCCCGGGCTGCAGGGACCTGCCCGGGCTGCAGGGATGCCTTTGTGGGCACTTCTGCTCCAGGAGGGGTCCTGCTGCTGAGGGCATGGATGGAAAGCTCAGCCCAGGCGGGACAGCTGAGCACACTCCCAGCTCCTCTCACCCCCCTCGCCCCTTCGCAGCTCAGAGAGGAGCTCCAGCCCCTTTGCAGCCCTTCGTCAGCACAAAGCCCTCCCCCCACCCCCCAGAAGGGACCCAGGGCCCTTGTGCTAGGCGCTGCCCAGACCCCAGCGGGTGCAGGACCCTTCCTGGGGCAGGAATCACCTTCCCATACAGGGAGGCAGGGACAGGAGGCACCTGCCTGGGGATGCACTGACCCCCGTGGGGTGCTCAGAGCCCCCCAGCTCCGCGGGACCAGGCCAGAGATCTGTTGCTTTGGGGTTTCCCCTGCGGCCACGGCCAGGAGGAGCTGCTCAGCCAAGAAGGGAGGCAGAAGAAAGGAGGAGGAGCACAGCCCAAACCCACTGCCACCCCCTCCCTGCCACACAGCATTCCCCAAGCTGTTCCCAACTTCCTTCCTCGAGTGTGACATTTCCCAGCCTGACAAATCCTCTCCCCCCAGCCCGTGGTGTACCCGGAGTGCTTCTCACCCTGTCACTGCTGCTGGTGCTTGTCTCTGGTCCTCCAGCATCCCCTGGGTGCTGGGGCTGGGTTCAGGTGTGGGAGTGCTGCTGGGTTATTCATAGCAGCACTGCTGAGCTCTCCTGGCTCCTTTTCCTAGCAAACCTCATCCCTCTCTCTCTCTCTTCACACACACCCCCCCACACCCCCCCCTTGCTGCCTCTGAGCACCAAAAGGGCTCTTCTGGGGGAGATTTCTGCCCTGAGCCCAGGAGCAGAGATGAGACAGAGCCCCCCCCCGAGCTGGGTGGGGTCTGGAGGGAGAGGGTTTCAGGCAGTGGTCGACCCTGGGCTTTGTCATCCTGCTCTCACAGCTTCAAGGAGTGGTTTGGGTGGGAAGAGCTCTCAAAGCTCACCCAGTCCAACCCCCCTGCAGTCAGCAGGGACATCTGCAGCTAGAGCAGGGTGCTCAGAGCTGGCCTGCAGTGGTGCCAGGGACGGGGCAGCTGGGCTGGGGGACTCAGCACCCTCAGCACAGCAGATTTCTCTCTCGACTGAGTCTTCCCTCTTTTAGTTCAGGGCTGTGCCTGAGCACCCAGCACCAGGAGATCTTCTCCTGAGGGTTTGTAGCCTACTCCAAAGGCTTCACAGCCTCCAGAAGGGTTCAGCTTCACCAGCTGCTCCCTGCAAGCTTCCTTCTTCCCCTGGTGTGAATTCCTGGCAGCTGGCAAAGGTGATTCCAGGAGGGTTTGTGGCCCAGACACGACAGCAGCAAAGCAGCACTGGGGGGCAAATGGACTCAGAGCCACGGGATGGCTTGAGCTGGATGTCTGTGGGAGGAACAACACAGCCCCAGCAGCAGTCCAGGAGGTGCCTGGATGCAGTGAAAGCATCTGAAGGAGGGAGGGGTGGTCCAGAGGAAGGGGCCAGGCTCTGCTCAGTGCTGTCCTGTGACAGGGAACTGCTGCTGCAGAGAGTCCAGGGCAGGCTGGGAAGCTGCTGAGGGGCCTGGAGCAGCTCTGGGAGCAGCAGAGGCTGAGAGCCCTGGGGCTGAGAGCCTGCAGCAGAGCAGCCCCAGAGGGCAGCTGAGCAATGCTCAGCAAGAGCTGAAGGAGCTGTGGGGGGCAAGAGGCTGGGGCCAGGCTCTGCTGAGTGGTGCCCAGGGCCAGGCCAAGGGGCAAGGGGCACAAAGTGTAGCCCAGGAGGTTCCACCTAAGCAGGAGGAGAAAGTTGTTTGGTGTGAGGCTGCTGGAGCCTGGAGCAGGCTGCCCAGAGAGGTCGTGGAGCCTCCTGGGGTGGAGACTTCCAAGCCCCACCTGGGTGTGTTCTGTGTGCCCTGCCCTGGGTGCCCTGCCCTGGCAGGGGGCTTGGGCTGGCTGACCTCTGGGGGTCCCTTCCACCCCACCCCACTCTGTGATGACAATTCCTCCTCCAAGCAGCAGAGCAGGCAATGAGCAGAGCTGCTGGGCTGGACTTGCTCTGAGCTATGAGGAGGCTCTGGTGGGCAGCAGGAAGCTCAGGGGCAGCCTTGCCTGCAGTGGCCATGGGATGGTTGAATTCATGCCCCTCAGGACAGCAAGGAGGGTGCACAGCAAGCCTGCCCTGCAGCACAGCAGACCCTCAGGGTCCTGCTTCACAGGGCACCAGGAGAGAAAGTCCTGGAGGGGAGGGGGGCCCAAGAGGCTGCTCAGTACTCAAGCTCAGGTCCTCTGAGCCCAGGAGCAGTGCATCCCAACACAGAGGGGGCCAGGAACGCCAGGGGGAAATTCCACTCTGTCCAAACAGGTCAGAAGCCAGCACTAAGGACCATCCCCTGGATCTGGAATCATAAATGCACAGCATGGGGTGGGGTTGGAAGGGAGCTCAAGGCTCAGCCAGCTCCAACCTCCCTGCCATGGGCAGGGACACCTCCCCACCAGCACAGCCTGCTCAAGGCCTCATCCAGCCTGGACCTAAACACCTCCAGGCAGGGGGCAAGCATCAGATCTCAGAGAACTTCCAGCTTTGGGTGGGGTTTTGGGTTGGTTATTTTAATAACTGCTTAAATTCTGATCACTTCCCAGGCAGAATGGTTTGCAGCAGCTGGGCCAGGGGCAGCTGCCCTGCCCCAGCAGCTGAGCTTGGCTTTTCTTCCAGCCAGCCCTGGAAGAAGCCAGCAGTAGCTACACTTTGCCCACCACCATCTCTGTGCCAACACCACACCTCTGGTGTGGCTGGGCAGGAGAGGTGGAGTCAGACTTCACCTCTACCTCAAAGGCTTCAACTTTCCCCCCACCTAGAGTCACAGAGCTGCCAGGGCTGGGAGGGAGCTCAAGGCTCAGCCAGCCCCAGCCCCCTGCCCTGGGCAGGGACCCCTCACCCCACAGCAGGTTGCTCACAGCCACCTCCAGCCTGGCTGCAAACCCCTCCAGGCAGGAGGCTGCCACCACCTCCCTGGGCAGCCTGGGACAGGCTCTCACCACCCTCCTGGCCAACAACTTCTTCCTCACAGCCAAGCTCCAGCTCCCCACTTCTAGTCCTGCTCCATCCCCCTCAGTCCTGTCCCTCCCTGACACCCTCCAAAGTCCCTCCCCAGCTTTCCTGCAGCCCCCTGCAGATCCTGAATCATTTCCCTTGGTAGAAATCTCTCCCTTTGAGGAGAGCCTGAGGGAGCTGAGGGCTCTGCAGCTCGGAGAGGAGGAGTCTGAGGGTGACCTCATTCATGTGGGTGAAGATGTGAAGGGTGAGTGGCAAGAGGATGGAGCCAGGCTCTGGAGCCAGGGCAGAGCAGGGCAAGGAAGGGGAAGGGCCTGGAGAATGAATCTGCTGAGGAGCAGCTGAGGGAGCTGGGGAGGGATAGTGTGAAACAGAGGAGGCTGAGGGGAGACCTCCTGGCTGCCTACAGCTCCCTGCAAGGAGGCTCTGGAGAGGCTGCTGCTGGTCTCTGCTCCCAGGTCATCAGTGACAGAGCAAGAGGGAACAGCCTCCAGCTGCCCCTGGGGAGGTTTGGAGTGGAGAGTAGGAACAAGAGAGGTCAGGGGTTGGAATGAGCTGCCCAGGGAGGTGGTGGAGTCCCCAGGCCTGGAGGTGGTTGGAGGTGGTGCTTGGGGCTGTGGTTCAGGGGTGACCCTTGCAGAGCAGGGTTGGGCTTGGTGCTCCTGAGGGCCCTGAGGAGGGCAAGGAAGCTGTGGAGGGCCTGGGAGATGAATCTGATGGAAAGCAACTGAGGGAGCTGGGGGTGGGTAGTGTGAAACAAGGAGGCTGAAGGCAGCCTGTGCCAGTCTCTCACCACCCTCGTGGGGAAGAACCTCTCCCTGACACCCAATCTGAAGCTCATCACTTCCAGTTCTGCTCCATCCCCCCCCAGCCCTATCCCTCCCTGGCACCCTCAACAGTCTCTCATCTAGCTGCAGCCAGGTGCCCGGTGGTGGCACCGAGGACATCCTTCGGCGCTGACAGCTCCAACCGCGGCCCTGCGCCGCTGCTCCTCCCGGCCCCGCTCAAGCCCCCAGCCCGCGGAGCGCTGCCGGGAGCCCGCGGCCCCCGGGCTGCACTCAGAGCCCCGGGGGGGCCACTCGCCCGTCCGGGAGAGCCGCTGCCGCCCCCCGGGCTCGGCGGGCAGCGGCGTGAGGGCAGCTCTGCCCCGGGCACGTCCCTGGCAGCCGGGGCAGGGGCGTCCTGCCCGGCACGGGGCTCGGGCTGCCAGCGGCGAGCGCACCGCAGCTGCCCCCGGGCCGGGGCGCGGCCCCCGAGAAGCCTGGCGCGGGGGGTGGCCGCTTGCCCGCCGGCCCCACACAGCGCCCAGGGAGGCTGAGCGGGGCTGGGGAGCTGCCACCGGCAGGGAGCCCCCACAGCCCCTTCCCCCACCCCCCTACTCCACACCCCCATCCCCACAACCCCAACCCCCACACCCCCCTACCCACACCTCCATCCCCACAACCCAACCCTCACACTCTCATCCCCCACACCCCCCTACCCCACACTCCCACACCCCCCCTACCCCACAGCCCCATCCTCCACACCCCCCTACCCCACACTCCCACATCCCTACCCCACACCCCCATCCCTCACACCCCCCTACCCCACACCCCATCCCCACACCCCCCCACCTGCTGCTGAGGCTCAGGGACAGGCACAGCAGGGAAGGGAAATGCATTGTGCAGGGGGAGCAGCCAGGGATAGGATAGGTAGGATAGGATAGGATAGGATAGGATAGGATAGGGTAGGGTAGGATAGGGTAGGATAGGGTAGGATAGAATGGAATAGAATGGAATAGGAGAGGAGAGGCTTCATGCATCCCTGCTCCACAGGATCACAGAACCATAGCATGGGAGGGGTTGGAAGGGACCTCTGGAGGTTGAGTCCAACCTCCCCTGCCAGGGCAGGGCACCCAGGGCAGGGCACACAGAACACATCCGGGGGGGTTGGAAGCTCTCCACCCCAGGAGACTCCACAACCTCTCTGGGCAGCCTGCTCCAGGCTCCAGCAGCCTCACCCCAACCAACTTGCTCCTCCTGCTCAGCTCCAACCTCCTGCCGACACTTTCTGCCCTTGGCCTGGCCCTGGGCACCGCTCAGCAGAGCCTGGCCCCAGCCTCTTGCCCCCCACAGCTCCTTCAGCTCCTGCTGAGCATTGCTCAGCTGCCCCCTGGGGCTGCTCTGCTCCAGGCTCTCAGCCCCAGGGCTCTCAGCCTCTGCTCCTGCCAGAGCTGCTCCAGGCCCCTCAGCAGCATCCTTGCAGCCTCTGCTGGGCTCTCTCCAGCAGCAGTTCCCTGTCCCTCTTGAACTGGGGAGCCCAGAACTGGACCCAGCACTTCACATGTGTCCTCCCTAGGGCAGAGCAGAGGGGCAGCAGAACCTCCCTGGACCTGCTGGCCACACTCTTCTCCATGCCCCCCAGGAACTCATTTGCCTCCTTGGCCACAAGGACACATTGTGCCAGCCTCCTGCCGACCACCCCACAGATTGCATCTCCCTTCCAGGGGTCCCCAGCAAGCCAGCCCAGCCCTGCAGGTTCCATGAGGGGGCAAGAAAGGGTTCCCCACATCCCTGTCCCACAGTGGCCAGCTGGGGTGGGAAGCCAGCAGGCTGCCAAGAGCTGGCTGCAGGACACTGAAGTCCCCACTGGCCTTCCCAGGCCTGGTGCTTAGCTCCTGTGGCTGGAAGCACAGCTTGGCAGGGAGGGGGGAACTTGGTGCCCCACAGCCCAGCTCCAGCTCCCAGCTGCCCTGGCCCTTGGGGCAGTAAGCGGGGGGGGCAGCAAGCATGTGGGGCAGCAAGAGTGGGGGGGCAGCAAGCGTGGGGGGCAGCAAGCGGGGGGGGCAGCAAGCATGGGGGGCAGCAAGTGTGGGGGGGCAGCAAGTGTAGGGGGCAACAAGCGTGGGGGGGCAGCAAGCGTGGGGGCAGCAAGCAGGGTTGCTCCAGCAAAGCCGTGGAGCTGTCCTCTGCCCCTGCTCCCAGCCAGGAGGGAGTGCTGGAGGGCACCGGCAGCGTGGCAGCCCGGGGGGTTGGGGGTTCGGCTGGCAGAGAATGGTGCCCTGAGACGCTGCAGAACCTCCCCTGTGGGGCCAGGCTGGGAGAGCTGGGGCTGTGCAGCCTGGAGGAGAGAAGGCTCCAGGGAGAGCTCAGAGCAGCCTTCCAGCACCTGAAGGGCTCCAGGAGAGCTGGGGAGGGACTTGGGCCAGGGGCTGGGAGGGACAGGCTGAGGAACAATGGCTTTGAGCTGGGAGAGGGGAGACTGAGAGTGGAGAGGAGGAAGAAATTGCTGAGAGTGAGGCTGGGGAGAGCCTGGCACAGGCTGCCCAGGGAGGCTGTGGCTGTTCCCTGCCTGGAGGTGTTGAGGACCAGGCTGGATGAGGCCCTGAGCAAGCTGTGCTGGAGGGAGGTGTCCCTGGGCATGGCAGGGGGTTGGTGCTGGCTGAGCTTGGAGCTCCCTTCCAACCCAAACCCATTCTAGGACTCCATGATTCCCTGCCCCCCCCTGCCCCCCTCAGCACTGGGAGAGAGGAGATTGAGCCTGGGGTGAGGAAGGAGTTCTGTGCAGTGAGGCTGGGGAGGCCCTGGCACAGGGAGCTCAGGGCTGTGCCTGGGGTCCCATCCCTGGAGGCATTCAGGAGCAAACCTGCTGGGGCCCTGAGCAACCTGCTCCAGCTGACCGCAGGGGGGGGTGGGCAGGATCACCTTGGAGGGTCCCTTCCACCCTGAGGCATTGAAATGTGTCTCAGGATGGCAGTGGGAGATGCCCAGGTGGCATCTGGTGCTCCATGCCGGGCATGCTCCTCGGCCCCGGGGGCACAGAGGAAAGGAGGGACACCGGTGCAGGATGGAGGCAGACTCTGCAGGCTGGGGAGGGGTCTGGAGCTGACATCTCCTTCCTCCTGCTCTTGGAGGCAAACCCAGTGACACCCAGCAAGCTCAGGGCACTGCCATGCCCCACTCAGCCCTCTGCCCCCGCCCCCTGGGTGGCATCCCCCTGGCTGCTGGGCTCTAAGGGCGCTGCCTCCCACCCCTCAGGGGCTCTTTTCTCCACCATGGAGGATGCAAGAGCATCGCTGGGCTCAAGCAGGCTGGAGCAGAGGGTACCACACTCCCCAGCCTCCACAGGAACCACTCTGAGCAGCTGGAAACCACCAAAAATAGATTTGCTGCCTTCCTGCCCTGCAAGCTCTCACATCTCCCCTCCTGCATCCTTCCTCCCTGCAGAGCAGGACCCCTGTCCTGTTG
>JAAWVA010001148.1:0-13110 GCA_015227895.2 Colaptes auratus | reverse complement strand
TCTTTGCAGTGAGGCTGGGGAGACTCTGGCCCAGGCTGCCCAGGGAGGCTGTGGCTGCCTCCTGCCTGGGGGTGTTGAGGGCCAGGCTGGATGAGGCCCTGAGCAAGCTGTGCTGGTGGGAGGGGTCCCTGCCCATGGCAGGGGCTTGGGGCTGGGTGACCTCTAAGGTCCCTTCCAAGCCAAACCCATCCCACGAATCCATGACCCTGAGCTACCTGAGCAGCAGCCCTGCTCAGTGCCTGAGAGGCTCCACAGGGGGAGTCCCACACAGCACATCCATGGCACTGACATCAGTGCTGGGGCAATGAGGGCTGAGCTAAGGAGGCAAAGAACTGAGCACCCAAGCTCAGGGAAGCCAGCTGGCTTGTGATGGAGCCACTCCAAGCTTCCAGGAGGCTCTCTGGAGCCTTCAAAGCCCCAAGGCTTTTACAAGCTAATGGCTCAGCCCCACTGGCTTTCATCTGAGTGCTGGCAGGGGAAGGTTTGGGGCTGAGAGAGGAGAAGCTCTGCCTCAGGAGCAGGCTGCCACCCACTGAGCTGCAGAGGCCCCTGGGCCTGAGGAAGGCTGCAGGGCAGCAAAGAGGAGCTGCAGCGGGGGGGAAGGAGCTGGCAGAGGCTCCTGGGCTGGTGCCACCTCTGAGGCTCTCACACTGCAGGGGCAGGGCTGCAGCCTTTCAGCTCAGGGGCAGCCAGGGCCATGAGGAGCCTCTGTGCAAGGGCTGTGGGGCTCTGCTGCAGCAGGGACAGGCTCCCAGGCTCCCAGGCTGCAGCAGGGCCAGAGTGACCCAGGGGGCTGAGGGAGGGTCATGGAGGCACAGACCTATCCCTCCCTGACACCCTCCCAAGTCCCTCCCCAGCTTTCCTGGAGCCCCCTGCAGATCCTGGAAGGCCACAATGAGGTCTCCTGGGAGCCTTCTCCTCTCCAGCCTGCACAACCCCAACTCCCTCAGGCTGTGCTCACAGCAGAGCAGCTCCAGCCCTCTGCTCCTCCTCGTGGCCCTGCTCTGGACACCTTCCAGCCCCTCCAGAGCCTTCCTGGCACAGAGGCTCCAGAACTGGACCCAGAGCTGCAGCTGGTCTCCTCTCCAGTCTGAATCTCCCTCTGCTAGTTTAAACCATCCCCCTTGCTCAGACTTCTGTCCCCAGCTCTCTTCTGTCCCCTTGAAGCACTGCAAGGCCACCCCCAGCCTCCCTGCAAAGGATTTCTTCCTCCTCTCCACTCTCAGTCTCCTCTCTCCCAGCTCAAAGCCATTGTCCCTGGGCCTGGCACTCCCAGCCCTTGTCCCAAGTCCCTCCCCAGCTCTCCTGGAGCCCTTCAGACACTGGGAGGCTGCTCTGAGGTCTGCCTGCAGCCTTCTCTTCTCCAGGCTGCACAGCCCCAGCTCTCCCAGCCTGTGCCCACAGGGTCTCCAGCCCTCTGATCACCTTCATGACCTCTTCTGGACTGTCTCCAACAGACCCAGGTGCCTCTTGTGCCCACCAGGTGCTGGCAGGACACAATTCCAGCCACAGATCGATTGGTGAGGAGCAATCAAGCTGTGCCTTGAGGAGCAGGAGGGTCATTTGCAAGCAGAGGCTGTAGGACTGCTCCTAGTGATGCAGAACAAGCAAACAGTCAATAGATGGTGGGGGGGGAAAAAGAGAGCAAAGCATTTCCCAGGGGAGAGGAAGCTTTCCTAAGCTGTAGTGTGGGGAAGAGGAGGCTGAGGGAGACCTCCTTGCTCTCTGCAGCTCCCTGAGAGGAGGCTGCAGCCAGCTGGGGCTTGGGCTCTGCTCCTAAACAAGTGATGGGACAAGAGGCAGTGGCCTCAGGTTGCTCCAGGGGAGGACCAGGTTGGCCATGAGGAGCGATTTCTCCCCTGAGAAGGTTGCCCAGGCCTGGCCCAGGCTGCCCAGGGCAGTGGTGGAGTTCCCCATCCCTGGAGGAGGGCCTCAGAGCTGTGCAGCTGTGGTGCTGAGGGCCATGGCTCAGTGGGGCCCTGGCACTGCTGGCTTGGACTTGATGCTCTTAAGGTCTTCCCCAGCCTGAATCACTCTGAGCCATGGCTGCCCTCACCCCCCCTGGAGGTGTCCCAGCAGCAGTGAGCAGGCAGCACAGGCAAGGGGCAGCACAGGCAAGGGGCACCCAGAGCTGGGCTCTGAGCTGGGCTTAAGCAGCCTTGGGGCTGCCACCTCCAGAGGGCTCCCAGGCAGCCTGGGGGTGACCTGGTTAAGTCCAGGAGTGGTCAGCCTGAGGTCAGACCCAGAAGCCCAGGGCTCAGCTGGAATGAAATGAAGAGGTAATTAAAGGCTGGAAGGGCTAATCCCAGCCAGCCAAAGTGTCTCTGTGGGAAGGAGAGAGAGCTCCTGAGAGCTGCCTGGTGGCAGCCTGAGCTGGGAAAGGCAGTGGGCAGGTTGTGCCTGGGCAGGCAGGGCTCCAGGCTGGGCTCTGCTTAGGAGGCAGAGCTCCAAGGTCCTCTGTGAAGCAGCTGCTAGGAAGCCAGGCTGAAAGAGTCAGAGCTGTGCAGCCTGGAGAAGGAAGGCTCCAGGCAGACCTCAGAGCTGCACTTCACTCTCTGCAGGGCAGCTGCAGGCAGGCTGGGGAGGGACTGTGCAGAAGGGGCTGTGGGGATAGGACCAGGGGCAATGGTCTGGAACTGGAGCAGGGCAGAGTTAGGTTGGACAGCAGGAGGGAGCTCTGCCCAGGCAGGCTGGGGAGACTCTGGCACAGGCTGCCCAGGGAGGTGCTGCAGGCTCCAGCCCTGGAGGCATTCAAGGCTTGATGGGGCTCTGAGACCAACCTGCTCTGGCTGGAGCTGTCCCTGCTGCCTGCAGGGGGGTTGGACAAGATGCCCTTGGAGGAACCCTTCCAACCCAGTGCAGGCTGTGCCTCTGTGAAGGGGTGAGTCAGAAACCTGGGGAGAGACCTCTGAGCAGGGCCTCTTGTGCCAGGCCAAGGGGGGGTGGTTTGAACTCAAGGAGGGAGGTTGTGAGTGGAGAGGAGGATGAAATGTGAGCCCTTGTAGGTGGCCTGCAGTGCTTTGAATGGTTTGGGTTGGTTCCCTCAGCTGCTGGAGGGACTCAGCTCTCCCAGGAGCAGCTCCAGCAGAGCACTGCTGGAAGCCCTCTGCTGGGAGGCAAGCTCTCAGCCTGGAGAGGAGAAGGCTGCAGGGAGATGTTGGAGAAGCCTTCCAGTACCTGAAGGGCTCCAGGAGAGCTGGGGAGGGACTTGGGCCAAGGGCTGGGAGTGCCAGGCCCAGGGACAATGGCTTTGAGCTGGGAGAGAGGAGACTGAGAGTGGAGAGGAGGAAGAGATCCTTTGCAGTGAGGCTGGGGAGACTCTGGCCCAGGCTGCCCAGGGAGGCTGTGGCTGCCTCCTGCCTGGAGGTGTTGAGGACCAGGCTGGATGAGGCCCTGAGCAAGCTGTGCTGGTGGGAGGGGTCCCTGCCCATGGCAGGGGCTTGGAGCTGGAGGAGCTTGAAGCTCCCTTCCACCCCAACCATTCTGGGATTCTTTGGCTCCCAGCAGCAGGTTTTGCATTCCCATTGAAGCTGTTGCAGGGGAGGGTGAGGTTGGAGAGGAGGCAAAATGTCTTTGGTGCCAGAGTGGTCAGGGCCTGGCAGAGGCTGCCCAGGGAGGTGCTGGAGTCCCCATGCCTGGAGGGGCTGCAGAGCCCTGTGGCCATGGCAGCTGGAGCCAGGGCTTGGAGGCCATGGGGGGGTTGGGCTGCTGTGGCCTGGCTGCTCTGGGAGGGCTTTGCCAGCCCATCCCATCCCATGGTCCCATGGTTCTTCCCCCCTGAGCATGCAGGGTGCTGCTGCCCCTTCCCTTCCCCTGGCTGTGTGGGGGCTGCTGCCCTCCTGAGCCATTCTGTGGGCAGCCAAGAGACTGCCCTGAGCCTTCTGTCACCTTCCCCACCTCGAGCAGTGATGAAGTGATAAGGGCCAGGAGGATGATCAGAGGGCTGGAGCACCTCTCCTGTGAGGACAGACTGAAGGAGTTGGGGCTGTTCAGGCTGGGGAAGAGAAGGCTCCCAGGTGACCTCATTGTGGCCTTCCAGCATCTGAAGGGGGCTCCAGGAAGGCTGGGGAGGGACTGCTCAGGATCTCAGGGAGTGCTAGGACTAGGGGGAATGGAATGAAGCTGGAGGTGGGGAGATTCAGGCTGGAGGTGAGGAGGAAGTTCCTCCCCATGAGAGTGGTGAAGCCCTGGGATGGGTTGTGCAGGGAGGTGGTTGAGGCCCTGTCCCTGGAGGGGTTTAAGCCCAGGCTGGATGAGGCTCTGGGCAGCCTGCTCTAGTGTGGGGTGTCCCTGCCCATGGCAGGGGGGTTGGGACTGGCTGATCCTTGTGGTCCCTTCCAGCCCTGAGTGATTCTGTGCCTCTGTGAGGCTGAGACTCAGTGCAGTGCTTGGAGCTGCTGCTGGCAGCCTGCGGCCGGCTCCCTGACTCCCCCAGCGGTGACTCACAGCCCCCCAAAGCCTTCATTAGCTGCTGCCTGCTTTCCAGCCCTCCAGGAGAGGGATTTCAGCTGAGCTCCTGCAGCCCTGTGCTGGCTGAGCTGTGCTGTGCTCTTTGCCAGCCCCTGGGCAGAAAGCAAACCCAATTCTTCCAGCCCTGCCCTCTGATGCTCCAGCAAACCATCCAGGAGCTTGTGTTGGAAGCACCAAGTGCCCTCCTCCTCCTCCTCCCTCCCCACCACCCCCTCCCACACAGGGACCTTCTGCTTGCCTAAAAGCCTCTGAGCAGCTTTCAGCTCCCTCAGGCCTGCTGGGTTTCTGCTTGGGAGGGAAAAGGCTTCCTCCTTCCCCCTGCTCCTTCCCCAGCCTTGCTGCCTTGCTCTGTGCCAGGAGCCTGCTGCTCTCGCCCAGCAGCACACAGCATGAGCCAGGGCACTGCTCCTCTTCCCTGGAGCAGCCACAGATGGCTGAGGAGAGGCTAAAAGGAGCTGGGCAGGGGCAGCCTGGAGGAGAGGAGGCTGAGGAGGGGTCTGATGAGGGCTTGCAATTACCTAAGGGGTAGGGCTCAGGAGGCTGGGGCTCAGGGCTCCCCAGGGAGAGGACAAGAGGCACTGAGCACAAACCTGACCCCAGGAGGTTCCATCTGGCCATGAGGAGGAACTTCTGTGCCCTGAGGCATTTCTTAGGGGGTGAGGATAGGGCTGGGGGGGGGGGATGGAGCAAAAGCAGGAGTGGGGAGATTGAGCTTGGCTGTGAGGAAGAAGTTGTTGGCCAGGAGGGTGGTGAGAGCCTGGCCCAGGCTGCCCAGGGAGGTGGTGGCAGCCTCCTGCCTGGAGGTGTTTGCAGCCAGGCTGGAGGTGGCTGTGAGCAGCCTGCTGCAGTGTGAGGTGTCCCTGGCCATGGCAGGGGCTTGGGGCTGGCTGAGCCTTGAGCTCCCTCCCAGCCCTGCCAGCTCTGTGACTCTATGGGGAGGAACTTCTGCCCTGTGAGGGTGGCAGAGCCCTGGAGCAGGCTGCCCAGGGAGGCTGTGGAGTCTCCTGCTCTGGAGGGAGCTGAGGCCTCGGGGGTTCTCCTCTGGCTGCTTGCTCTGGGAGGCACAATGGTGCTGAGCAGCTTGGGCTCCTTGGGCTGTGCTGAGCAGACTTGCAGACACTGCTCATTTGCTGAGGGAGCAGCCTGAGCACACTGCAGGGGGAGGAGGCCAAGCTGTGTGTGCAGAGCTGAGGTCCCAGGCTCTGAGCTGCCCTGCAGGAGCCTGGCAGCAGCAGGGGCAGGGCTGGGAGCAGCAGGGTGAGCCCCAGGAGGGCTGCAGCAGGAGGGGACAAAGCTGTCCTGCCAAGGGTGCTGAGGACACCGAGCTGGGAGGCTTGGCTGAGGCTCCTGCAGGCTGTGAGGCCATCCAGAGCCTTGGGCAGGCTGAGAGCTGGGCACAGAGGAGCCCAGGGAGGCTCAGCCAGGAGCAGAGCAGAGTGCTGCAGCTGGGCAGGAGGAATCACCTGCAGCAGCAGAGGCTGGGAGGGGACCTGCTGGGGAGCAGCCCCAAGGAGAAGCACCTGGCAGTGCTGGGGGGCAGCAAGGGCTGCAGGGCACAGCAATGTGCCCTGGGGGCCAAGGAGGCCAAGGGGGGCCTGGGGGGCATTCAGCAGAGTGTGGCCAGCAGGGCCAGGGAGGTTCTGCTCCCCCTCTGCCCTGCCCTGAGGAGACCTCCCCTGCAATATTGCATCCAGCTCTGGGCTGCCCAGCTCAGGAGGGACAGGGATCTGCTGCAGAGAGCCCAAGGGAGGCTCCAAGGATGCTGCAGGGCCTGGAGCACTGCCTGGGGAGGAGAGGCTGAGAGCCCTGGGGGGGGCTGAGTCTGCAGAGGAGAAGGCTGAGAGGGATCTGATCAATGTCTATCAATAGCTGAGGGCTGGGGGGCAGGAGGCAGGGGACAGGGCCAGGCTCTGCTCACTGTGCCCTGGGATAGACCAAGGGGCAGTGGATGGAAGCTGCAGCCCAGGAGGTTCCACCTCAACAGGAGGAGGAACTTCTGCCCTGGGAGGCTCCCAGAGGCCTGGAGCAGGCTGCCCAGAGAGGTTGTGGAGTCTCCTGCTCTGGAGCCTTCCCAGCCCTGCCTGGATGTGTTCTGTGTGACCTGTGCTGGGTTGGGCTGGAAGATCCCCAGAGGTCCCTCCCAGCCCCTGGCAGCCTGTGAGCTGTGCTGCTGTGTGGGTGCTTGCTTGTCTCTCCAGGCTTGGGTCACCCTGTGACAGGGCTCTGCCTCCAGCATCACCACCTAATTGATGGGGAAATGAATTCCTCCTCCAGCAGTGCCTCAGCTCTGCATGGGCTGCACAGGGAGCCTGGGCAGGCAGCTCAGATCTCTGCCAGCAGCCCTGGTGGCCTTTCAAGTCATCCTCAAGGTGCAGCTGGAGGTAGGATGAGCTCACAATAACCACTGAGGGAACAACTGGGTGATGGCCTTGATACCTAATTAAAGACTTGGCTGAATCAAGCTGTGGGCAGCTCAGCCAGGGTGGCTTTGAAGAGCCTCTGGGGCAGGTGCTGCCTCTCCAACCTGATCTCCTTCCATGCCCAGGTGGCTGCCTGGTGGCTGTGGGGCAGGCTGTGGATGTGCTCTGCCTGGACTCCAGCCAGGCCTTTGCCACCATCCCCCACAGCCAACCCCTGGCCAAGCTGTCAGCCCCTGGCTGGGGCAGCAGCACTCTGAGCTGGGTGAGGAACTGAGCCCAGAGAGTGGTGGTGAATGGTGCCACAGCCAGCTGGCAGCCAGGCACCAGTGGTGTGCCCCAGGGAGCAGTGCTGGGCCCCAGCCTGTTCAATGTCTTCATTGATGATCTGGAGGAGGGGATGGAGACAGTCAGCAGCAAATGTGCAGATGACACCAAGCTGGGGGCAGATGTTGGTCAGTCAGAGGGCAGAAGGGCTCTGCAGAGGGACCTTGCCAGGCTGAACAGATGGGCAGAGGCCAAGGGCAGGAGATTGAACACATCCAAGTGCCAGGGGCTGCACTTTGGCCACAGCAACCCCAGGCAGAGCTACAGGCTGGGGGCAGAGTGGCTGAGAGCAGCCAGGCAGAGAGGGACCTGGGGGTGCTGGTGGACAGCAGCCAAACAGGAGGCAGCAGTGTGCCCAGAGGGCCAAGAAGGCCAAGGGCATCCTGGCCTGCAGCAGGAAGAGTGTGGCCAGCAGGAGCAGGGAGCTCATCCTGCCCTGTGCTCAGCACTGCTCAGGCCACCCCTGGAGTCCTGGGGGGCAGTGAGGAAAGTGTGGTCAAGGGAGGTTCTCCTCCCCCTGTGCCCTGCCCTGCTGAGGCCCCAGCCGGAGTCCTGAGCCCAGTTCTGGGCTCCCCAGCTCGAGAGGGTCAGGGCACTGCTGTGGCTCTCTGGTCCCGTGGTGCTGGGAGGACTTTGCTCCTCCTTTCCCCACTGCCTTCCTCTTCTGTCCTTCTTTCAGTGCAAGGCTTTGCCCCGGGGCCTGGGCCACGCCGCAGCCTGGCCTCGGCATTGCTCGGCCCTTCAGCTCTCAGCAGCACTCCTCCTGCGGCCGGCACAGCTCAAGGGCTGCTGCCTCCGGGTGCTTCCCGCCCCCAGCCTCCCCGGGCAGCCTGCTCCAGGCCTCCAGCACCCTCACACCAGAAGGGGTCTCTCCTCACGCTGAGGTGGATCCCCCTGGGTGCCAGCTGCCACCCAGTGCTGCTTGTGCTGTCCCTGGGCACCGCTGAGCCTGGCACCTGCATCTTGGCAGCCACCCCTGGGTATCCACAGATGCTGATCACATTCCCCTCTCAGCCTCCTCTCCAGCCCCAGGGCTCTCAGCCTCTCTTCACAGCAGAGATGTTCCAGGCCCTTCCTCATCCTCTCAGCCTCCCTTGGGCTCTCTCCAGCAGATCCCTGTCCCTCCTGAGCTGGGGAGCCCCCCCGGACACAGTACTGCAGCTGGTGGTCTCACCAGGGGCGGAGGAAATCCTCCCCAGGAGAGGTTTCCCCCCTTCCTACCTCTGGAATTCTGTTGGCTGGCCACAGCCCCCAGGGCTGTCCCCCAGAAGGTGCCACCCCCCTCCCCCCCCCCACAGTGTGCTTCAGGGCAGTCAGCTCTGAGAGGATCCCACCTCCTCCCACCACTGCTCAGGGAGGTCCTGGGGGGGTCTCCAAGCCCCCAGCCCCGTGGCTGTGCCACCCAAGCCTCCCTACAGCAGGGGGTACCCACAGAGGTGGTCCAGACTGATGGATCCTTCCTCCTCCCACTGGCTCAGAGTGGTCCTGGGGGGTCTTCAAGCCACAAGCTCCATGCTTGTGCCACCCAAGCCTCCCTACAGCAGGGGGTACCCACAGAGGTGGTCCAGACTGAGTCCAGCCTGGTGGATCCCACCTCCTCCCACTGGCTCAGTGAGGTCCTGGGGAGGGTCTTCAAGCCCCCAGCCCCATGGCAGTGCCACCCATGCCCCCCTACAGCAGGGGGAACCCACAGAAGTGGTCCAGCCTTGTGGGTCCCACCTCCTCCCACTGGCTCAGTGAGGTCCTGGGGGGGTCTCCAAGCCCCCAGCCCCCTGGCAGTGCCATCCAAGCCCCCGATGCTGCAGGCACCAACCACCTCTTCTGGCTGCCCAGCAGCAGGGACACTGGAGGGTGGGGGGGAGGCACAGGCAAGGTGAAACCCTCACCCTCTGTACACGAAGCCCCAGGCTGGAAGCCCTGGCCCGGGCCAGCGCCCCCCCGAGGGCTCAGTTTTGATGTGCCAGCCCCAGAGAGAGCCCTTCCAGCCCCGGGGGCCCTGCTCAGCCACCGCAGCTGTAACCTCCCGGCCCCCAGCGGGGTTGCCCTCCCCCCCAAGGCAGCAGTCAGGCCTGGGGGAGGCTCTGACAGAGGCAGTTCGGTATAAAGCCCACTCTGAGTGCGAAAGGAGGCTGAGGGCAGCTCATGAGGGGCTTCACTGCAAGGGAAACCAATCACCCAGCTGGCACCTGCCAAGGCAAACAGCGCTGGGGGGGGGAAGGGTCCTGGGCCAGGCACAACCAACCACCTCAGGCTGCCCTCCCTGAGGGCCCTTTTTATGCACTTTCTTTATTTATTTGGACATTCCTGAGCTGGAGGGGTTGGGGCCAGGCCCAGCTGCCTGCCCCAGCGCCTGCAGGGCGTCCCCTGGCACTGGCAGCAGCTGAGGCTCGGGGCGGGGGGCTGCCCAGGGGGACCCCGGGGTGGTCAGGGAACTGCTGGAGAGAGGCCAGGGGAGGCTGTGAGGAGCAAGAGCTGTGTGAAGAGGAAGGGCTGAGAGCCCTGGGGCTGCTGCTTAGCCTGGAGAAGGCTGAGAGGAAGCCTTATGAATGCCTATAAATAGCTGGGGGGGGACAAGAAGGGGCCAGGCGCCTCTCAGCGGTGTCCTGCCAGGACAAGAGGCAATGGACACAAACTGGAACCCAGCAGGTTCCACCTCAACAGGAGGAGAAACCTCTTTGGTGTGAGGCTGCTGGAGGCCTGGAGCAGGCTGCCCAGAGAGGTTGTGGAGTCTCCTGCTGTGGAGAATCACCTGGATGCTTTCCTGGGGGACCCCCCCTGGTGGCCCTGCTCTGGCAGTGGGGTTGGACTCAAGCTCCTTCCCAACCCCTACCAGGCCATGATTCTGTGACTCTGTGTTTCTATGGCTCTATGGCTCTGTGACTCTGATTCTATGACTCTGATTCTGTGATTCTGATTCTGACCCTGATTCTGACTCTATGACTCTGATTCTGACTCTATGACTCTGATTCTGTGATTCTATGACTCTGATTCTGACCCTGATTCTGACTCTGATTCTGACTCTATGACTCTGATTCTGTTATTCTATGACTCTGATTCTGTGATTCTATGACTCTGATTCTGACCCTGATTCTGACTCTATGACTCTGATTCTGATTCTGACTCTGATTCTGACTCTGACTCTGACTCTATGACTCCGATTCTGACTCTGATTCGGATCCTGACTCTGATTCTGATTCTGATTCTGATCCTGACTCTGATCCTGATTCTGATTCTGATCCTGACTCTGATCCTGACTCCGATTCCATGATTCTATGACTCTGATTCCATGACTCCGATTCTGACTCTGATTCTGAATCTGATTCCATGACTCTGATTCTGTGACTCTGATTCTGTGACTCTATGTCTCTGATTCTACGATTCTGTGGCTCTGATTCTATGACTCTCTGATTCCATGACTCTGATTCTATTACTCTGATTCTGACTCTGATTCTGACTCTGATTCCATGACTCTGATTCCATGACTCTGATTCCATGACTCTGATTCCATGACTCTGATTCTATGATTCTCTGATTCCATGACTCTGATTCCATGACTCTGATTCCATGACTCTGATTCCATGACTCTGATTCTATGATTCTCTGATTCCATGACTCTGATTCCATGACTCTGTTTCTGACTGTGATTCTGTGACTCTGATTCTGTGACTGTTTCAGACTCTGCTCTCTGATTCTCTGCCTCCTCTCTCCTCCTTTTTGTTTACTCAAACCCCTCGTCGAGATCCTTTGCTCCCTCCGAGAGGGAGGGGGCAAGGAGGAGCCGGGATGGGGCGTGGGGCAGCCGGCGGAGCTGGGTGGGACCCCGGGGCGGTGGGCTTGCCCGAGGGGGCGGTGGGCTTGCCCGAGGAGGCGGTGGGCTTGCCGGAGGGGGCGGTGGGCTTGCCGAGGGGGCGGGTGGGCTTGCCCGAGGAGGCGGTGGGCTTGCCCGAGGGGGCGGTGGGCTTGCCCGAGGAGGCCGGCGGGCTTGCCAGAGCAGGCAGACAGGCAGGCAGGCAGGCTGGTGCCGCGGAAGTGGCAGCTCAGGGCTGGGGATTAGCAGCGGGTAGCGTTGCGGGAGGGCAGCAGCCCCTTCCTGCGGCATTAGTCACCCGAGCCGGCCGCGGGGCGGGGGAGGCAAGGGCGAGGCCTCAGGTTACCCTCCTGCCTGCTCTCTCCTGGCCCCAGCCACTGGCCCCTGCTCCCAGCTGGCCTCTCCTTGCTTCGTGCCCTCCGGCTGTGCGCTCTGTAACCACACGGGGCCAGGGTTTGCAGCGGCCAGGGGGGGACGCCAGGAGCTGTTGGCTATGGGAGGTGTGCAAGGGAGGGACCTCTGTTGGTCCCCCCTGTTGCAGCCACAATCACAGAATCAGAGAATCAAGCAGGTTGGAAAACACCTCAGAGATGATAAAGTCCAAGCTGGCACCCAGCACCTCCTGACAGCTACCCCATGGCTCCAAGGGCCACAGCCAAGCCCCTCCTGAGCACCTCCAGGGCTGGGGACTCCACCACCTCCCTGGGCAGCACATCCCAGGGGCCAATTCCTCTTGCTGGGAAGAACTTTCTCCTCCCCTCCAGCCTAAACCTCCCCTGGCACAGCTTGAGACTGTGTCCTCTTGTTCTGCTGCTGGGTGCCTGGGAGCAGAGCCCAACCCCCACCTGGCTCCAACCTCCCTGCAGGCAGTTGCAGAGAGCAATGAGGTCTCCCCTGAGCCTCCTCTTCTGCAGGCTAAGCAACCCCAGCTCCCTCAGCCTCTCCTCCCAGGGCTGTGCTCCAGACCCCTCCCCAGCCTGTTGCCCTTCTCTGGACACCTTCAAGTCTCTCAATGTCCTTCTTGACTGAGGAGCCCAGAGCGGACACGGACTCCAGGGGTGGCCTGGAGCAGTGCTGAGCACAGGGCAGAATGATTCCCTGCTCCTGCTGGCCACACTCTTCCTGACCCAGGCCAGGATGCCTGCATCAGAAGTGTGGCAGAAGCATGAGGTCCTCCTGCTCACTCTTGGGGCTGCCTTCTCCTTTGGAGGAGCACAGCAGGGTTCTGCCCTTGCCCTGGCAGAGCCTTGTGTGCCTGGTGGATAAACCCAGGGCTCCTCCACCCTTCTCATCTACCCTCATCCCATCCAGGCCAGATGTTTCTGGTCCTGGGAAGTCCTGAAGCGGACAGCTGAGTTTCCCATCGGGAGCAAGTTGCCACCCAGAGCCTTTCATGCCCTTTGCAGGAATGTTTCTGTCCCCTTGCAGCTGTGAGATCCCTGTGGGCCACTCTCTGTGGCTTCTGGCTGTGATGGCACACAGGGCTGGAAAGCCTGGACTGGGATATCCATCCTTGGAGGGACCTGGAAAGGGGTGAAGGTCAGAGCTGAGCATTGTTAGCTGCAGAGATGAGTCCTGAGGAGACAGGACTTCAGGGTCAGGTCTAGTAGATGTCCCCAGCCATGGCAGGGGGTTGGAACTTCATGATCTTGAAGGTTCCCTTTCAACCCAAACCATTCCATCGTTCTATGATCTCATCTGAGGGATCCTTCCTGCTACAGGAAGGCTCTGGAGGGGCTGGAAGGTGTCCAGAGCAGGGCCAGGAGGAGGAGCAGAGGGCTGGAGCTGCTCTGCTGTGAGCACAGCCTGAGGGAGTTGGGGTTGTGCAGGCTGGAGAGGAGAAGGCTCCCAGGAGACCTCATTGTGGCCTTCCACTCTGCTGGCACCACAGCTGCAGCTCTGGGTCCAGGTCTGGAGCCTCTGTGCCAGGAAGGATCTGAAGGTGCTGGAAGGTGTCCAGAGCAGGGCCATGAGGAGGAGGTTCTGATCCTGGTGCTGGAGATGAGAGGCTCTGATCCTGGTTGTGGAGATGAGAGGTTCTGATCCTGCTCAGCTGCTCATGGCTGCCTAATTACTGTGAGGAGAGGG
>JAAWVA010001147.1:0-13115 GCA_015227895.2 Colaptes auratus | reverse complement strand
TTTTCCTTAATCAAGCCAGGTAATTTATTTCCTGGGCTTTGCACTTTATTACAAGCTGCTGTGTGTAAATAGCTTTGTTTGTTTGCTCTGTAGTTTTATAGCTGGACCCTTCTGCAATTAAGGGTGTTTTTAACTGATAGGTGCATAAAACTGAAGTGGGCAAGTGGAAAAAATAAACAGAGGGAAAGTTTTTAGCCCAGGTTATTTGCATTGGCCACGATGCTCTTCCCCACTAGCTGGTGAGGTTTTAATTAGCACTGAAAATCCCAAGTAACTGGAGATGAAAGGGCCCTATTAGGTCACCCAGTCCAGTTCCCTGCCAGTACAGAATTGTGCCCAACAGTGTACTTCCCAGTGTTTTGTCAAGTCCAGCACTAAGCTGCTTCATTACGTGAATTATTTGCTCTTTTCAAGTGGCAGGAGGGGCATTTTCTCCAGTTTATAACAAAAAACCTCCAAACTAATAATGAAAAAAGTAGAAAAGATAAGTGAAGATGTAAGGCAGCAAAGAAATTTCTATGCAGGGCTCTGCATGAGGTATGTGCTCTCCTCACTCTTACAAGGGAGCTCATACGTGGCCCAGTAAATATGAGAGATGAACTAAATGTCATAGCAGGGATTGAGGGAAAAGTGTTCAGCTGCCTCACTGAAATGATCTGAAGGGGCCCAAAACAGGGAGAGAGAGGGAACTGAAAAGCTGTCTCCACTCAGCTCCTCCTGGCCTGGGTCAGCCTGCATCCCACAGGAATATCATGTATAGCCCATTCCCATTCCCAATGAAAGAATCTCAGCAAGGATGGGGAAAAAAGGAACAACAACCCCCCAAAAGCATCACATGCCTTGGGTGACAAATCCCAGGAAACAGCCAGCCAAGAGCTGCCAGAAAGAGGTGAAGGTTTCTGACAGACCAATGAGTCAAACCATAGCTCAGTGTGGCTAGTGTGAGAAGCACAGTTCAAAGGCAGACAAGGGATTCCCCCACATGCAATGTCATCAGCAGGATTTCTTTACAATAGAGAATCACAGAATCAATCAGGTTGGAAAAGACCTCAGAGAGCATCAAGTCCAACTATCACCCAACACCTCAGGACTAGCTAAACCATGGCTTCAAGTGCCTCATCCAATCCCCTCTTGGACACCTCCAGGGATGGGGACTCCACCACCTCCCTGGGCAGCACATCCCAATGGCCAATCTCTCTTGCTGGGAAGAACTTTCTCTTACCTCCAGCCTAAACCTCCCCTGGCACAGCTTGAGACTGTGTCCTTTGTTCTGGTGCTGGTTGCCAGGCAGAGAAGAAAGAGACAACCCCACCTGGCTAAAACCTCCCTTCAGGGAGAGGTGGAGAGAGCAAGAAGGTCTCCCCTGAGCCTCCTCTTCTCCAGGCTAAGCAACCCAGCTCCCTCAGCCTCTCCCACAGGGCTGTGCTCCAGACCCATCCCCCGCTTTGTTGCCCTTCTCTGGACACCTTCCAGCAACTCAACCTCCTTCCTAAACTGAGGGCCCTAGAACTGGACACAAGACTCAAGGGATGGCCTAACCCGTGCTGAGTACAGGGCAGAATGACCTCCCTGCCCTGCTGGCCACACTAGCCCTGAGGCAGGCCAGGATGCCATTTTTCTAACACCAGATGCTTTTCACAGAACACAACTCTGTTTTGTAGATCATTATATGCAAGAATTGCAGACAATAAACTGCAACAGCAATTTAGATCAAAAGGACATCAGCAAGGCCCCAGAAATGAGCCAGTTTCAGGCACTAGTCTACTTAACTGCAGTTTAATGGAGACATAGTTATGCACACAAGAGTTCTTCAATACTACAGAAGATCCTTCAGTGCAAAAAATGAAAACAAACCCCAAGACCTAAAGGAGTAGAATTGAGAGAGGCCCCAGGAGTTCCTTAGATAGGCAAAAGCACAACAGAATCAGGAAAGATAATGGCATGGATTGAAAGGCCATCCTGGCAAGGGGAGAGATGAAGTTAGAAACACTATGAGAGAAGGGTAAGGAAGGCAAAGAGCCATTTAAGTCAAATAAAAAATGAACTATGGAAATTTTATATGGAAGGCTAAAGCCATGAAGATAAACTGCAAATACCGAGAAAGGGATGCTCAGGAAAGGCAGAAAGCCTTACAATATTTTAAGAACCAACTGGCTGGCTGAATTGCAGGAAAATCTGTAAGGAGGCAGAAGTGTGGGACTTCTGATTGTGGCCCATGTGAGCAAAGCCCAGTCAAATGTGAATGCCATACTCTGAACTGGGTATGGTAAGAAACTTTTGGCTCAATCACAACGAGGACCATGCTGAAGATCTGCTGAAGGTAATGATTTTCATATGGGGAGGTGCAGTCATTCTGGCCCTGGACCCAGCACTGGTGAGGCCACACCTTGAGTCCTGGGTCCAGTTCTGGGCTCCTCAGGTTAGGAAAGATGTTGAGCTGCTGGAAGGTGTCCAGAGAAGGGCAACAAAGCTGGGGAGGGGTCTGGAGCACAGCCCTGTGAGGAGAGGCTGAGGGAGCTGGGGTTGCTTAGCCTGGAGAAGAGGAGGCTCAGGGGAGACCTTCTTGCTCTCCACAACTCCCTGAAGGGAGGTTGTAGCCAGGTGGGGGTTGGTCTCTTCTCCCAGACAACCAGCACCAAAACAAGAGGATTTCTTTGCAATATAGAATCATAGTATCAATAAGGTTGGAAAAGATCTCAAAGATCAAGTCCAACTTATCACCCAACACCTCAGGACTAACAAAACCATGGCTTCAAGTGCCACTTCCAGTCCCCTCTTGAATACCTCCAGGGAACACCTCAAGCTGTGCCAGGGAAGGTTTAGGCTGGATTTTGGGAAGAAGTTCTTCCCAGCAAGAGAGATTGGCCATTGGAATGTGCTGCCCAGGGAGGTGGTGGAGTCACCATCCCTGGAGGTGTTTAGGAAGAGCCTGGATGAGGCACTTAGTGCCATGGTTTAGTTGATTAGGTGGTGTTGGGTGATAGGTTTGGTCTTGATGATCTCAAATGTCTTTTCCAACCTGGTTAATTCTATTCTATACACATCTAAAAAGTTCTTAGACTTCTGCTTAAGGGAGTAACTGTCCTACTTATACCCAAATCTGATGTTTACTTGAATGCTGGAGCTGTTCCACAGCCTCAAAGCATACACTGTTTTCCCAAACACAGAAGGGGCAGGCCATGTGGCACAGGTAGCCCGTATCTGGGCAGACAGATGCTAATTCAGGGCACCACTTACAAACTGGTGATGAGTAATTCTATCACCAAAGAATGGAATGGAATGGAATGGAATGGAATGGAATGGAAGGAATAGAATAGAATAGAATAGAATAGAATAGAATAGAAAGAATAGAATAGAATAGAATAGAAAGATAGGTTGGAAGAGACCTTCAAGATCACCTGTCCAACCTATCATCCAACACCACTAATCAACTAAACCATGGCACCAAGCACCCCATCAAGTCTCGTCCTGAACACCTCCAGTGATGGTGACTCCACCACCTCCTTGGGCAGCACATTCCAATGGACAATCACTCTCTCTGTGTAGAACTGGGAGATAGGAAGATGAGGGTATAATCATTGTTAGTCAGTACAGTTCCAAAGGCAAAGGGCCTTGTCATCCTAAGAACAAAGTCAGACTGGTGTTTATTAGATTGTTAAGTGTCCAGTGAAGCACACATCAACTTCTAGGGTGTGCTCAGGTCCCTAAGATTAGCATTATACACACTCAGTAAGGGCTGCAGTGACTGAACCAAGTGCTGGCTCAATGATACATCCAAAAGTAGCTATCAGCAGGCAAACTTTCCATATGAGTGCACCTGCCCAAGAGCTCTGCAGTGATCAGAGCTGGTCTGTGTGCTGTACAGCTCACTTTTCGTCAGTGGCTTGGGAGTAATAAAAGATGTTTTAAAGCAGTCAAACACCGAGCAGCAAACCTAACGAGGAGTACGGAGTGGTGTGACAGCAGGAGAGCCCTCAGGCTCTGCAGATTTTTCACCAAATTTTTCCTCATCAAATGGCTTTAACCCATAACTATGTGAGGATTAGGTCAAGCAGAAGAGCTCCCAAAGGAGAGGCAGAATTACAGTTCTGCAGCATGATGACAGCGTTGAGCTGCTATAAGGGCGCTCACGGTTAAATCATAGGGCTGAGGACTTAGCACCACGGCTCCAAAAGAAGAGGTGTGATGGCAGCAAAATCCACTCAGGAGTGCCTTACTTAGAACAGAATAGAACTGAATAGAACTGAATTGAATTTGAATTGAATTGAATTGGATTGAATTGAATTGAATTAAATTGAATTGAATTGAATTGAATTGAATTGACCAGGTTGGGAAAGACTTTTGAGATCATCAAGTCCAACCTATCACCCAACACCATCTAATCAACTCAACCATGGCACCAAGTGCCTCATCCAGGCTCTCCCTAAACACCTCCAGGGATGGTGACTCCACCACCACCCTGGGCAGCACATTCCAATGGCCAATCTCTCTTGCTGGGAAGAACTTTTTCCTCACCTCCAGCCTAAACCTCCCCTGGCACAGCTTGAGACTGTGTCCTCTTGTTCTGGTGCTGGTTGCCTGGGAGAAGAGACCAACCCCCACCTGGCTACAACCTCCCTTCAGGGAGTTGGAGAGAGCAATGAGGTCTCCCTTGAGCCTCCTCTTCTGCAGGCTAAGCAACCCCAGCTCCCTCAGCCTCTCCTCACAGGGCTGTGCTCCAGACCCCTCCCCAGCTTTGTTGCCCTTCTCTGGACACCTTCCAGCAACTCAACATCTTTCCTAAACTGAGGAGCCCAGAACTGGACACAGGACTCAGGATGTGGCCTAACCAGTGCTGACAGGTAATAGGGAGGGAGATCTGTGGTAGTTTTAGGCTATGCCTTTAAAAAATGCTCAGAGATCTTTAACAGAAAGTAGTAACAAAGCAGATAAATCAGTGTTGGGTGTAAAAAGGAAAATAATGATGGTTCTAAGCAATCCTCTTGGAAGAGATAAGGGACTAAATCTAGCTGCACCAAAACAATCTCTCTCTTGCTTCTTCACTCTGGGAGAGATACTGACTTGCTTCTGCTTGACCTTGGCTGCATTGTTTTGGCTAAGTCTAACGTCCCTCTGCTCCTTTCTCTTCTCCCTTTTGTACAGGGGGGTAAAGGGGAGGCAAGGAGGGAGAAGCTAGCAGCTTCCCCAGGTCCTTGGCCAGGGGGGGTCCTTGTGCTGTTTATTAATTGGAAATATCTGTCAATATTGTAAATCCTGTGGTTTGTACATGTTCAATGCAGTCCATTGTAGAGTGTAGTTTTGCTTGTAAGTACAGCTTCATTTGCTTCCAACTGAGCTGGTCTGGCAAAGTTAGTATTGGGGGTAAATTTCAACCCACCACGAGATTCAAGTCCTTGGCTGGCATGAAGATATTGAGAAACTCCATCTTATGCTCCAGGAGATCACTGCAATTAGCTTTCTGTCTGCAAGCTCTCTGTGTAATCAGAATCTCTCACAGGTGAGAGTGTACCAAGCAGGGAAAAAGTTTTGTCACAAGTTAAATCACTCCATCCCCTTAGAGACTATAAAATAACATGCTAAGGCCTGAGAAAGGTGTGGGCCTGGCCATCGACCATAAAACAAGAGGACACAGTCTCAAGCTGTGCCTGGGGAGGTTTAGGCTGGATGTTAGGAAGAAGTTCTTTCCAGAAAGAGAAATTGGCCATTGGAATGTGCTGCCCAGGGAGGTGGTGGAGTCACCATCACTGGAGGTGTTTAAGAAGAGCCTGGATGAGGCACTTGGTGCCATGGTTTAGTTGCTTAGATGGTGTTGGGTGATAGGTTGGACACAGTGATCTCAAAGGTCTTTTCCAACCTGGTCTATTCTATTCTATTCTATTCTATTCTATTCTATTCTATTCTATTCTATCTATTCTTCTGTTCTGTTCTGTTCTGTTCTGTTCTGTTCTGTTCTGTTCTGTTCTGTTCTGTTCTGTTCTAAATGGGTGGTGAGAAGATGTTCACAGCAGACCTACCTTCAGGTCTAGGATTTCGACAATCTCCCCTCTATTCTAGCAAGAGGGAAAGGAGATTTTTCTCTGCAGTTCTGCCATTCATCTGCTTAAAAAGAAAGACAAATTCCAGGGAGGATTTTGAAGACTTTAAAACATTTTAAGAGGAAGTATAAATTGTCTTTTGGGAAGCAAAATCACAAAACACCATTTGTTCACATTATTATTTAACAGCTAGAAAAATAGAATCACAGAATCAATAAGGTTGGAAAAGACCTCAGAGATCATCAAGTCCAACCTAGCACCCAACACCTCAGGGCTGACTAAACCATGGCTTCCAGTGCCACATCCAGTCCCCTCTTGAACACCTCCAGGGATGGTGACTTTACCACCTCCCTGGGCAGCACATTCCAATGGCCAATTACTCTTTCTGGGAAGAACTTTCTCCTCACCTCCAGCCTAAACTTCCCCTGGCGCAGCTTGAGACTGTGTCCCCTTGCTCTGGTGCTATAACTGAGATCTGACTGATTGCACTGCATCTAAGTACTTTCACAAAGAGAAAATGCCCCACAGCACAGGGCAGTGTCAGGTGAAGCACAAAACAAAGCCTGGATGCAGCTTCCATTTAAGTTTGAGGAGGAAATAAAGCCCGGGTTTTAAGCACTGGAACAAACTGCCAAGGAAGTGTTAGAGGATGTGTCCTTTCAAATCCAGGCTGGATACCTTTCTGGCTTCTGTGATTTAGTCAAGCTGAGATGGTATTTGGCTTAATAGGAGGCTGATTGGGTGAAATGTAATGGTCTGTGATGTACAGGGGGTGGGGGAGGTCAAACTACCTGATCTAATGGTCCCCTCTGGCCCTAAGTTTTGTGAAAGGCTTGGGCTAACTCGCCAAGCAAGTTGTGATATATTGCCCCAAGCGTGGCTGACCGATTCTAAACAGTTACAACCAAATCCATTCTTAATCACAAACCTTAAAAAAAAAAGGAAAAGAGAAGAAAAAGTGGAAGTCAGCCCCCTGAAAACAGTTCCCCCTGGTTTAATCTTGAGGGAAATTGCATCAAACTCCCAGGGGAAAAAAAAAAACCAGCAAAGAAAAGAGGTGTGCAAGTCTTTCTGAGGAATGAAACCTGGGTTTTTACAAGAACAGAAATGGCTTACACACTTAAAAGTCCATTTAGAGCTTGGCATAGAGCTGTTGCTTTCTACACTGAGTGCAAGCACACTTCAAGGGCATTGGGGATCCGATTACTATCCTGCAAAGCGTAGGGGTTGGCTGAACTACCCCAGAGTAACTCAAATACCAGGGAACCTGGCCTGCTCCCTGTCCATAAAGTACACAGAAAATGATCCCACTCCCTGACATTTTTTCAGCTGGGACAGCTGCTATAACAACTCAGAGCTTTTCAATCTCTGTACAGAGCTCATGTATAACCTCTTCAAGTTTTCAGCCTGGAACCACTTTTCTTCCAAGCCCGTTTTGCTGGAGCAACCAGGGAAAAAAAAAAGCTCAGGGAAAAGCTCTTTGATAGCCTGGGGAGGGGGAGGGGGAGAGGGGGGGGGGGGCTTTAAATCAATAAAGAATTTAAAAGGTGGGGAGGGGGACAGGGGGCAGGGGAGTAGGATAGAAAGATTTACAGTGAAAAACAACATTAAGCTTGAATCCTGTCCAAGGGGAGCCACAGGGGGCTGGTGCCAGTCATCCCTGATGAAAGAGTGTGGATTTGTCAGGGAGAAGGATGTCATGTAAAATCGCAGTCAAAGCCCCGGCGAAATGGCACCGGGGGCCGGGTCCCTGCGAGGTTTGCCTGAGGAACGGCTGCAGGTTTGTGCGCTCAGAGAGGCAGAACCCATCCCCTCCTTCATTCCCTGCTCTTCTGCAGCAGCCCTGCGGTTCCTGCTGGGGAAATGCTCCCCACAAATCCAGCCCAGGCTGCAGGGGGAAAGCTGTGCTTGGAGAATCAGCTGCTTCAGCGCTCACTGCTGGATTTAACTGCTCAGCAATGTTTTCCAGCCACTTGACTCCCTCCATCACCCAGCCCAGCCAGAGGGTTTAGCCTCTCTAGAGTGGTTCTTTATATATTTTTTATTTTTTTTTACTCAGTGGAAATTTTGTTCTACCTATGATATGCCTCAAAATCCTCCCTGTGTGCCTGCTGATGGGCCCCACAGCCCACCCCTGCCCAGGAGAGGGCTCAGGAAGCAGCCACAAAAGCTGCCTCGCTTCCTTCTCCTAAACCCTGCCAACCTCTCGGTGTCCCTGGCAGCTGCTTCTGCAGCATCAGGATATGGGGGCACCTGGTAATTTGTACTACATTGCTAGTAACTGCTATTTACTTGATTTAAGGGGCTGGTGAGGTCCCCTCTTGTATTTGGCTTGGGGATGTTAACCTTGGCTATGCTCATACTCAAGGGCAGAAGTTTCCATCAACAACTTAAAAGCCTTATAATGGAAACAAAGAAAAAAAGAGGCAGAGTTGATATAAAAGCTCCACCACTGAAATATAAAAGCATTCAGCAACCCAGTGTAAAACACAGAGCAGCAAACACTCTTCCAGTAACTTTCTGCCCAAAGCACTCAATCAGTGTTCTGGGGTTTATTCTTCCCAGTGGCTGGAGAAATTACTGACAGTGCCAGGTATTCCTTTTGGTGCAATGTTAGTTAGTGCTGAAGTCTGTAAATGGAGTCTTATTTCATTGGACAAGCTGGGAACCAAGCAGCAGATTTACCTCTTTCCATTCATGCTGCACTCACAACCGCGTCAGAGCTTCTCCTCAGACCACCATTGTTAGGTCTTCCTCGCTGTCCTCTAGGTGTTGCTGCTCCCAGAGCGCTGAGCAGTGACACTCTATGTTTGTCCAAAACCCCCCAAGAAGTGCTGGCAGCCCCCCAGGTCAGCTGCTTGGCAGCTCCACGCCCTGCCTGCATGTTGGGTGGTGGCTCCTGCTGTTTCAGCGGAAAATACATCTCCCTGTTTCAACCCAAATTAGGGAAGGGCAGACCCAGCACCAGTCCTGGCAATGGAGACAAGGGCAATGACCTCAACCCCATACCCTGCTCTGCCCCCCCCACCTCCCAGGCACTGGCCTGCTATCTGGTGCTCCAGCCTCTGGCCATCTGGTTTTTCACAGGGGTAAATAAACACCCAGCTGCAAGCTCTGCTTCATCCCAGGGCAGAGCAGGGACTTTTTCAGAGGCATTCATGAGAGACAAAGAGTTTTTCACCAGCTGCTGTAGCTCAGCAGTATCACTTCATCTGCAAGGACACGTGCACCACACCTACATCTTTGGGGAATTTCTCTTTATTTCACTTTCTGAAGTGTCATTCCCATAATCTTTTAGGTTACAGGCCTTCCACTCCCCTCAGCACCATCAGTTCTGAGGGCTAAGGGTTGAAAGCTGAAAGCCTTGCTGCGCTCAGACAGGTTCTTAGGGACCTTCTCATCAGGTCCACTTTTGCACAGCCGGTGCAGGTCTGGTAGCACGTGCAAAGGTAACTCCTGCTCTCAGCGGGGTTTCTTGGCTTCCTGGGTTGTAGTCACGATGCTCAAGCTCCATCTGGGGAAATAAAAAGCGTTATTTGTGCCACAAGACCCATAGCTGTCCCATGCTGTGGCCCATGGACCTGGAACGCGGCTCCAGCAACAGGAGAGATGAATCCAGGCTGGAAGCATGACTTCATTTCTTGCTGCTTTTTTCTATCTGACTTGCAGCATCACCATTGGCATAAACAGCCCTGACTTCTCCATCAGCTATTTCCTTCACTTCCTCCAGCATCAAATGTATGTTTTTCACGTTTGGGTAGTACTTGCAAGCTCAGAGAAGCTCATCTGACTGTGACTGAAATCTTGGCATGCAGCTTGATGTTTTTTCCCCTTTTACTGAACTATTTTTTTGCTTGATACGCTGCCAGCTTCACTTCCCCCCCCCCCCCCCCCCCTTCCTCCTATATAAACAATATTCCTCTTCCAGATATTTCTTACACATTTGATAAAATGTGTTGCATACATGAGATGTCTTTGGCTGGATTCTACAGAGATTTGGCATCATGCAGCACACTAACTCAGCTTTGATTCACGAGAGAAAATATATGTCATCGAGGGCTGGGTGTACTTCTGATTCCAGTGCACAGCCCTGATTGACTGTTTCAGCTGCAAGTGACGAAGGCAAGGCCAAATATAAACAAAGGCTGTGCAGCACCTTTCAGAGACGTGCCTTTTATTTGTTTTTCATAGGGGATGGATTAGGTTCTAAAGTTTTCAGGAGGTGCTGCTTTCCCAGTGGCACTTCTGCAAGCACAGCGGTGTTAACCTTGGCTCCCTGGCCACGTTCCAGTGTGGTTAATTATATTCTGCACACTGTGAAATTCCCACATAATTTTCAATTAAGGAAGTTATTTGCCACCTCTCCCACTCCCTGCAAACCCTTGGTAAGATGTGCTGCCACACAAAATGGCTGCTGTGCTCCCTCCCAGAGATGGCTGCGTGTCGGCCGGCACTCACACACAGAGATCCCTTGGATGTAGAGCAAACGTGGTCCTTTGTTCTAACCAACAGCAGGAGAAATTCTTTGGTCTCATGCTTCACAGGCAAAAGAAGAGGCTAGGACTCTATGAAGATGTCTAAAGGCAGGCATGGACCTCACCTTGTTAGGTCTACTTAGAGCTGATCTGCACCCAAACTTGACCTTGACTAGTGAATCATTTGCATGAGAAGCCATCTATTTGTTGCTGGACTCTGGAGAGGGTGACAGAAGGATTACAGCTTGGCTATTAAGGTCTTCTTAAGAAGAGGAAATAGCCAAGCTAACACTCACACCACCCTTTCAAGGACCTCCCAAGGCTGTGTGGCCTCTGGCAATGAACTTCCCTGGCGAGCACACTGCTTGCTGGCTGAGATATCCTCAGACACAGCCAGAGTTGCTTTGCCCTGGTCTCACTGCATGCACACAGTGTCCCAGCAAGACTCTGGTCTTATTTTCCAGCCCATCTGCCCCCACAGGACGTTGTTGTTCATGAGGGTTGGGGAAAGGCAATGGGAAGTAGACTGTTTATGGGACTGTGACCCCATGTCAATAGCTCAAATTTCATGCCAGATACTCAACACTATGCCTCATTTAGCTGGTGAAAAGTCTTTTCCAACACGATCAGGTCTACCACCCCCCACCCCTCGTGGCCTTGCACCTTCTGTATTCACTGGCAGGGCCAGGTCATGCTCCAGCCAGCTGCCAGGAGTGCATGCTGCCAGGAGCACTGACTGCTTCAGCCTCCAAAGACCACACCACAAGGCAGAAAGCCCTTCCCGTGCGGTACTGCGGAAAGGCAGCGCGCTGGAGCGCTCCTCGCCAAACCCTGGGGACCTGGGCCACTGGCTCAGCAAACACATCTCCTGCAAGGCCAGGGTCGTGTCTGAGGTCACATTCCTACATCATTACATTCTTTTCAGTTCTTCTCTACACTGGCTTCTTCCTTTACACCTCTATCACAGTATTACAGTATCACTAAGGTTGGAAGAGACCTCAAAGATCATCGAGTCCAACCTGTCACCACAGACCCCATGACTAGACCATGGCACCAAGTGCCACGTCCAGTCCCCTCTTGAACACCTCCAGGGATGGAGACTCCACCACCTCCCTGGGCAGCACATTCCAATGGCAAATGACTCTCTCAGGGAAGAACTTTCTCCTCACCTCCAGCCTAAACTTCCCCTGGTGCAGCTTGAGACTGTGTCCTCTTGTTCTGGTGCTGGTTGCCTGGGAGAAGAGACGAACCCCCACCTGCCTACAACCACCCTTCAGGTAGTTGTAGAGAGCAATGAGGTCACCCCTGAGCCTCCTCTTCTCCAGGCTAAACAATCCCAGCTCCCTCAGCCTCCCTCATAAGGCTTGTGCTCAAGGCCTCTCACCAGCCTTGTTGCCTTCTACCTGGCCTTAAGACACTCAAGTCTTCCTTCTCCCCTTCCAGCCCTTCCAAGCTTGATTTGTTCCCTTACTATTACATTATCAACCATGGAACACTTTTCACCAGCTTTTCTTTCCCTCTTTTTGTTCAGATTTCCTACACCCTCTTGTTACCACTGTAAACTGCCATGTCCACCAGCTGTTGGATTTCCTTGCCTGTTTCTATTAGAAACACACAATTTTGTGATTATTGAGAAAGGGGAGATTGAAAAAGGAGACAAATCTTGGGGTGCTTGGTGCCATGGTTTAGTTGTTTAGGGGGGTTGGATTGGTTGATAGGTTGGATGTGATGATCTTGAAGGTCTCTTCCAACCTTGTTTATTCTATTCTATTCTATTCTATTCTATTCTATTCTATTCTATTCTATTCTATTCTATTCTATTCTATCCTATCCTATCCTATCCTACTTTCTATTCTATCCTATCCTATTCTATTCTATTCTATTCTATTCTACTCTATTTTTTTTCCTAATCCTGGCTGAAGTTTCCTCTGTACTGTAGAGGGTAACATTTCCCTCTCTTTCCAGTGACCTCACTTGACACAGACATGGCTCTCTGTGTACTGGATAGGGCTACCCTGTCTAAGGTAGGCATGACCCCCAGGAGAGGGCATGACCCTCCACCATGCATACAAACACATGTGTGCATGCCAAGTCTTCTCTACCCTAACACCATCTCAAAGTTGCCACTCTGCCAAAGTCAACTTTGGCAAGGTGGTTTGTGTGCAGATCCTCCACCCACTCGCTTTGACCCAAAGGTCACACCTGAACACTCCCCACTTCCAGGAACACCCCAGACAAAGTCTTCTTGCCTCCCTACTATTGCACTCTCATCCCTCATCTCTGCTTCAACATGACTCATTATCTCTATCATAAGGTTTTAACAGGTAAATTCAGTTCTCTTCAGGAGGAGCTGACAGAAGCCATCATCTTGATGAGAGAAGTGTACTGAGAGAGTCCAACCTTGTTATTTTTCCCTGTTGGCAATGTCATCACTGCCTCATTTGTAACAATGATCTCAGGAGAAGCCTATTCCATGTCTTTGTCAACATAAGGAAGGTCTCCTGAGGCATTGTATCATGGATGGCAAAACTGAGGTTGTCTATGACAAAAGTACTTTTCCAAGTGCAGTCACTGCTTTGAAGGCCAAATTGTTGGGAAGGGAAGG
>JAAWVA010001146.1:0-13137 GCA_015227895.2 Colaptes auratus | reverse complement strand
CTGCCCCCCAGCCCTGCCAGCTGCTCCTCCTGGGGCTGCTCCCCAGCAGATCCCCTCCCAGCCTGTGCTGCTGCAGTTTGCTCTTCCTGCCCAGCTGCAGGGCTCTGCACTGACCCTCCTTGCAGCTCATTAAGTTCCTCCTCTCCCAGCTCTCCAGTCTTCTTTTTTTGCCTCTGTCTCAGATTAATCCTTCTCCCAGGACGATTTTCCTTCTAGCTGCAGCCCAAGTGTGGCAGCAGCCCATAAAGGAGAGTTGTGGGTCTCAGAGCTGCTGTTAAGGAAGGGAATCCAATATATCTCTTCAGTTCCTCTCATTCACTCCAGTAGGTTGCTGAAGTTTGCTCTCAGCCTAACTTCTGCAGGATTTAGAGGCTTGCACAGGCCCTTGTTTGATGTGCTGAGGGTTGGTCTGCCAGGAGCAATGGAACAAAGCCAACCATGGGCAGTGTGCTGGTTGCCTCTTCTTACCTTGATTTGGGTCTCTTTCCACTGTGCTCTGGATTTGCTGAGGCTTCCTTGGCCTGCATGAACACAATGGTGCACTGTGGTGGTCTTCAAGCACTGAGGAACCCAGGGCAAGAGTGTGCAAAACCAGCCCAAGGCTCCCTGCCCTCCACTCCACGTCTTCTGTTGTGGGACAGGGACTTCCAGGTGGAGGGGCTGGAAGGTGTCCAGAGCAGGGCCAGGAGGAGGAGCAGAGGGCTGGAGCTGCTCTGCTGTGAGGACAGCCTGAGGGAGTTGGGGTTGTGCAGGCTGGAGAGGAGAAGGCTCCCAGGAGACCTCATTGTGGCCTTCCAGGATCTGTGGGGGGCCCCAAGAAAGCTGGGGAGGGACTTTTGAGGGTGTCAGGGAGGGATAGGAGCAGGGGGGGATGGATCCAAGCTAGAGGAGGTATATTGATATTGGGTGTTAGGAAGAAGTTGTTGCCCATGAGGGTGGTGAGAGCCTGTCCCAGGCTGCCCAGGGAGGTGGTGGCAGCCTCCTGCCTGGAGGGGTTTGCAGCCAGGCTGGAGGTGGCTGTGAGCAGCCTGCTGTGGTGTGAGGTGTCCCTGCCCATGGCAGGGGGGCTGGAACTGGCTGAGCCTTGAGCTCCCTTCCAGCCCTGCCAGCTCTGTGATTCTTATTTCAGGAGCTTAATCTTATTTATTTATTTGCTTAAAGTTTCAATACAATAAACTTTTAGAGTCAAATTCCTCTTCATCTCCTTTATTACTGTTTCAGGTGCTCAAATTTATCTACTCATTTATTTGCTTAAATATTGACTCTAATAAACTTTTAAAGGGCAAATCCCTCTTTATCTCCTTTATTATTATTTAAGCTGCTGGCATTTATTTATTTAATTGCTGAAAGCTTCACTCTCATAAAGCTTTGGAGTCAAATACCTCTTCAGCTTCTTTATTAGTATCCCAGGGGCCCAAATTTATTTATTTATTCATTTCATTAAAGTTCCACTCTAGTAAACCTTCAGGGTCAAATTCCTCTCTTCAGTCTGGAGAGGAGAAGGCTCCCAGGAGACCTTCTTGTGGCCTTCCAGGATCTGCAGGGGGCTCCAAGAAAGCTGGGGAGGGACTTCTGAGGGTGTTGGGTAGGGATAGGAGCAGATGGAATGGCTCCAAGCTAAAGGAAGGGAGATTTAGGTTGGACATTAGGAAGAAGACATTGATCAGCTCCCTCAGATCAGATACCCCAAAACTAGAATTGGGTAGATTGAGATGGGATGCTAGGAAGAAGTTGTTGCCCATGAGGGTGGTGAGAGCCTGGCCCAGGCTGCCCAGGGAGGTGGTGGCAGCCTCCTGCCTGGAGGTGTTTGCAGCCAGGCTGGAGGTGGCTGTGAGCAAGCTGCTGTGGTGTGAGGTGTCCCTGCCCATGGCAGGGGTGCTGGGACTGGCTGAGCCTTGAGCTCCCTTCCAACCCTAACAACTCTGTGATTCTAGGATCATGCAGCCCAGAAGGCAAATCTTGTCCTGAGCTGCACCGAGAGGAGTGTGGCCATCAGGCAAAGAGAGAGGAATCTGCCCCTGGGCTCTGCTCTCCTCAGACCTCACCTCCAATCCTGCCTCCAGCTCTGCTGTCCCCAGCAGGAGGAGGACACAGAGCTGCTGGAGAGAGCCCAGAGGAGGCCACAAAGATGCTGCAAGGGCTGCAGCAGCTCTGCTGGGAGCACCTTGAGGTCCCTTCCAGCCCTGACGATTCTGTGTCTCTGTAAATCCCTACAGCAGAACTCTTGTCCCTTTTTATCTCATCACTTCTGGACGCTGTTAACATCTCCAGGAAGCCTTTCAGGCCGTGTTAGTGGTGAATAGGAGAGCAGAACATATGCAGAGCTCATCTCCTGGGTGTAATTGGCTTTTCTCCATGTGGATGTTTACAGCCCTCTAACAGGTTTCAGAACACTGCTCTCCCTTGAGAGCATTTGCTCTGGCTCAGGGATTTCTCTCTCTCTCTCTCTCTCAAGAGCAGAGTAATCAGATGCCAGACAAGAGCAGAGGAGGGGAATCTCCAGGCTGCTCTACAGATCCTTGCTCTAGTGCCACTGCACTGAAAACCTGAAGCAGTAGCAGGAACTGCTTTCAACACTGCATATTTGATTGCTAAGAGCAGATATCTGCCTGTTGTGACACTGGTGCCGAGCAGCAGCTAGGGTTTAGGGCTGGGCTCTTTTGCTTTTCCAGCTCCAGCAGAGCTATCAATTTTATCCAAGTCCTGTCTCCCAGAGACTCATGGCAAGAAAAACAATGAGCAGCAGTAGCAGTTCAGGAAAAACAAAGCACAGCAGAACAACTGACTAATCTCACCTCTGCAGAGATAACCAAATGATATGCAGAAGTTATTCTCTCCAAGAGATAAGAGCTGAGTACCCTTCTGAATTCAACAGGTTGGCAGTACACAAGGAATGCTGAACTAGACAAACAGGGAGCCAGACCCAGAGAGCTGGGGGAGCTCAGCCTGGGAAGAGAAGGCTCCAGGCAGACCTAATAGCAGCCTGCCAGGACCTGAAGGTAGGCTGAAGAAGGATGGAGAGAGACTGTTTGCAAAAGCCTGCAGGGACAGGATGAGGGCAAATGGCTTCAAACTAGAGCAGAGCAGAATGAGATTGGATGTGAGGAACAAGTTCTGCACCAGGAGGGTGGTGGAACACTGGAACAGGTTGTTGCTCCATCCCTGACCATATTCAAGGTGAGGCTGGAGAGGGCTCTGGGCAACCTGACCTAGTTGAGGATGTCCCTGCTGAGTGCAGAGGGATTTGGACTGGATGAGCTCTGGAGGTCTCTTCTCCAGTTGGAAGCCAAGCCCCCTGGTCCTGTCCCTGCAGGCCTTTGCAAACAGTCTCTCTCCATCCTTCTTGTAGCTCCCTTCAGGTACTGGCAGGCTGCTCTTAGTTCTCTCTGGAGCCTTCTCCCCTCCAAGCAGAACACCCCCAGCTGCCTCAGCCTGTCCTGGTAGTGGGGCTGCTCCAACTCCCTGATCACTTTTGTGGTCCTCCTCTGGAGCCTCTCCATCAGCTCCAGGTCCCTCCTGTACTGAGGGCTCCAGACCTGGCCTCAGTACTCCAGGTGAGGTCTCCCCAGGGCAGAGCAAAGTGGCAGAATCCCCTCTCTATCTCAGCTGGCCACATATCCCTTTGCAGCCCTAGTCCCAGGTCGTCACTAGCATGGTAATTGGAGACTAATGAAGGGAAGAGAGGCAGCAGCCTGCGTTCAGTGCTTGCCTGTGTAGCACAAATTGCTCACCCTGTCAGCAGGCCAGAGAGCACTGCTTTGGAGATAATGAGATCTAAAGGGGAGATAATGCTGCCTGAGCACCACGGCTGCGCAGGAAATGGTTGGGAAACGCAAGAGCAAAAGAGGTGGAGGTAATGCCTCTGGCTGCACTTTAGCTCTTGCTCCTGGAATATCCCAACCCTATGTCTGCGGAGCAACAAAAGCCAGCTCCCTCCTGCCCCCGGGGCTGTACCGGGACCTGTTCAGAACATCGCCGCAGCTGCTTCTCTTGCTTGTGTCTCAGCTTTGAAACCATCCTTACAGCCACTGAAAACCTCAGCTGTGACACCCTTAGACACTGACCATTGCACTCAGTGCTTTCACCCCCACAGGAGCCAACCTTTCTTTGCTTACTTGCTGAAAGTTCCACTCTAATAAACCTGAGGAGTCAAAATTCCTCTCTCTCTCTCTCCTTTATTATTATTATTTCAGGTGCCTAAATCTGTTCCTTGATTTATTGCCTTAAATTGTCACTCAGATAATCCTTCAGAGTCTAATTCCTAGAGAGACAAATTCCTCTTTATCTCTATTATTATTATTATTATATCACTTGCCTAAATCTATTTATTAATTTATTTATTAGCTTAAAGTTTCACTCAAATAATCCCTCAGAGACAAATTCCTCTTTATCTCTACTATTATTATCATTATTGTTATTATTATGATTATATCACTTGCCTAAATCTATATATTCAATTATTTATTAGCTTAAAGTTTCATTCAAATAATCCCTCAGAGACAAATTCCTCTTTATCTCTACTATTATTATTATTTTTTTTTTCTTTTCAGGTGCCTAAATCTATTTATTTATTTAATTAATAGCTTAAAGTTTCACTCAATCCTTCAGAGCCAACTTCCTGTAGTCAAATCTCTCTTTATCTCTATTATTATTATTATTATTATTGGACAGGAGCACCCTGTGTTGGGTCAGGAACTGGCTGGAGGCTGAGCCCAGGGAGTGGTGGTGAATGGTGCCACAGCCAGCTGGCAGCCAGGCACCAGTGGTGTGCCCCAGGGAGCAGTGCTGGGCCCCAGCCTGGTCAACATCTTCATTGATGATCTGGAGGAGGGCATTGAGTCCATCAGCAGTGAATTTGGGGACGACACCAAGCTGGGGGCAGGAGTTGATCTGCTGGAGGGCAGAGAGGCTCTGCAGAGGGACCTCGACAGGCTGGACAGATGGGCAGAGGCCAAGGGCAGGAGACTGAACACATCCAAGTGCCAGGTTCTGCACGTTGGCCACAGCAACCCCAGGCAGTGCTACAGGCTGGGGGCAGAGTGGCTGAGAGCAGCCAGGCAGAGAGGGACCTGGGGGTGCTGGTTGATGGTAGGCTGAACATGAGCCTGCAGTGTGCCCAGGGGGCCAAGAAGGCCAATGGCATCCTGGCCTGCATCAGGAACAGTGTGGCCAGCAGGAGCAGGGAGGTCATTCTGCCCTGTGCTCAGCACTGCTGAGGCCACACCTTGAGTCCTGTGTCCAGTTCTGGGCTCCTCAGTTCAGGAAGGAGGTTGACTTGCTGGAAGGTGTCCAGAGAAGGGCAACAAAGCTGGGGAGGGGTCTGGAGCACAGCCCTGTGAGGAGAGGCTGAGGGAGCTGGGGTTGCTTAGCCTGCAGAAGAGGAGGCTCAGGAGTGACCTTATTGCTCTCTACAACTCCCTGCAGGGAGGTTGTAGCCAGCTGGGGGTTGGTCTCTTCTCCCAGGCAGGCAGCACCAGAACAAGAGGACACAGTCTCAAGCTGTGCCAGGGGAGGTTTAGACTGGATGTTAGGAAGAAGTTCTCTACAAAGAGAGTGATTGCCCATTGGGATGTGCTGCCCATGGAGGTGATGGAGTCACCTTCATTGGAGGTGTTCAGGAAGAGGCTTGCTGGGGTGCTTGGTGCCACGGGTTAGGTGTTTAGGTGGGCTGGATTGTGTTGTATAGTATTGTATTGTATTGTATTGTTGTATTGTATTGAGGTGGGTTGGATTGGTTGATGGGTTGGACGTGATGATCTTGAAGGTCTCTTCCAACCTGGTGGTGTATTGTGTGTATTGTGTATTATTATTATTATTATTATTATTATTATTATTACTACTACCACTACTACTACTACTACTTCAGGTGCCTGAATCTATTTATTCATTTATTTATTAGCTTCAAGTTTCACACTGGCACAGGCTGCCCAGGGAGGTGGTGGCAGCCTCCTGCCTGGAGGTGTTTGCAGCCAGGCTGGAGGTGGCTGTGAGCAAGCTGCTGTGGTGTGAGGTGTCCCTGCCCATGGCAGGGGGTTGGGACTGGCTGGACCTTGAGCTCCCTTCTACCCCAGACAAACCGGTCACCCAGTCCCTGCCACCTCACTCTGCTCTCAGTTTCTTCTGCAGTGAGCATTCTAGTGTGGGGATCTCTCCTTGAAGGCTCTTTAGAGGTGGCTGTGGTGGCTTTTACAACCTCTTAGCTGATCAAACTTTGCAGAAGCAGCATTTCTGAGCTGGCTTCCCCATGGCACTCCAGCAGCCACCAGGATCTCACCCTGGGGCTCCATCAATAAAGAGCACGTGCCAGAAACCTGAATCTGGGCCTTGGTCTAATAAAACTGTAATAAAACTATGCTGCATATCTGATCCATCAATAATGCCTCATTCTGGGCTTTTTTTCCCCCCCCTCCACTCAGCCCTCAGGTATTTGAATACTGCTGCAAAGGCATTGATTCATGTGCTCCTTCCTGACACCAAGTCCTGCTTCACAAATTGATTCAGCCTCTCCTCTCAGCAGTTACACTGAAAGTCCTCTGAAGTGTTACAGAGCTTAGGCTTGGTGATTTACTCGTGGGAAGAACTCAAATGAGCAGTTCCTTGCCATGCAAGAAAGATTTCTTAGGGGTCCTGGTGCCTTCTGCTCCAGTTCTCTCCTGAGCATCAGGCAGTGTTCAAACCAGACACTGACATTTCTCATTTTATGCACTGCTTGAGGATGCTGCAGTCTGTGTTAGGCTCTAACTTGACTGTAGCCTCTTAGGGCTGCTCTGAGTCCTCCTGACTTCAAACTTCTGCTGAGCTTTAATTAGGAATGCTGGGTTAAGCCCTGCCCAAGGGGCTGGAGAGCAGCCCTGAAGAAGAGGCCTTGGGGGTGCTGGTGGTGGAGAAGCTCCACAGGAGCCAGCAGTGAGCACTGGCAGCCCAGAGAGCCAGCAGAGCCTGGGCTGCAGCAAGAGAAGTGTGGCCAGCAGGGCCAGGGAGGGGCTCTGCTGGAGAGAGTCCAAGGGAGGCTCCAAGGATGCTGAAGGGACTGGAGACTGCCTGGGGAGGAGAGGCTGAGAGCCCTGGGGGTGTTCAGTCTGGAGAGGAGAAGGCTGAGAGGGATCTGACCCTTGAAAGGAGCATGAATTGAAGCAAAGCAAAGCAAAGCAAAGCAATGCAAAGCAAAGCAAAGCAAAGCAAAGCAAAGCAAAGCAAAGCAAAGCAATGCAAAGCAAAGCAAAGCAAAGCAATGCAAAGCAAAGCAAAGCAAAGCAAAGCAAAGCAAAGCAAAGCAGCTCTGAGTGCTGGCTGACAGAAATCACAGCACATTTCAGAGGTGCAAAGCATTCTGCTTCATTCCACCCAAGCTTCATTTTCAGCTCAGAGCAGAGATGGGAAAGGATGGAGCCAGGCTCTGTTGGGTGATATCCAACAGCAGGACAAGGGGCACTGGGGGCCAGCTGGAGCAGAGGAGGTTCCATGGGGACAGAAGGGAAAGCTTTGTCCCTGTGAGGCTGGCAGAGCCCTGGAGCAGGCTGTCCAGAGAGGTTGTGGAGTCTCCCTCTCTGGAGATACTCCAACCCCACCTGGATGTGTTCCTGTGTGAGCTGCTCCAGGGGACCCTGCTCTGGCAGAGGGCTTGGGCTGGAGGAGCTTTTGGGGTCCCTTCCAACCCCTAACATTCAGTGGTTCTGCGAGTTCTTTCCGTGCAGGCTGAGCACAGGGATGACACAAAGGGGCAGACGGTTTGCCAGCAGCAGCACCACTTCAGGAGCACAAGAGGAGCTATTTCCTCCTGCATTTACCCACCTCGGGCACAGGAGTTCATTCTCTCTTTCAGTGCAGCTGCCGAGAGTGACAGCTTCAGGGAAGGCAGAAGGTGGTGGCACCGAATTTAATTACTCCTGTGGAGTGCTCAAGCAGCTACAGCCAATAATGGCTGAGCAATTTCTTGCTCAGGAAGCTTTTCACCTCGTCCCCTGTGTGGATAAGTGCCGTGGGCACTAGCAGGGGACTCGGTGTGCACAGTAGCCAGAGCTGGACAAAATAGCAGCAGTCACCCTCCAGGGAGGCTTTTGTCTGCTCTTTGCCTTCTCCTCCTTCACAAATAATAACAACAATATGCACTGCCCGAAACTTTGTTAGCTGGGAGCAGAAAGCAGGCCCTGAAGGAGAAGAGGGATCTCTGGGAGAGGGTGAGTGGCTGAAAAACTGCATCTTCAGACACAACTCTCGAAGGGAGAAGCACAGAATGCTCTGGGTTGGAAAGGACCTGGAAGGTCAGCCAGTTCCAACCCCACTGCCACGGGCAGGGACACCTCCCACCAGCCCAGCTTGCTCCAGGCATCGTCCAACCTGGCCTTGGACACCTCCAGACAGGAGGCAGCCACAGCCTCCCTGGGCAACCTGTGCCAGTGTCTCAGCAGCCACAGCCTCCCTGGGCAGCCTGTGCCAGTGTCTCAGCAGCCACAGCCTCCCTGGGCAGCCTGTGCCAGTGTCTCAGCAGCCACAGCCTCCCTGGGCAGCCTGTGCCAGTGTCTCAGCAGCCACAGCCTCCCTGGGCAGCCTGTGCCAGTGTCTCAGCAGCCACAGCCTCCCTGGGCAAGCTGTGCCAGTGTCTCAGCAGCCACAGCCTCCCTGGGCAAGCTGTGCCAGTGTCTCAGCAGCCACAGCCTCCCGGGCAGCCTGTGCCAGTGTCTCGCAGCCACAGCCTCCCTGGGCAGCCTGTGCCAGTGTCTCAGCAGCCACAGCCTCCCTGGGCAGCCTGTGCCAGTGTCTCAGCAGCCACAGCCTCCCTGGGCAAGCTGTGCCAGTGTCTCAGCAGCCTCACTGGAATCTCTTCCTCAGCTCCAGTCTAAGCCTACCCTCCACAAGCTGAAACCCCCTGTTACTGACTTCCTTTCTGCCTCTTTCAAACCAGATGGCAGAAAGCCACCTGGTGTTTGGGCAGCTTCTCTACCTGTGTGTTTTGTCTAGCTGAGAAGTAGATCTCAGCAGGGCCAGGGAGGTTCTCCTCCCCCTCTGCTCTGCCCTGCTCAGACCTCCCCTGGAAGATTGCATCCAGCTCTGGGCTGCCCAGCTCAGGAGGGACAGGGATCTGCTGCAGAGAGGCCAAGGGAGGCTCCAAGGATGAGGAAGGGTCTGGAGACTGCCTGGGGAGGAGAGGCTGAGAGCCCTGGGGGGGTTCAGTGTGGAGAGGAGAAGGCTGAGAGGGATCTGATCAATGTCTCTCAGGAGCTGAGGGCTGGGGCTCAGGCAGGAAGGGCCAGGGCCAGGCTCTGCTCAGCTGCAGCCTGGCATAGGACAAGAGGCAGTGGATGGCAACTGCAGCCCAGGAGGGTTCCAGCTCAGCAGGAGGAGGAACTTCTGCCCTGTGAGGCTGGCAGAGGCCTGGAGCAGGCTGCCCAGAGAGGTTGTGGAGTCTCCTGGTGTGGAGCCTTTGCAGCCCTGCCTGGGTGTGTTCTGTGTGCCCTGTGCTGGGTTCTCTGCTGCTGCTCTGGCAGGAGGGTTGGACTGGAAGCTCTCTTTGGATCCCTTCCAACCCCTAACAGCTTCTGATCCTGTGATCCTTTGAAGCCTTTTGGGAACATTTGTCCTCACTGCAGCAGAAATGTTCACCTGATGTGGATGAGTGTGCTGAGCCCTCACACCTGCACTATCAAACTGGAAGCAATGTATCCTCAGCCTGTTCATTCCAAGTCTATTTAAAATGTATGATAATTACCTCCACTATTAAATCATTTTAGGACCTAAGTGCTTGAAATCTGCATTTGCTGCACCAGGAGCTGTGTTACACTCCAGAATTAATATCCCCTGGAGCTGGGGCTGCCTCAGGATCTCTCAACAGCAGCTCAACTCTGCCCTGGAGAAGAGGAGGCTCAGGGGAGAGCTCACTGCTCTCTGTGGCATTGTGAAAAGCGTCCAGCCTAGCCCCGAGCACCCAACACCTCGGACAGCTCCACCACGGCCCCAGGGGCCACAGCCAGGCTCTGCCTCAGCACCTCCAGGGATGGGGACTCCACCACCTCCCTGGGCAGCACAGCCCAAGGGCCAATCTCTCTTGCTGTGCAGGATTTTCTTCCTCCCCTCCAGCCCAAACTTCTGCTGGCACAGCTTGAGACTGTGTTCTCTTGTTCTGGTGCTGGGTCCTGGGAGAAGAGACCAACCCCCACCTGGCTACAACCTCCCTGCAGGGAGTTGGAGAGAGCAAAAAGGACTCCCCTGAGCCTCCTCTTCTGCAGGCTAAGCAACCCCAGCTCCCTCAGCCTCTCCTCCCAGGGCTGTGCTCCAGACCCCTCCCCAGCCTTGTTGCCCTTCTCTGGACACACTCAAGTCTCTCAATGTCCTTCTTGAACTGAGGAGCCCAGACCTGGACACAGGACTCAAGGTGGAGTCACAGAACCATAGAATGGTTTGGGCTGGATGGGACCACCAAGGGTCACCGAGTCCCAGCCCCTGCAGTCAGCAGAGACCTCCTGCATCAGATCAGCTTGCCCAGAGCCCTGGTGAGCCTGACTGAGTATCTTCTTAGAGCTCATCCAGTTCCAAACCCCCAGCCACAGGCAGGGTCAACCTCCCTCCAGGGAGGTGTAGAGAGCACTGAGGTCTCCCCTGAGCCTCCTCTTCTCCAGGCTAAGCAACCCCAGCTCACTGCCATTACCTGGTTAGGTGAACTCCCCTCAGCCGAGGACTCAGCATCCCAATTTCCCTGGGAATCTGTGGAGCTGCAGCAGTTCAGGTTACACTTTCACAGCTCTTTTCAACTTCCCCCTCAGGAAAGTGAATTAAGAGCAGGTTTACAGGGTTCAGCTCTTCCCCCCCCCCCCCCCCAGTTTTATCTCTGCCCCACTCCTTGGCTCATGGTTGGTTTATTGCCATTCTAAATGGAAGGGGAATTATTCCCTCTTTTAGCTAATTACTTGGCTGTGGTGGAGGAATGGTTTACTCTCCTCTCACTCCCCTTGGCTTAATAGAATATTAAGAGGTTATTGACTGTATAAGAGGTGAACCATGGTGATTCATTGAGCTGAGAGGTAAATATTCAGCAAAGGAGCCAGGATTAAGCTTCTGCCTGAGCTCTTCGCTCTGCAGGAAGGGTGGGTGGTGAAAAGGGGCTGGGGGGATGTGGTGGCAACTGCATCCTTAGAGCCCAGCTGGAAATGGGGCTGAGCCAAGGGGCTCTAAGTCAAGACAAAAATCAGAGCATGTTAGGGGCTGGAAGGGACCTCCAGAGCTCATCCAGCCCAAGCCCCTGCCAGAGCAGGGGCACCCAGAGCAGCTCACACAGAACACAGCCAGGTGGGGTTGGGATATCTCCAGAGAGGGAGACTCCACAGCCCCCCTGGGCAGCCTGCTCCAGGCCTCTGGCACCTCACAGGGAAGAAATCCTTCCTCCTGTTTCCATGGAGCTTCCTCTGGCTCAGCTTCCACCACTGCCCCTTGTGCTGGCACTGGGCAGCCCCCAGCAGAGCCTGGCTCCAGCCTCTGGGCACTGCCCCTGCACAGCTTCAGCCCCAGCAAGGAGCTCAGCTCTCAGGCTCCTCCTCTCCAAGCCCCAGAGCCCTCAGCTCCCTCAGGCTCTCTCCTGAGGAAGATCTTCACTGCTGCAGAGCCTGTGGCTCTGGGCTGGACTCTCTCCAGCACTCCCTGAGCTCCTGCTGGAGCTGAGGGCCCAGAGCTGGACACAGATTGCAGCTGTGGCCTCAGCAGGGCAGAGCAGAGGGGGAGGAGAACCTCTCTCAGTCTGCTAACCACAGCCCTTCTAATCCACCCCAGGATGCCCTTGGCCTCCTTGGCCCCCTGGGCACACTGCTGCCTCATGTTCAGCCTACTCTCAACCAGCACCCCCAGGTCCCTCTCTGCCTGGCTGCTCTCAGCCACTCTGCCCCCAGCCTGTAGCACTGCCTGGGGTTGGCTGTGGCCAATGTGCAGCCCTGGCACTTGGATGTGTTCAATCTCCTGCCCTTGGCCTCTGCCCATCTGCCCAGCCTGGCAAGGTCCCTCTGCAGAGCTCTCCTACCCTCTAACAGATCAACTCCTGCCCCCAGCTTGGTGCAAACTTACTGCTGATGGACTCAGTGCCCTCCTCCAGATCATCAATGAAGATTTTGAGCAGGCTGGGGCCCAGCACTGCTCCCTGGGGCACAGCACTGGTGCCTGGCCGCCAGCTGGCTGTGGCACCATTCCCCACCACTCTCTGGGCTCAGCCTCCAGCCAGCTCCTAACCCAGCTCAGAGTGCTGCTGTCCAAGCCAGGGGCTGACAGCTTGGCCAGGAGCTTGCTGGGGGGGATGGTGTCAAAGGCCTTGCTGAGGTCCAGGCAGACTCCATCCCCAGCCTGCCCCACATCCACCAGGCAGTTACCTGGGCATGGAAGAAGATCAGGTTGGTGAGGCAGGACCTGCTGATAGGAGATGTTTGGAGCTATTTACTTCCCTGTAGGAGCCTACACAAGGCTGTTTCTCCCTGATGCTGACAGATGCCATGGAAGGCCTCTTGCTCTCCAACCTCCCCACAAAACTCACTGGTGTTGGGTTTAAGGCAACACAGCAGAAAGGAGGAAAAATTAGCTTAAGAGGCATCTGGAACAGTGGAATAGTGCTGAAAGCTGAGGCAGTGGTGGCAGGAGGCAGTAGCAGCAGCTGACTGCTTGGATCTGAGTGGCAATCATCTGCTTGACAGCTCCAGTTTCAACCCAGTGCTGGTCCTGGCCCTGAGCATCCCTTCTGAGCACAGCCTGGCCCTGGGAGAGTCAACTGGAACAAATCAGCTTAGCTAAAGGAAAAGGAAATGGCTTTGGGTCTGAGACTTGCTTTACTCAGCAGCCACTCCGAGAGCCACAGAAGCATAGAATGGGCTGGGCTGGAAGGGGCCTCCAGAGCTCAGCCAGCCCAACCCCCTGCACCCAGCAGGGACATCCCCAGCTAGAGCAGGCTGCCCAGAGCCCTGTCCAGCCTCACCTTGAAGATCTCCAGGGCTGGAGCCTCAACCCCCTCTCTGGGCAACCTGCTGCAGGGTTCCAGCAGCCTCCTGGTGCAGAACTTGTTCCTCACATCCAATCTCAATCTGCTCTGCTCTGGTTGGAAAGGGGGGGGAAGGGGGGAGAGGGAGAGGGAGAGGGAAGGGGAGAAAGGGGAGAAAAGGGGAGGGGAGGGGA
>JAAWVA010001145.1:0-13139 GCA_015227895.2 Colaptes auratus | reverse complement strand
CTCCTGAGGCAGCTCCCCCTGCCTGGTCCCACCTTGTGCATTGTCCTCAGCACTGGGAGGTGCCCATGGACAGGATTTGGTCATGGATGCTTTTCAGAGACACTCCAAGGGGTTTGTGCAACTGGGAGCTGGCACTGCAGAGAGCTTTTGTGACTCGTGGCTAATGGGAAGCTGCTGTTCTCTCCTATGCCATCCAACAGCTGGGAGTGGGAAGAGATGGGAAACATCCACTGCCATGTTTCACAAGCCCCAGGAGCTAACCAGACCAGCTCAGAGAAGGCAAAGAACCAGTTAAAGGCCTGCTTGCTGCCTTCAGTTCCCTGAGCATGCAGCTGGCAGGGCTGGAGAGCCTGCAGGGCAGAGCATCACCACTCTCCCTGGTGCCAGCACAGGCTGTGACCTTCTGGGTACAGCTGGCACCTCTGCTGCTGCAGTGGCTCACCCCTTCCTGCCCTTGGCATCAGCTGTGTGATGATGATGGCACTGGGCTGCCACCCACCATGGCGCTGGGCTGCCACCCACCATGGCACTGGGCTGTCACCTGGGTTCTGGGAAGCTGAGCTAAAAATGCCTTAACTCTTTCACTGCCTTCATCACGAGGTGGACCAGAGTCTGATGTGCTGCCAGCCTGGAGGCTGGTGTGTGCTGCCCAGCAGGGTGGTTGGGTGCCAATCCCAACCCACACGTCATGCAGACCCCCTGGGCAAGACCAAAGCTCAGCCGAACCCTACAGTCCACACCAGCCCTCCATCACCCCCAGTGCCTTGCAGCCTGAGAGCCAGGCTCCTGCCTGGCCAGGCGTGGGGCTGTGCCACTGAGCATGGGGCAGTGCTCTGCCACCCTGCCCTGGGCACCCGGCAACGCAGGTCCCTCCTGGAGCAGGCTGAGACCGGCCAAGGACCCTGGCACCGGGGCTTGGGGCCCAATGGGGTCTTGCCCTGGGGCTGTTCCGGGGGCGTGGGGACTGCAAGCCACACCGATTCCGGTCCCGAAGCTGCTCTGGGGGCATAGGGACTGGAGGCCACACCGGTCCCGGTCCCGGAGCTGTTCCGGGGGCATAGGGACTGGAGGACAACCGGTCCCGGTCCCGGAGCTGCTCCGGAACTGCGTTCCCAGCACCCCGGTTGTCGGCTGGCCCCGGCCGGCCGCGGCTGCCCCGGAGCCGTCGGTGCCGCGGGTTGCCGGTGCGGGGCTGCCCCCCGCCGCCGTGCCCCGTCCTGCCCTTCCCCCGGTGCCCACCTGGGCGCTGAGCTGGTTGAGGTTGTGCATGTCGCCGCTCACCGCCTCCGGCACCGGGTCGCGGGTGAAGTTGAGCAGCCCCATGGCGGCTCCGGCGGCAGCGGCGGCTCCGGCTCCGCCCGCCCGGGCCGGCCCCGGCGCCTCCGCCCTGCCTCAGCCTGAGCATTGGCCGCAGCACTTTCCGCACCGCTGCGGGCTCCCGGAGCGCACCCGGTGGGGGCTCCAACACCACCCCACCCTGCCTGCCCTGCTCCGTCCAGGGCCAGCCTGGCCCATGGCGGCTCCTGAGGCGGTTCCCTGCACCACAGCCCTGCCGTGGTGATGCCCCAGCCCCTTCTTGGCACCGGGAGGGAGGCTGGTGGGCAGCAGGGTGGGTGGCCAGGAGGATAGATGGGCAGCGGGATGGGTGGCCAGGAGGATAGGTGGGCAGTGGGGTGGGTGGCCAGGAGGGCAGTGGGGTGGGTGGCCACGAGGATAGGTGGGCAGTGGGATGGGTAGCCAGGAGGGCAGTGGGGTGGGTGTCCTGCTTGGTTGCCCACCCCAGGGCTCACGGTGGTGCCCCAAGCCCATGCAGTCCATGCGCTGCGCCTCCACGGGCGGGGATGGGGATTGTGTCTGGTTCCCCTCCCAGCAGGACTTTGTGCACCATTAATTAGCTGTTTTCGAGAACAGTTGGGTTTGGTGGGTAGATTTAGGGCCAGCCTTTAGCTTTCCTACCCCAAACTAGTTGGTAGACCCCCAAAATCCGAGCTGCGCTGCACTGCACGTGTATGGCTGTGTGTTCGCTCGTCCCTCCCCCAGGCTCCCCATCCTAGGGATATTAAGCCGTAATTAGTGCTTAATTTCAGGCACCTGATCACCTCTGTGGAAAGGCAAACAACTGAGGGCTGCTGAGTGTGGCTCCCGATCCCCAGGCAAGAAGGGGCAGAGCTGTGTGGATCTCAAAGCTCCGTCCTGGGGTGGAGGTCTGGCTGGGAGCTGGATGCTGTAAGTTGGGTTTTTTTCTTGTACAAAAGCCTCGAGTAAATAGTTTAAAAACCATGGTTGTGGGGCAAATGTGTTTCTCCCCTCCCCCCCCCCCCGCTGAAAATTCCCCTTGGGACCCAACATTCGATGCAGTTTTCTCTCTCCAGCTGGCACTCCCAGCGCTGCCCACCGAGGAGCCTGGCACAGGCTCATGGGGATGGGTGGCCTGGGGCAGAGCTTTCCAGAGCAGAGCAGAGCAGAGCAGCCAGCGTCCCATGGCTGGGCTCCCAGGGGTGGAGGGATTCCCTGCAAGAAGCAGCTCAGCCTGGACAGGAAGTGTTGGGATGCTAGAGTCAGGCTCTCTCACAGGGACGTTTCAAGCTGGTTCTTAAGCAGGAGGTCTGCTTGGTTCAGGGAGGTGTGAGGAGGGGCAGGTGAGCTGGAAAATCGCCTTCTGCCCCCCAACGTGCGTCTCCTTTCTGTTTGTGCTCGGGAGAAAAGCCTTGGTCCAGGGAGATGTTCAAGCTGGATGTGTTCCCGAAGAGGACAATGGAGCTCATCCCATCCTCAGAGCCTCCCTTGCCTTAAGCTGCTATTTCACCGCTTTCCAAGAGCTTTCCAATAACTTCTCCAGCGGTTTGGTTGGGTTATTTCCCCCCCCCCCCGCCCCCCCGTGCTCCTGCGTCTGATCCATTTTATCTGGGAAGGTGCTCGCTGGCTGCCGGGGCAGCCGGGGGGATGAAAAGCCTTTGTGGAAGGTAAAACTCCGCAGCAGCCCACGAGGCTTCTGCTTTATTCCTGACACTTTGAGTTGCAAATGAGAGCGCAGGACGTTTTCTAGCGCCTGCCATTGTGAGGGTATCCCCGCAGTGGTTTATGAGCTGGGAGCTGAGCGGCAAAGCACCGCTAATGACGAGGAGTTAAGGGATATTTACTGGTGGTCTGGCTGGAAACTGCATTCCAGCTGCTTTCTCTGCTCCCTCTGCCTCCTAAGCCCAGCTGGGAGATTCGTCTCTTTCGCGGTCCCGGGGTGGAAGTCGTAGCCCGGCTGAACGGGGTCGTCGAGGGGAAACGTTGCCGACCCTAAGGATTTAAGGAGGCCTTGAAACAAAGGGCAGGCTTTCCACCTTGGAAGCGTCTCAGCTTCGGTGGTGGACTGGCCACGTCGGGGTGGTGGAAGCCACAAGGACATTGCTGGGCTCTACAAACCACTTAATCTTCCCTAAAGCTCCCTCGGGGAGATGGATAACACCTCGGGGGTGGGGGTAGGGTTGCCGCGGTGGTGTGTGAGCACCTTGTTCCTCTCTGGCTTTCAAACGTTGTGTGCAGCCTCATGTAAACGTTGCTAAGTGTAGATTGCTAATTGCAGTTAATTGCTGCTCGTTGCCGTCCCCACCACAACTCATTCACCTGTTCTGCCGAGGCTGGAAAACCTGAACCGAGGCAAGAGGCAATTTTCTGCCTGGTTTGTGTGCTGGGATTAGCCCTGCAGGAGCAGCCCCTGCCTGATCCTCGCTTCCCTGTGTCTTTTCTAGGGTGATGCTTTGAGGAGCTGAGGGAGGCTGGGCTCGGGGCACACACATCTGGCTTGTGTGAGCACGCAGGAGCTTCAGCAGGAGGGAGAAGCCAACGTGGTGAAACAATTTCCCAGGCAGCAAACCACATTCTTGGGGCAAGTTGAGTGACAGGGTCCAAGGAGAAGAGTTTTCAGCTGAGGTACCTGCTCCAAACAGCCTGGGCAGGCAGCCTCCGGGAAACTCAGCAGTGCCATCATCTCCTGCTGGGGCTGCAGGAGGGATGCTGCTGGGGCTGCAGGGTGGCATCCAGTGGCACAAGCCCTGCTCTGGGCAGGCTGCCTTCTGCCAGGACTCAGCTTGGCAAAGGATTTACTCAAATAAAAGAGGAAGTTGCAGGGTGATGATCTGGATTAGGTGCAGGAATGTCAGGCATAGGATGGTCCCCAGCACCCTGGGCAGAGCCCCCAGGGCTGGTACCTTGTGTCCCTTCCAGCCATCATCCCCTGTGGGTGCCTCTACCAGGCCATTCTCATGCAGAACGTGTCTGATGGACTCATCAGAGCTGAGGACAGCAGTTCCTGGTGGCAGCTGTGTGCACTTGCTCACCACCAAGCCTGGAGGGAGAGCAGCAGCAAGGCAGTGTGGGGGGTGTCACACGGAGGGAAAGAGGGTGTTCCAAATGGTGCCCTCCAAAGTGAGCCAGAGGAGCCACGTGCCCTGCTTCAGAGGTGGTGTTCAGCTTCCTTCCACCTATCAAACATGCAAAGCTCCCTCAGCACAAGGGCAGTGCCACCTGGGGAAGGGTCCTTACTATATCAGATCCTGAGGGGGGGGTCGCTGCTCTGCTCTCTGAAGCCATTTTCCACCCAAAGCTCTTTTGCATTGCTCTGAGGGCAGCCTTGCAGCACCTTCCTGAGGTGGGGGAGCTTTGCCTGCTCCTGCTGGCCTGAGAGAGGCCTGGGAAAGGTAAGAGTGGGTGAAGGAGCTGGGGGGCAAAGGTCTCTCACCCTGGCTGGTGCTGAGCCCTCCTGGGCTTGGCTGGACTCAGGAGAACATCTCTCTGCACTGAGGGATCTGCACCTCCTCATGGCTTGCTGCTGGGCTGGAGGTTGCCCAGATGAAACCTGTGAAGGGTTCATTCTATTCCTAAGGGTGGCTGCTAGAAATGAGACCTTTGAGAGCAGGATTTCAGTTTCTCCTGCAGTTTAATGTCCCTTCCTTCCCCCCACCATGCTCTGCACCGTTCACTCCCGGGCAAACCACAAGGGCTGTGTGCACAGGGGTGGTGACTGAGGTGGCAGCACCACTGCTGGGCTCTGCTCCTGCTTTGTGGCTGCAGACAGAGCCCTTCCCCTGCCCAGGAGCAGGGCTGATAAATCCCTTCCCTGCAAGGCAAGGAGCAGCTCTGGCTCTTGGAGGGGCTCTGCTGGCAGCAGCCCCCAGGGAGCAGCGACTCTCCTGATAAAAGTCCCTGTGCTGAGGAGGAAGCTGAGTTTGGGGGGGGGGAGGCTGGGGTTTGAGGTGGGGACTCATCACTTCAGCTTAGGCTGCAGCAGGCATATCCTGTTTTCTAGGAAAAGAGAGGATTTTGTGGGCAGCTTTGTTGCAGAGGCCTTGAAGAGCTCTCTTTGTGTGCCTGGGCGTTTGAAGTTCACAGGCTGGTGGCTGTGGAGCTTCTCCATGTCCTGGTGGCACGGCTGACACTTGCTTGTGACCTTATTTCCATTGGAGGTTTGTAGCATCTGGGCCTGGCCAGCCCACAGGAAGGGCTCCAAACTTCCCACCACCCTGTAAAGAGCGAGTCCTCCAGATGGGGAACGCCAGCTCAGCTGCAGGGGAGGCTGGAGGCTGTGTTCCCACATGTGGCAGCAGGATGAGGCCTTCTGACCTTGCTGTCAGCAGCCAGAGGCTTGCTCCTGTGCCCCCGGCCGTCCCGGCTCTGCCCCGGGCCGTCCCGGCTCTGCCCCGGGCCGTCCCGGCTCTGCCCCCGGGCCGTCCCGGCTCTGCCCCCGGGCCGTCCCGGCTCTGCCCCGGGCCGTCCCGGCTCTGCCCCCGGGCCGTCCCGGCTCTGCCCCCGGCCGTCCCGGCTCTGCCCCCGGCCGTCCCGGCTCTGCCCCCGGCCGTCCCGGCTCTGCCCCTGGCTCGGGGGAGATGCCAGGAACAGGAGAGCTTCTCCAGGGAGCAGTGGTGAAGAGCTGCAATGGAGCTCGTGGAGAGGCAGGATCCAGGCCAGGAAGCTGCTTGTGGAAGAGGAGGAGATGCTCCATTGGGATCCAGCAAGGAGGAATGGCAGGCAGTGGAGGTGGTTGGTGCTGAGGGAAGGAGCTGCTGTGCTGTGTGTGTTCACCCACACAGGAAAGCCAGAGCCTGACTGTGGCAGGAGCATTGTCACCAGCTTGGGCAGAAGGAAAAGTTCCTCCTGCTTCCTGCCCCAGGGTGGCTGGAGGAGCTTGTCCAGGGTGAGTTAATGGTCCTGGTGCTTCTCCTTAACCTGCTGGGAGACCGAACAAGCACTTAGCTGCTACTGAGGTCTGGGAATCTGGGACCTGCAGATCCAGGGGTGAGAAGGCTGCAGGCAGTGAGACATCTTGGCTCAGCTGCTTTATCTGCTAATGGAACTGGGAGCAGGGCCTGACTCAAACACTTGGGTTGCAAAGCAAGAGGCAGGAAGTGATGGGAGCCTCAGGGGAGGGAACAGGGCTGGCTCACCTGGCCAGGGTGGGAAAAGGAAGGTTTGGGGAAGAAATCTGAAGTGGGAGATAGGGTGGACAGAGGAGCTGGATGTGGTGTCGTGACCCTGCAGAGAAGGCAGCAGTTGTGCAGCCTTTGGTGAGGAGGGATCAGGGCTGGGAGTGATGGGATGTGCATGCAGGGAGCACTGGGGTCATTCAGTGGAAGGTGAGGATGAGCTGGTGGGAATGGATGGCACCAGCGCTGACTGCCCTGGTGGTGACAAAGAGTGGCTCCCTCAGCTGGGAGGTCACCACCTCCATGGGTTTGAAAGGCTGGCTGAAGGGGACCAGCCAGGGTGAAAAAGGTTCTTGCTGAAAGGGTTTTGGGGCAGTTCAGCTGTGCTGCTGGTGGGAGTCACCACCATGGGGAGGGCCATGGCCATGGCACAGTGTGCAGAGAACGTGCAGAGGTTCCCCCAGCCTCTGCTCCCTGCCCTGGCCACGCTTCCCAGCTGCTCACAGCATCTCCAGTGATGGTGCAGAGGAACTGTGCCGCCAGGGCCACTTTCCATGCTGGCAGAAAGCCTCAGGTCTGGTGGGGAGAGGTATCACAAAGGTTGGAAGAGAGCTCGAAGATCACGAGTCCAACCTGAAGTGGTTGGGCTCGAGTGAGTGGTTGGCTTTGGTACCTGCCCAGTGGGAAGTGCTGAGAGCCTGGCAGCGGGTGCCAGCAATGGCTGGCAGGAGCCTGAATCCCGAATCCTCTTCAGGGGCACCGTTTGCCCCCTGAGGTGCCGCATGAACCCTGCCGCCCGTGAAGGGCCAGCCCTGCAGCGTCCCTCTGGCTGCGTGCAGCAGGGCTGGGGGGATGGGGGGTGTCGGGGCTGGCTCAGGGGCTGCCCAGAGCCGCTTTGTTGGGTGCCAGGCCCCTTCCCGAGCGCAGCTAACAACCAGGGGAGGGCCGGGCCGGGCAGGGGGCGTTGCGGCGGGCGGGAGATTGATGGCAGGGTCAGCGGGGCCAGCAGCGGCAGGAAGGTTTCTGTAGAAAGAAAGAGGAGCCCACAGATGCTTGAAGCCAGGGCTAATCCCACCCCACCAGTGCCCCGGGAGCCCTCCTGAGCACAACCCGCCAAAGCCTTTCTGCTTTCCCCAAACTTCAAAAGCAGAGAGGGGAGGAAAATGTGCTGGGCTGGGGTTTAATCCACGGGGGGATTTGTGTGGTGTGTGTTTGTCTGAGCACCGGTCTCCCTTGTTTTCCCCCAAGGCTTATCCAGCTCCAGGCTTCTCAGCTCCTCTTGTTCACTCTCACACGTGCAGCTGCATTTTTCGTGCCTGTGTCGTGCAGGGCTGGAGGGGTGGCCCTGGGGGGCTTGCTGGGTACGAGCCTTGGGCTGCTCCAAGCCCATCCCCTGGCGTTGGGACGCCTTGGAGAACTCATTTGTCCTCCTGGCCTTGGAAGTTCATTTCTGTGAGCCCAGGGTAATCCTGTTCCTCCTCCTCACCGTTACAGACTTTTCTGCTGGATCCAAGAAGTAACAGCGAGGGAGCAGAGAAGATTTTTGCCCCCACGTGGGCCCTGGATGCTTTGTCTGGGGCAGGAGGTGCAGACTCTTTGCCTCCACCCTGGCACTGTCCTCACAAGGGTCTGGCCTTTGTATGGCAATGGGGGGGGGGGGAACAACCAAAACTGACTATAAGACTTGGGAGGCTTTGTGTGCCCTCGCTGTTCTGGGCTGGAGTGGCACAACACGGGTGGGGGGCAGAGGGACAGGGGCTCTGCCTGGCCCCAGGGTGCCCCTTCTCCCCCAGGGGTGCCCTGTTTCGCCCATGAGGCTCTAATGCTGTGGGTGCTGAGCTGTGGAGGGGGTCTCTGAGGACCAGGCCCCAGAAGGAATCTGAGCCCCTGGGGGGATGCAGGGCGCTGGGGGTAGCACCGGGGTGCTGGCAGGTACCAGGGGCTGTGGAGCCCCAGGAGAGCCCCGGGGAGGGATGTGGGGTGCAGGGTGGGGGACGCAGGGTACCGGGGGGGGATGTGGGGCACCGAGGGCGATGCGGGACACCGGGCGGTGTGGAATCCGGCCATGCGGAGCAGCCAGGGAGTTCCGGGGCTCCGGGCTCTGCGGGAGTGTGTGTGCGTGGGGGGCATACCGGGAGTCCGGGGGAATGCAACGCCCCGTGGGCTGTGGGTGCGGGGGGGGGCGGGCGAGTGCGGTGCAGCCTCTTGTCCCCCTCCCTCGGCGTGCGGCGAGGCAGGGGTGGCGGCAGAGGAGGAGGAGGAGGGGCTGCCCAGCACGGGCAGGGTTAAAGCGCCATGTAACCGGAGCGCGGGGTTGTCGGGGGCCGGCCAGGGCGCGGGAGGAGGCGGCGGCGAGCGGCGCGGCCCCGCTGGACGGCGCGTCCCGGCGCAGCGCAGGTGAGCGCGGAACGGGAGCAGCGTGGGGGAGCGGCCCCGGGGCGGGGGGACGGGGACGGAACCGCGGCACATCCTCGTGGGCGGCTTTGTTGTGAGCGGTGGCGGGGGGACAATGGGGCGCGGAAGGACGCGGTACCGGGCGCACCGGAGCACGGTGAGAGCGCCCCGGCCGATCGGGCGGCTGCGAGATCGGTCACCGGGAACTCTCGGTGTTCGGCCGCGGGGGCTCGGGGCAGCCACTTGTTGCCGCCGGTTGGTCCCCTGGAGAGAGGTTTGGAGGCACGGTGTGCCCGCAGCCCCGGGCCGGGCTCCCTCCGGTCCCGCCCCTCCCATTGCAACTTTCGGAGTTCCCGCGGAGGTGCCGCGGCCGCGGATCCCAGGGGCGCGTCCCGGGGCTGTCACGGCGGGGTCGGGCCGGCTGCCGGGAACCTCCTCAAGTGCCGGTGGTGCCGGGACGGGCAGGGGAAACGGGGTAGAGACAGAGTCCGGGGCCGCGGCGGGAGCACGGCAAACCTGCGGCTTCCCGTCGGTGAAACGGCGTGTGACGGCCCCGGGACGGGGAGGGCCCGGGGAAAGTTCCGGGAGGGTTTGCGGGGGGTTTGGGGTTCTCCTGCCCCTGGCTCGGCGGGCCCCGGCCAGCGCCGCCCCCCGGCAGGGGGGCCCGGGGGGGCTTCCGGGAGCCCGGGATGCGGCGGCAGCGCTGCCGGGGCCGAGTACCTTTGTGTGTGGGGCCGGCGGCTCCCGGAGCTGTCAGCGCATCTTGGCTTTTTCTCCCTTCGCAGCAAACGGCTCCTGGCCGGCGCCTCGGGCGTGCGGTGTTCCCGGGGCTGGGACGGGACAGCGGTAGGTATCGCCCCGGGGTGGGGACTCCGCCGGCATCCCCCTCCTCATCCCGAGCCCGGGGAGAAGTTCCCATGGAGCAGGGGAGAGAGAACAACAGAGGCAGAGAAATGACTCCGGGGTGGCCCCGGTTGAGAGCACAAGTCCGGGGGGCTCGGAGCCACGGGTGGTCACCCGGGTCCAGTGCTGCTGGCAGCTGCTCGGGAAGGGGACAGAGGGGGGAAGGGGACAGAGGAGCAAGGGGGTGAAACCTGCAGCCCATGCAGCAGGACTCGGATTTTCTGTCGCTGCCTCCAGTTTCCTATTTTTGTAATGAACTGAGGGGGAACTGGAGAGTGGTTTGAGTTGGAAGGGACTGGAAAGACCTAGTTCAACCCCCCAGTCGTGGCAGGGACATCTTCCACTGGATCAGGTCGCTCAAAGCCCCGTCCAAACCTGGCCATGAACACCTCCAGGGCTAGGGTGCCCCTGCCTCCAGCTCTGGGGAGGCTTGAGCCACACCGTATGGGGGTAGATGGGGACAGGGAGGTGTCATTGTCATGACTTTGTGTCCTCTTGTGCAGGAGAAAGATGAAGCAGTAACGGCTCTGGACGGAGGACCTGCCACGGCTGAGCGAGACCCAGCGGTGGGACAGCGGAGCCCCTGCAGCCTCCAGCCCTGCCCGGGGTGCCCGTCCCTGGGTGGGGGGGCTCAGGAGAGCCAGGGTGGCTCATCCTAGTGGGACGTGACGGAGAGGAGCATGGTAAAGAGCCTAGGGCCGCTGGAACTGCAGCTGGCTCCGGTGCTGGCTGCCCAGGAGAGTTCTCAGGCCCGGTCTTCCCCGGGAGAGGAGGGGCCGGTTTGCTGTTTTGTTTCTTTTCTTTCACGCCAGCTTTGCTGAAAGGCAGCGGGGTGGCCACCGAGGGCTGCTGCGGGCTGGCGGGGAGCGGAGCTGGGGCAGGAGAGGAAACAGGGGGAAAATGGAGGGAAGTGCCGGAGCGCAGAGAGGGGCCAGGGACAGGAACCGGGCAGGGGAGGGGAGGGCAGAGCCTGCCCTTCTTAATGAGCATATCTGCCAAACCCGGCTCCCTTTCTTACCGGACTGCCAGCCCAGCAACTCTTTTCTTCCCAGGATTAGAGGGAACTGTTCGGTTTGGGGAGAGTTAAAAGCCATTTGTGTGCTCAGGATAGCCAAGGGCCAGCCTGGGGCGAGGGGGGGGAACGAGCCCCGGCCATTGGGGTCCTTTATGTCTTTTTGTTATTCAAACAGGGCTTGGGTGATGGCTGCCATCCCAGCCATCCCGTAAAACTTCCCTGCAGCCTTTTGATATGCATGCCCCCTGTCTGGAGGCAAAGTCCGGCTGTCTCCCCTGCGATCTCTCCACCTACTGGGGAACCGCACCTGATAAGGGCCAGCCTGTTTCCTCAAGAAGGAAAACCCAACCCAGCCCCAGCCAGGAGCTGCGGAGAGCAGCGCTGGTGCCGGGGAGTGGGCAGCGGGGCTGGAGGGACCTAGCCCTGCCCGGAGCCCTGGCAGGTGAGGCTCTGCCCGGCGAGTTTGGCCGCGCAGGGACTGGGAGGCTCTCGAAGCGGTGAACGTCGTGGCGTGGTCTTGGACCAGTTTGGCAAAGCTCAAAGGAAGTGGTGTTGCAAAACTCGGGCGGCTTCAGTGTCTCCTCTCTTGGGGGTGTCGCTGGCGGGCGCGTCCCGGTCACCACGCAGTGGCAGGGCTGCCGCCGGTGCCAGCCTCTTGGGGCAGCTTGGAGCATCGGGGCTGGAGTCGGCGCTGGTTCTGTTCTGGGAGGGATCTGTCCGGTGGCCAGCTCAGGGCCGTGGCGTGGGGCTGGGTGTTTGTAGTGTCTTGGGCCAGGCAGAGCCCATGGTGGTGCTTCTCCTCCTCCCCTGGGACAGGATGGTGAGGGCAGCGCTCTGCTGCTTATTCTTTCTGCAATGCTGTGTGCAGGGAGTGAGCTGCTGCCAGGGCAGGAGAGGACAGAGGGCTGAGCCTTCCTCCTGAGCAGGAGGTGGGGAAGGTGCTGAGGATGGTGACTCCTTTGGGAGACCCCCAGAGGGAAGGTGGGAGAGATGCATGTCCTCAGCAGGCAGGATGGACTGGGGTGGATTCCAAAGGGAGGAGGAGGGATGGGAGTTGCCATCCTGCTGCCTCCAGGGAGGCTTTAAGGAGAGTGAGGATTTGGCTTTGCGGTTTGGGTGGTGGTGGTGTGGTCCCTGTCCCATTTGCATGTCAGAGGATGCTGATGGGATGTCCTTGAGTGATCTCAGGCTGTGTGCACTGCTTGCTCCTGCGTGTACGTGGCAGGCCCTGCCTGCACCTAGTGGGGTCGGAATGCCCATGCAGTGCCCATGCAATGCCCATGCAATGCCCATGCTCACACCAGTGCCTGCTGCTGGGGCCCATGGACTGGCAGAGCTGCGGTGTGGGGGTCTCCAGCTCTGCCAGGGGCAGTTCAGCTCCTTCCCAGTGAGAACTCTTTTGTTCATGCTTTCACTGGAACAAAGACCATGTTGGAGCCCCCTGAGTATGTGGCACGGCTGAGCTTGGCACATGGGGTGCTCAGTCCTGGCTGTGGGTGTAGGGAGACCCGGCTGATGTTTTACCCTCCCCTCTACCCCCCCAGCAAGGACTGGCAGGGACATGCCCACTCTTCAGTCTCCATCTGCCCCATCTCTGGCTCACCCTCCCGCTCAGAGAGCAGTGTGTCCCCTCACACCTTGCTGTGTGGGTTCCCAAGCGATAGGCACAGGGTTTTTGGAGTGAGATTTGCTACTTCCTTTGTGGCAGCATCCCTGCTGGTTCTGCTTGCTGCCCTCCTGCAGCATGGCAGGAGGGGGGGGCAGAGCTGACCTGGCTGTGCTGCTCCAGGAGCATGGTGCTGCTTCCAGAGCACCCGAGCTGGCATGTGGGACCCTCCTTCCAAGCCAGGGGTGGCCAGGGGCAGCCAGGGGCAGCCTGGCGTGCCTGGGCAGCTCCCAGGAGTTGTTTGCTGGGTCTGGGAGCAGATGTGCTGCAGTGGTGGGATTTCTGCACTCAGCTGTAGGGCTTTACCCTGCTTCAGCCTCCCTCTAGTGCCATTCCTCTCCCATCTTCTCCCATTCCTCTCCCTTTTCACCCCATTCTTTCCCATTCCTTTCCTTTTCATTTCACATTGTTCCCCGATTTCTTCCATTTCCTCCCAGCTTCTTCCATTTTCTCCCTCTTCCTCCCATTCCCCCCCCCCATTTCTCTCCATTTTCTCACATTCCTCCCCATTCTTCCCACTCCTCCCCGTTCCTGAGCAGTGCTGTCTGCGTGGGGAGGCAGATCCTGCACCCCGAGGGCTCTGCTTGCAGAGGTGAGCACCCAGCACCTGTTTTGCTCCGTGTTTGGGTGTTACCAGGGTTTTAACGCTGCCCTTGGCACCCAAACCGTCAACCCCCAGCTGGCCTTTGTCTGTGGAGGTGCTGACAGATGATCCCAAAGCAGGAATCCCAATTGCTGGGGAAGCAATTGG
>JAAWVA010001144.1:0-13144 GCA_015227895.2 Colaptes auratus | reverse complement strand
TGCTGTCTACAACTACCTGAAGGGAGGTTGTAGCCAGGTAGGGGTTGGTCTCTTCTCCCAGGCAACCAGCACCACAAGAAGAGGACACAGTCTCAAGCTGCATCAGGGGAGGTTTAGGCTGAAAGTTAGGAAGAAGTTCTTCATAGAAAGAGTAATTGGCCATTGGAATGGGCTCCCCAGGGAGGTGGTGGAGTCACCATCACTAGAGGTGTTTAGGAAGAGACTGGATGGGGTGCTTGTTACCATGGTTTAGTTGATAAGATGGTGCTGGATAATAGGTTGGACTCGATGATCTCAAAGGTTTCTTGGTGCCATGGTCTAGTAGTCATGCGGTCTTGGGTGACAGGTTGGACTTGATGATCTTTGAGGTCTTTTCCAACCTTATTGATTCTATGATTCTATGATTCTAAGTGTACCACAATGAATTGAATGACTCATGGTCCTGAGCCAAGTGAACACTTCAAACTGAATACTATTGTGGATGCATTACCTCCCCATCAGGAAATATCACAGTATCACAGTATTGCCAAGGTTGGAAGAGACCACAAAGATCATCAAGTCCAACCGGTATATCACTCACCTCAGGACTAAATTACCACCTCCTTGTGTGCTGTGCAACTTCCATCTGCTCAGGGACGTTGCCATTTAAGAGCTTCATAAAATTCAGAATAATTTTTGCAAAAAGAGTATAGACACATGATGAAGTGTAGACTAAACCCAAGTGCCACAGAATGTATCTTGCCCAAAAGACAGAGATTTGTGGGAGGAAGGAACTGGCTGAGGAGACTGTTAACAGAGTATGTTCCTTGCCAAAGTCGAATTTATTAACTTGCAGCAATTTTGACACAAGGGAGAGAGAAATCTATTATGTTTATGGACAGAAGCAATGGTGGTGCTGGGTATCTCCATTTTCTTAATCTCCCCTTCAGTTTTTTTGATTAGGCTAACATCTGCTGGCACTGGGTATTGTGAGCAGAGGAGGAGTGAGCAAAGGTGCTGTAGTGCGAGGGCTATGTATATTCATCTCACAAGGGTGTTCTGTTTACCACAAGGAATTGAGACACTCTGGTGAATCAGAATGATCTGTACTCATTTTACAAATAAACTACAGTCTAGCATGTTTTCTGAGTTTCACTGAACTAAATAATCATAGAATCATAGAATCAACAAGACCTCATGACTACTAAACCATAGCACCAAGTGCCACGTCCAATCCCTTTTTGAGCACATCTAGTGATGGTGACTCCACCACCTCCCTGGGCAGCACATTCCTATGGCTAACAACTCTCTCTGTGAAGAACTCATAAAGAATCCTGACATCTAATGTGTGGATTAGATTTAAAAACAAAAGGAAAAAGAAAAAAAGAAATGAGAAAAAAAAGTTTAAAGAACCTTTTCAAAAGAAAGGGAGGGGGGGAAAAGGAAGATAAGCTATTTCCTGTTATTTTGCTTCTTTACATACGTAGAATCATAGAATCATAGACAGCAATAAGGTCTCTCTGGAGCCTCCTCTTCTCCAGGCTAAGCAACCCCAGCTCCCTCAGTCTCTCTTCATAGGGCTTGTGCTCCAAACCCCTATCCAGCTTTGTTGCCCTCCTCTGGACACATTTCAGCAAGTCAACATCTTTGCTAAACTGAGGGGCCCAGAGCTGGACACAGGACTCAAGGTGTGGCCTAACCAGTGCAGTGTACAGGGGCAGAATGACCTCCCTGCTCCTGCTGGTACACTGTTCCAGATACAGACCAGGATGCCATTGGCCTTCTTGGCTACCAGGGCATACTGTTGGCACATGTTCAGCCTACTGGCAACTAGTACCCCCCAGGTCCCTTTCTGAGAAGCTGAACACTGTCTCACAGATGTACTGGCTGCAGTGGCAATGACTTTTGTCACTCAAAGAAGCGAATGGGAATAAACTGCTGCCGCCTCTTCTCGGGCTACTCCTGGCCGTGCCCTGGCCACAAGTGCTGCATGGTGAGGTGGTGCTGGTGTGCCTGGTGCCTCTCAGAGAGGTTTGGTTTAACATCTCTGGTGATAAAGCATTTCCACTCCTCTTAGTGGGCATTAAAGTGTGGCTTTTGGAGCCCCAGGCTGTGAGAAAGATATTCTTGCCAGTGAGGGTGGGCAGACATTGGTACAGGTTGCCCAGGGAAGCTGTGGCTGCCCCCTGCCTATAGGTGCTCAAGGTCAGGCTGAGGCCTTCAGCAACCTGGGCTGGTGAAGTGTGTCCCTGCCCATGGCAGTGAGGTTGCAACTGGATGATCTTGAAGGTCCCCATTTTGGTCTTGGGAGACAGGTTGGACTGGATGACCTTTGAGGTCTCTTCCAAGCTTCTTGATTCTATGGTTCTATGATTCTATGGTTAAACTTGTATAATTGAATGCACAGACAGTGCATCTGATGAATAAGGTTTTGCATAAGCAACTTCCTGACCATAATGAACACTTTACAGAAATGATTGAAGAAATATTAATTACTGCATGCCTCAGTTATGACTCAGTTTGAGCCCTCCTGCTGAATGAGAGATTTATAGAAAAATTAAACTGCCAAATGTAACAAAGGAATTCATTAAGAAGCACATATAGGATAAACATCATCACATGACTTATGTGTATAGATCCTAGTGTTGTTCGAATGTTTAAGTGACTTACAAACTTTGATGAGCTTTCAATGAGATGCTTGCAGTGACAGAACTTTTCTCAGCTGTTTCTTTTTATGTGAGAATGAAATTTCCTGGATAATCCTGCTCTGTTTGTAAATTCCTGTATACCTAACAGCCAAGCTGTGCAATTCATCTAGGGCAACGAGGCTGGTGAGAGGCCTCGAGCACAAGCCCGTACGAGGAGAGGCTGAGGGAGCTGGGATTGTTTAGCCTGGAGAAGAGGAGGCTCAGGGGAGACCTTATTGCTATCTACAAGTACCTGAAGGGTGGTTGTAGCCAGGAGGGGGTGGTCTCTTCTCCCAGGCAACCAGCACCAGAGCAAGAGGACACAGTCTCAAGCTGTACCAGGGGAAGTTTAGGCTGGATTTGAGGAGAAAGTTCTTCACCGAGAGAGTTGTTAGCCATTGGAATGTGCTGCCCAGGGAGGTGGTGGAGTCACCATCCCTGGAGGTGTTCAAGAGGGGATTGGACATGGCACTTGGTGCCATGGTTTAGTCATGAGCTCTGTGGACAGGTTGGACTTGATGATCTTTGAGGTCTTTTCCAACCTTGGTGATTCTGTGATTCTGTGGATACACTAGAGAAATCTGTTCACTTAAAGGACACTGACAATGTTCAAGTAATGTTGTTTTAATGGTTGCTGTATAAGAATGAAGTTGTACATGTTACCTGCGAACACAGATTTGTATCAAGAAAACAAACCCACTGTAAAACTCTGGAGATAAAACATGTTCTTGAGATCACAATCTGCATCAGGGATCATCCTCCCTAATGTGCTGGATAACGAGCAGATTACCCAGGGCCAGGATACATTTTTTTTTCAACCCCACCTTTCCTCATGTCCATTTGTCTAATTTCAAACACTCTCTTCTGGTCTACCTGTCCCTCATTGCCTGTGATTTGATATTGCAAAGCTGTGCAACAAAAGATTAATTCCATCCACACATTCAATGTACTTACATACTTCAAAAGAGAGAGAAGTGTCTTCCAGGCACAAAATCAGGGGCTAAATGAACAGATGGGTGTCTAAGTTTCAGTGATCAGAACTGCACTGTTTCACATTTACATGCTTTTACAAGTAAGTGCCTTCACACTCCACATCCTCTGTCCCAGGCAAGCTTTCCACAGGGCTTGTCAGAATAGGATGCATGAGAGAGATCATCATGAGCTGAGAAGGTGATGCAGGACTGCTTGGCAGGGTGGGAAGTTTGTGTTTCTGCTCTGTCAGAAATGTAGGAAGAACTGAAAAAAAAAAGGTTCCTGCTGGTGGCTTCTAGCATTTAGAAAAATATATCTAATGCATGGCGAGGTATTTGTAGTGTTTGCAAAGCAAATCCTCATACAGCTTTAAACGGTGGGCACTGAGCGCCACCATTGAAAACCTGATGCTCATTCATCTTTGGATACCTTTGGTATCTTCACAGAAGTGATGGGAGTTTGGTTGATTTCTACCCCACTCCCCCCCCCTCCCCCCCCCACTTATAACATGACTTCTGCACTGTGGCTGGCTGTGACAGAAAATTGAGAAATGTAGTAAGTTGACAACTACTGTCAAGGGAAGAACAAGGATATCCTAGCAGTATCTAGACCTATATCATAACAGATCAAAATCATTAATGTGACATGCACAGACATATACTTAAGGACAAGACCAAGAAATCTCTGCTGAGATCTTGCACTTTACCAGCTGGAGGTAACTAAAGAGAAAAAAGATTTAGTAGATATAGAGTCATTGAGCCATTTGTGTAATGTTGGTGTGTTTATGTAGATAGTCAATTTCATTAAATTTAAATAAATTTAAATAAAGACAGTCAAATGTGGGATGAAATCAGAGAATCATGTTTTGGTTGGAAAAGACCTCTAAGGTCATTGAGTCTAACCACTGAGCTATCATCACCATGACCATTAAACCACGACCCAAAGTGGTTTTTAGCAGCTCCAGGGATGGTGACTCCACCACCTCTCTGGGCAGCCTATTCCAATGCCTGACAATATGTGGATATGCCACTGTCACAGGTGATTTTGGCACTACTGTGTGCAGTTCAGGTCACTTGTGTTAGGAAAGATGACTTCAGAGACAAAACCTGAGCTGGGGCCTTAGGATGATTATTCGAGAACAGAGACTCATACAGATCAAGAGACAATCATTTTATCAGTCAGGGTTGGAAGGGACCACAAGGATCATCTAGTTCCAGCCCCCCTGCCATGGGCAGGGACACCCCACACTAGATCAGGCTGGACAGAGCCTCATCCAGCCTGGTCTTAAATACCTCCAGAGATGGGGCCCCAACCACCTCCCTCGACAACCCATTCCAGGCCTTCACCTCTCTCATGGTGAAGAACTTCCTCCTCGCATCCAGCCTGAATCTCCCCACCTCCAGCTTCATTCCATTCCCCCTAGTCCTAGCACTACCTGATAGCCTGAAGTCCCTCCCCAGCCTTCTTGTAGGCCCCCTTCAGATACTGGAAGGCCACAATGAGGTCACCTTGGAGCCTTCTCTTCTCCAGACTGAACAGCCCCACTCCTTCAGTCTGTCCTCACGGAGAGGTGCTCCAGCCCTCTGGCATCCTCATGGCCCTTCTCTGGACACCTTCCAGCACCTCCACATCCCTTTTGTAATAGGGGCTCCAGAACTGGATGCAGTACTCCAGGTGGGGTCTCACCAGAGCTGAGTAGAGGGGGAGAATCACCTCCCTTGACCTGCTGGCCACACTTCTCCTGATGCAGCCCAGGATCTGATTGGCTTTCCGGGCTGCAAGTGCACATTGAGAGCTCCTGTTGAGCTTCTCGTCCACCAGCACCCCCAAGTCTCTCTCCTCTGGGCTGCTCCCCAGCCAGTCACCGCCCAGCCTGGATTTGTGCCTGGGATTGCCTTGCATTACCTTCTTTACTGCAGGAAAAAGTAACTAAAGGGGAATATGATGCTACTAAAAACATGCAATGGAGACAACACTGGAAAAGATAAACAATTGTTGAAAGAAAAGGGTAATACAGGCAAAGAAACTAGAACATTTATACACTGTTTATAAGTACACAGTCTGAAAATTATGTTTCTAAAAGTAGGAATAATCCAAAGAATATAAAAGAAATCCAAAGCCCAACATTGCTACTTTAAAACATAGGCTAATTTGTTATGATAGTGGTTGGAGCTGACATTCAAGTACTGGGTCTCTATAATGAATACATCTCGTGTTTCATAATGGGTATCCTGGGAACTTCTGTAAAACCATTCGACAATCAAGCAGCCACAGCAAACATCACACCTGAAAAATCCTGAGCATCATCACATCTTGGATTAAACACTAACAGCAGAATTCTTCTGTAAGTACAGAACTGCACAGATCCACTTAAAGAATGAAAAGAAAATAAGCTTTATCCTATGGGTTAAACATTTGAACAAATCCAGGTAGATTTTTCAGTGCTCTAACACTGTCTGTTAATAAAATTCTAAGTATGATTGCCACAACTACCTGAAGGGTGGTTTTAGCCAGGGTAGGGGATGGTCTCTTCTGCCAGGCAACCAGCAACAGAACAAGAGCACACAGTCTCAAGCTGCACCGGGGGAGATGTAGGTTGGATGTTAGGAAGAAATTCTTCACAGAAAGAGAGATTGGCCATTGGAATGTGCTGCCCAGGGAGGTGGTGGAGTCACCATCCCTGTAAGTGTTTAAAATAAGACTGGATGAGGCACTTGGTGCCATGGTTTAGTTGATTAGATGGTTTTGGGTGATAGGTTGGACTTGATGATCTCAAAGGTCTTTTCTAACCTGGTTGATTCTGTGATTCTGTGATTTCTCTCACTTGCCAGGTTTTAATTGTGGAGGGGTGCAGTACTCTATTTTCTTAATGATTAATAGATTTATATTTACCAAAAGAAAAGAAAACTACAGACAACCAGTAGGAGTAGGCAGAGCAAAGCAAAACAAGCATAGCCTTGTCCTGCCCCAGGTGTAGCCACTTTGCCTTCCCCACCCACTCCGCTATATAATTGCCCCCAGGAAAGACAGAATCCCTAAGCTGAGCCCATCTGGGCTGAGGATCCTCCTCCTATCACTGGTGAGTGCCCACGGTGCACACTGGGTGTTGGTGGTGGTGACAACAAAGGCCGGGGGGGCCTGGTGGCCCCCCGGTTAGGTAGGAAGAATGTTGATGACTACTCCAATTTCATCCATGGGTGCTGGGATCCTTACTGGGACTGAGCTCCTCTGTGTGGTATCTTGACTGGTTGGGGTCTTGCCCCTGGTTTTGGGGGGGATGCAAAAATGGTGGTAGTGGAACAGAAGCTCCTTAGGCAGGGTGGAGGATGGTATACAGGGAGCAGGTGCTGCTTTGGGAAGATGAAGGGAGGTGATGTGGGAGGTAGGGGGTTTAACTAGATGACCTTTAGAGGCCCCTTCCAACAAATATCTGAAAACATACATTACATGGAAGTGCATTTCTATTCTAAAGGTGTATGGCCAAGTCCACCTCTTACAGAGTACTTAGGGGCTTTCTCCCATAATAGTACTAACATAAAAGGAAGTATTTAAAAAGAGACACTATTTTGATACTGAAATAACATCATTATGTTCAAGGCCAGGTTGGATGAGGCCTTGAGCAATCTGTTTTAGGACAGTGTCCCTGCCCATGGCAGGGGCTTGAAACTAAATGATATTTGAGGTCCTTTCCAACCCAACCCCTTCTATGATTTGATGTAATTAGATGTGTACTTTATAACTTATTACTGCCTACCATAAAGTGAGTCCAAGTGCTGGGTTCTGCACATTGGCCACAGCAACCTCAGGCAGTGCTACAGGCTGGGGTCAGAGTGGCTGGAGAGCGGCCAGGCAGAGAGGGACCTGGGGGTACTGGTTGATGGTAGGCTGAACATGAGCCTGCAGTGTGCCCAGGCAGCCAAGAGGGCCAATGGCATCCTGGCCTGGATCAGGAACAGTGTGGCCAGCAGGAGCAGGGAGGTCATTCTGCCCCTGTACATTGCACTGGTTAGGCCATACCTTGAGTCCTGTGTCCAGTCTGTGCCACTCAGTTTAGGAAGGATGTTGAGTTGCTGGAACGTGTCCAGAGAAGGGCAACAAAGTTGGTGAGGGGTTTGGAGCACAAGCCCTATGAGGAGAGGCTGAGGGAGCTGGGGTTGCTTAGCCTGGAGAAGAGGAGACTGAGGGGAGACCTTGTTGCTCTCTACAACTACCTGAAGGGAGGTTTTAGCCAGGCAGAGGCTGGTCTCTTCTCCCAGGCAAGCAGTACCAGAACAAGAGGACACAGTCTCAGGCTGAGCCAGGGGAGGTTGAGGCTGGAGGTTAGGAAGAAGTTCTACACAGAGAGAGTGATTGCCCATTGGAATGGGCTGCCCGTGGAGGTGGTGGAGTCACCATCATTGGAGGTGTTCAGGAGGAGACTTGATGGGGTGCTCGGTGCCATGGTTTAGTTGTTTAGGTGGGTTGGATTGGTTGATGGGTTGGACACAATGATCTTGAAGGTCTCTTCCAACCTGTTCTATTGTATTATTGTATTTGCATAAGTGTTTATCTCACTTTCCAATATTATGACTACTATCTTTCAGATTAACAACAACTTTAACGGTTAGATATCATCATTTCTATACTGTTCAAGAAATCCTCATAATGAGAATTCAAATGTCTGATACAGGAATCAAACATTTACACAACTTTTTTTGTTGCTGTTTCATGTTCCTCAGACAGGACATTTAAAGTACACATTGTGTCTAAACTATGTATTACAACTTCGCAGGCTATGAGATATAGAAGGATTTGTGTGATGGTTCGAGCTGGCTGCTGTGCTGCTTCCCAGAGTGGTTTTTAAACTCTATTTACATTCAAACAGGGTTTTTAAATAGTCCATGAGAAGATGTGCTTGTCCTGGTTGGGCATGACTGGGCCCAAAACAGGTTTCAGTAAGAGCCCTAAGAAGCCGGGGAGATAGACAAAAGCAAACATGTCCAGTAAAAAGACAGCCAAACCTGTTTGGCAGGTATCCTGACCACTCACCACTGTGTTGATGCCCAGAAGGTGATTGGCGAAGTTCCAAATCACTTCTCTGCCAGTGGTCAGTTTTGTTTCAGAAAAGGAGTTAAATAGAGGGGTTCTTCAGGAACCTGGCCCTTTTTTTTCCCCTCTTTCTTTTCTTTGGTTCTGGCTTGTCTCCAGCTGGCGAGGTGTGCTACTCCTCCAGCATCCTCCACGTGTACTCTAGTTTTGCTTTCAGTGTTGTGCAACGTGCTTGGGTCCTACTTTTCCTTTTCCTTGGCTTTACAAAATTATACTGAGAACAGAATTCTGGATTATAAACTTTCCTGACCGCTGCTCTCAACACCACACCTTGGACTGATTCAGAATCTCCGGACTGAATATTGCTTCGTAAGTGTTTCTGATTATTGACTTCATAAAGCATATTGGACACTAATTCCCTTCTCACCCTCTGCCTTCGCTCCACCAAGGAGCAAAGGAGACCCACTTCGTTATTGAATCAGGAAACTGTGGCTCCTCGCTCTCCCTTCAATTTTGAGTTTGATATCAGGAGTGTAATTACTCTAGATCGAATCCTTCCTCCAACTAAAGTGTTCACATCATTAATATTACCAACATTTCGTGCAAGTGATTCCCCACCGGATACCCGAACCTAAACAAATTGTAAATAAGTTCATTAACGTTTGGCGCGGAAAATTATTGTTAATAAATAAATTGATCCCTTTTGCTCATTAATCATCCCGCTTATCAAGCGTTAGTGGCTTTATTTTTCTGAATTAATCCAATTCAGTGCTATAGAGAAGCAGGCGAAAATAGCAGAGTTACGCGCTAGAAAACCCCACGGTTTTTTCATTTCAAGCTGCCTTGTTCATGTTCAGAGACTTGGTTAGTCATATATATATATATTTAAATTTTGTTGCTGTTCCATCTGTTCTCCATAGATTAAAAATAAATAATCTATATACAGCCTAGAAATGTTGTAGGATTTTGCTGTCGGATAAATTAGTTTCCTGCTTTCTAATTTTCTGACCGGCTTCTGATTTAGTTTTTTTTTGGCCTATCTAGTTTTGACATTCTGTTCTGGCTGTGTATTTATCAGCCCTGCTTCTCATTCCAAAACTACAGAAAAGAAAATTACAGTGCTGTATAAAAGGACTCCAGACAGGTTACTGCCTGAAGTTTGCACAGGCAGATAAATTTGATGCACCATTGTTTACCATCCTTCCTCAGCAGGCAAGGTATTCACACTGTGTAGCTTATTAAACAACGTTGCCATCACCAATGACATTATAGTGAACTGACATAAGAAACTCTAATGAGGAGGAGCCATTAAGAAACTTTAGGCACAGATCTAATCACAGTCAATATAATCACATCAGAAATAAGAAAACAGTAGGGGGAAAAAAGGCTTCTACGCTAGCAATGCCTGGCTGTTATTGCCTTGAGCCCTCTATTAGGATTTCTGGAGTGCTCTGATGGCTGAGTAAACTCCCTCTCTCCACCTCGGTCTGTGTCAACAGATCTCTGCAAACTGCCACATAAAACTTGTTTATCCCTATCTGTAGGGAAGAGCACATTCTGAGAATGCATAGGCAAAAGATGACTCCTTCCTATTATCTACTGGCATTTTTCTGGTGGTGTTAATACTGGCTCGTTTCCAACTTTCTCTCTAGAGTGCAGACTAGGGAAATTCTTAACCCATCCTAAGAGTAGATGCTGAATGTCACCAAAGGTACTGATCTGTCCATACACAGCACTGTGAAACCCTCATCAGCAAAGTTGCTTATTTTTCCATGCTGGGGATGAACTCTCAAGGGTCACGTTAAAGGATGTTCGTTGCCTTTGGTTCACAGCATTCTGTTATAGTCATGGTTAACACAGTCAGCTGTAATGACACCACTGAGCCAAATGCAGCACTCGGTTACATCTGTCTGTCTTTAGGAAGTATTCTGCACATATCCCTGTGTGCCTTCTGTGAATCATAGTATCAGTCAGGGTTGGAAGGGACCACAAGGATCATTCCAACACCCCTGCCATGGGCAGGACACCCCACACTAGATCAGGCTGGCCAAAGCCTCATCCAGCCTGGTCTTAAACACCTCCAGGGATGGGGCCCCAACCACCTCCCTGGACAACCCATTCCAGGGCTTCACCACCCTCACGGTGAAGAACTTCCTCCTCATGTCCAGCCTGAATCTCCCCACTTCCAGCTTCATTCCATTCCCCCCTAGTCCTATCACTCCCTGATAGCCTGAGAAGTCCCTCCCCAGCCCTCTTGTAGGCCCCCTTCAGATACTGGAAGGCCACAATGAGGTCACCTCGGAGCCTTCTCTTCTCCAGACTGAACATCCCCAACTCCCTCAGTCTGTCCTCATAGGAGAGGTGCTCCAGCCCTCTGATCATCCTCGTGGCCCTTCTCTGGACACCTTCCAGCACATCCGTATCCCTTTTGTAATAGGGGCTCCAGAACTGGAGGCAGTACTCCAGGTGGGGTCTCACCAGAGTTGAGGAGAGGGGGAGAATCACCTCCCTTGGCCTGCTGGCCACACTTCTCCTGATGCAGCCTGGGATCTGATTGGCTTTCCAGGCTGCAAGTGCACATTGAGAGCTCCTGTTGAGCTTCTCCTCCACCAGCACCCCCAAGTCTCTCTCCTCAGGGCTACTGCCCAGCCTGGATTTGTGCCTGGGATTGCCTCGACCCAGATGCAGGACCCTGCACTTGGTCTTGTTGAAGCCCCTGAGGTTGACTTGTGCCCACCTCTCCAGCCTGTCAAGGTCCTTCTGGATGGCATCCCTTCCCTCCAGCGTGTCTGCTGCACCACACAGCTTGGTGTCCTCAGCAAACTTGCTGAGGGTGCACTCACTGCCACGTATCCATCCCAACAGAAGTCATCTCATTCTCCTCTGGGTCTGCTAGAATATATTTTTTAAATGCATGTTCCTGCAGGAATGTGACCTTTGTCAGAGGTGGAGGTATTCCCCTCCTAATTACAAGTATATATACACAGGCATATGTATACACATGCATGGAATGAATTTGGAATAAGGGAACATATATGAGCACGATATTTAAGTGGCATGTACTTTATCATATTATAGCAATTATACATTAATTAGTACTTTCCTCTTCCACTGTGAAACTGCTTCTTTTGGCCTAGTGGCTTCATTTGTACTTGCTAACCAAAAAAATATTTCAGGTCTCCACTGCTGTTGCTCACAGAATGCCAGGTTGTAAGAAACCCCAGGGATCATCTAGTCCAACCTTTCTTGATTATAGTGCAGTTTAAATGAAATGGCCTGGCACCTGTCAAGCTGAGTCTTTAAACTGACCAATGTTGGGGAATCCAGTGCCCTGATTCTTGCAGTCCTTCCTGGACACTTCCTGTTTGTTCACATTTCTTTCTTTCTTTTTTTTTCTACAGCAGTGAACAAGCTGCATGCAGTACTCCAGGTGTGGCCTGACAAGCGCTGGGTAGACATGGATAATGACTTCTTTCTCTGCTGGCAATGTCGCTGTTGATGCATCCCAGCATCCTGTTGGCCTTTGCCACTGCAGCACACTGTTCACTCATGATGAGCTTGTTAGCCACCAGACTTACAGGTCCCTTTCCCCAGTGTTTCAGCCACAGCACAGCTTGGTGTTGTCAGTGAACTTGCTGAGGGTGCACTCAATGCCACTGTCCATGTTGCCAACGAAGATGTTAAACAAGACTTGTCCCAGTATATTGAGGCACTCCTCATAAGACCTGTTCTCCAGACCCTTCACCAGCTTCACTGCCCTTCTCTGGAGATATACTGGGACCTCAGTGTCTTTTTTTATAAAGAGTGACCCAAACCAGAACAGAATACTCAGTGTGGCCTTAAGAGTGCTGAGTACAAGGGGACAATCACTTCTCTGGTCCTAATTATCACACTGCTCTTGATATGGACCAGGATACTTTTTGCCTTCTGGGCATACTTCTGGCTTGTGTTCAGGCAGCTGTCAACCAACACCCTCAGGTCTTTCTCCACTGGGTAGTTTTCCAGCCACTTTCCCCCAAGCCTCTTGTGGAAGTTTTAGGCTCTGCCTTTAAAATTTTTCACAGATCTTGAACAGAAAAGTAGTGATATGGTAATAAATCACTGTTGGGTGTTAAAAGGAAATAAAGATAATTCTAAACAATCCCTTTGGAGAGAGATCTACTGTAACATTGGTTGGACCAAAATAATTTTCTTCTTGTCTTTTCACTTCTTTGCTCTGGAGAGTTACTAACTTGCTTCTGCTTGACCTTGGCTGCATTGATTTGGTATTTGCATTCCTCTGCTCCTTTTTCCCTTCTTTTGTACAGGGGGGCAGAAAAGGAGAAGCTAGTACCTTCCCCTGGTCTTTGACCAGGCAGATCCTTGTGCTGTTTATTAATTGTAAATACCTGTAAATCTTGTAAATACTGTATATTTTGTCTGTATTCATTGCATTCCGTTGTAGACTATAGTTCTTCTTGTAAATACAGCTTTCATTT
>JAAWVA010001143.1:0-13159 GCA_015227895.2 Colaptes auratus | reverse complement strand
GAGGCACAGGGCCAGCCCTTTGCTGTCCATGGAGCAGGAGAGGCCCAGCCAGTCAAGACAGCGCAGTGCTGCCCGAGGTGCTGCTCAGCCCGGCTGCAGGCTCCCAGCTCTCCCTCAGCCCCATCAGCTGTAACAACCTGGTTTGCCTTTGGCTGTCTCACATCCCTTGAGCAGAACACAGTCAAGGAAAGAGCCTGCTGTAAACCCACCTCTCCTGTCAGCCACCCCCAGGAACCTCCCTGGCAGCCTCTCCTGCCCTCCACGGATCCCTGGCTGAGTTGGGGCTGCCTTAGCTTCTGCCTCCCCCTCCCACTGGTGCCTGGCAGGGGAGAGAAGCCCTCACTGAGGGCCTGTTTGGAGAGGGGAAGGAAGGTTTGGCACATTTGAGTGGCAGCTCTCAAGCTCCATCAATCAAAGCATCTTGCTAGGGGAATATTCTGCCTCTCTCCCTTCTCTCCCTCCTCCTCCCCAAACTATTTGGTGTGTGATGGAAACAATGTCAAACCTTGTCTCGGAGCTCTCAGCAGAAGACCTCTCAGCTCATTGCTACTCCAGGTGCTGCTTTGCCTTCCTGATCCCCACCAGCTCCAGCAGCTGGAGAGCCTTCCAGCCTCTTCCCTTCTTCTCCATGTCACTAATTATCATCTTTGGTTTTAGCCTCATTTCCTTAAGCTGCTCTGACAGCCTCCTTGGTCCATCAATCAGTGTCTCCTAAGTGCATCTGAACTGCTGGATGAATCTCAACCACACTTGACAAGGGGGGTCCAGACTCAGCTGCTAAGGGCTGGGGGGGAGGAAAGAGTTAAAGGGGGGGGGGAAAAACCCACCCAGAGCAAAATGACAACCAAAAAAAAAGACAGAAAAGGAGGCTGGCTGAAGGGAAGCTCAGGGGAGAGCTTCTTGCTGCCTACAACTCCCTGAGGGGAGGTTGGAGCCAGGTGGGGGTTGGTCTCTTCTGCCAGGCAGCCAGCACCAGAACAAGAGGCCACAGTCTCAAGCTGTGCCAGGGGAGGCTCAGGCTGGAGGGGAGGAGAAAGTTCTTCCCAGCAAGAGGAATTGTCCCTTGGGCTGTGCTGCCCTGGGAGGTGGTGGAGTCCCTGTGCCTGGAGGTGTTGAGGAAGAGCCTGGATGAGGCCCTGGGTGCCATGGTTGAGTTGATCAGATGGTGCTGGGTGAGAGGTTGGACTGGATGAGCTCTGAGGTCTCTTCCAACCTGCTCTATTCTATTCTATTCTATTCTATTCTATTCTATTCTATTCTATTCTATTCTATTCTATTCTATTCTATTCTATTCTATTCTACTCTATTCCTATTCTACTCTATTCCATTCTATTCCTCTGGCCCCCTGCAGATCCTGGAAGGCCACCAGAAGGTCTCCTGGGAGCCTTCTCCTCTGCAGCCTGCACAAGCCCAACTCTCTCAGGCTGTCTGCAGAGCAGAGCAGCTCCAGCCCTCTGCTCCTCCTCCTGGCCCTGCTCTGGACCCCTTCCAGCCCCTCCAGAGCCTTCCTGGCACAGAGGCTCCAGAGTGGAGCCAGGAGCTGCAGCTGTGCTCTCAGCAGAGTGGAGCAGAGGGGCCAGAATCCCCTCCCTGGCCCTGCTGGCCACACTTCTCTTGCTGCAGCCCAGGCTCTGCTTGGCTCTCTGGGCTGCAGGTGAAGTGCAGCAGACCCCAGCACTTCTCATCTCAGCACAAGTTTCTTCTTCCCATGGCCCTCACCCTTCCTGGGGGCCTACAGAAAGAATAAATCTGATGAAGAGCAGCTGAAGGAGCTGGGGATGGTTAGTGTGAAACAGAGGAGGCTGAGGGGAGGCCTCCTGGCTCTCCACAGCTCCCTGAAAGGAGGTTGTGGAGAGGCTGCTGCTGGTCTCTTCTCCCAGGTGATTAGTGGCAGAACAAGAGGCAATGGCCTCGAGCTGCAGCAGGGCAGGGTTGGGCTGGACAGGAGGAAAGGCTTTTTCCCAGCCAGAGTGGTCAGGGGCTGGGATGTGCTGCAGTCCCCAAGCCTGGAGGTGTTTAAAGGTGGTTTGGATGTGGTGCCTGGGGCTATGGTTTAGGGCTGAGCCTTGCAGGGCAGGGTCAGTGGTTGGGCTTGGAGATCCTGAGGCTCTTGTCCAACCTGAATAGAATAGAATATAACAGAATGGAATAGAATAGAATAGAATAGAATAGAATAGAATAGAATAGAATAGAATAGAATAGAATTAACCAGGTTGGAAAAAACCTTTGAGATCATCAAGCCCAACCTCTCCCCCAGCACCTCCTGACAACTAAACCATGGCACCAAGGGCCTCATCCAGGCTCTTTTTAAGCACCTCCAGGCACAGGGACTCCACCACCTCCCTGGGCAGCACAGCCCAATGGCCAATCTCTCCCTCTGGAAAGAATTTCTTCCTAGCATCCAGCCTTAACCTCCCCTGCCACAGCTTCAGACTGTGTCCTCTTGTTCTGCTGCTGGGGGCCTGGCAAAAGAGACCAACCCCCAGCTGGCTCCAACCTCCCTGCAGGCAGTTGCAGAGAGCAAGAAGGTCTCCCCTGAGCCTCCTCTGCTGCAGGCTAAGCAACCCCAGCTCCCTCAGCCTCTCCTCACAGGGCTGTGCCCCAGACCCTCCCAGCCTCCTAGCCCTTAAATGTTTCGGTGAAGGCTGCTGGGGGACTGTTCCCAAAGGCCTGCAGTGATAGGTTGGAGGACAATGGTTTGAAACTGGAGAAGGGCAAATTGAGATTGGATGTGAGGAACAAGTTGTGCAGCAGGAGGCTGCTGGAAGGCTGCAGCAGGCTGCCCAGGGAGGTGGTGGAGGCTCCAGCCCTGGAGCTCCCCCAGGTGAGGCTGGAGAGGGCTGTGGGCAGCCTGATCTGGTGGAGGATGTCCCTGCTGGGTGCAGAGCAGTTTGGACTGGATGGCCTTTTGGAGGTCCTTGCCAGCCCAGCCCATTCTGTGATTGCAGGCTTGCAAGCAGAGTTCTCCTCACAGCAAAGCCCCAGCACAGGCCACGAGACAGCAGGAAAAAACCAAAGGGAAGCTGAACTGAACTGAGTGGAGACAGTTCCTGGGGCTGTTTGTGTGGACAGCAGCATGCAGAGCGAGGAGCTCTGCCAGGGGGAAACAAACAGCTTCCCCATTAAGATTCAGCTGTGGTGGGGGAGCAGGAACAGGTCTCCTATGAGCAGTCTGCCCTCTGATCCCACCATGCCCAAGAACCCCGAGGCAGAGGAAGGATCATTCCAAGAGTTGTTTGGCTTTTTTTCCCCCCTCCCTTTGTTTTCTTAAGCTCCCAAACATCCCCCGGGGCCGCTTTGACCTCCCTGGTCTGTCTCTGCTGTAATGAGCCCCAGGCTTGCTTTTAGCAGCGACCCTGGGGTGTGACACTGGCTCCTCTGCCTGATGGCAAGGACATTGCCACTCTGCTTTGCAGGAGCCAGCCATGAAGCTTCCCTTTGTGTGCCCAGGTCTGGCCATGCTCTGGAGCATGCCCAGAGCAGGGCCAGGAGCAGGAGCAGAGGGCTGGAGCTGCTCTGCTCTGCAGACAGCCTGAGAGAGTTGGGGTTGTGCAGGCTGCAGAGGAGAAGGCTCCCAGGAGACCTTCTGGTGGCCTTCCAGGCTCTGCAGGGGGCTGCAAGCAAGCTGGGGAGGGACTTGTGAGGGGGTGAGGGAGGGATAGGACTGGGGGGGATGGAGCAGAAGTAGAAGTGGGGAGCTTGAGCTTGGCTGTGAGGAAGAAGTTGTTGTCCAGGAGGGTGGTGAGAGCCTGTCCTAGGCTGCCCAGGGAGGTGGTGGCAGCCTCCTGGCTGGAGGTGTTTGCAGCCAGGCTGGAGGTGGCTGTGAGCAACCTGCTGTGGTGTGAGGTGTCCCTGCCCATGGCAGGGGGTTGGGGCTGGCTGAGCTTTGAGGTCCCTTCCAGCCCTGACAATTCTAGGCCCCTGGAAGGCCACAATTAGGTCTCCTGGGAGCCTTCTCCTCTCCAGACTGCACAGCCCCAGTCTGTCCTCACAGCAGAGCAGCTCCATCCTCGAGGCCCTTCTCTGGACACCTTCCAACGCCTCCAGGTCTTTCTTGCAATAGGGGCTCCAGCACTGGAAGCTCTTCCCTTCCCTCCATCATCTCCCACTTTGCAGCTGCCTCAAGCTGCCCTGAACTGCTGCCAGAAGCCATAACAAAGGAAGGTGCCAGGCTGCACCGGGAGGTTCGTAGCCATCGCCCTGGCAACAAATGGAGATGTTGTGTTTGCGGTGGCAGCTTCACAGCTCCCCCAGGAGCCTTTCCCCTCGAGTGCATTTAGCTGGTAGCACAAACAAGCAGGTTGGAAAACCAGCAGTGGCCTCTGGGGGCTGTTTTCCTTTGCTCCAGTTGAGCTCCCGCGGTGGAAATGATGAGGCTGGGGTCTCGCAGCTGGGGGTCACAGCTGGTGTGCAAATCTCACCCACTGCAAGCTGGCCTCCCAGCCTGGCAGCAGCCAGCAGTGCCAGCTAGGGACAGCCAGGAACAACCCCCCCGGGCACTGTGCCCCGGGGCAAGCTGCTGGGGGGGCCCTGCTGGAGGAGGTGGCTTGGACTGGAGGAGCTCCAGAGCTCCCTTCCCACCCACACCATGCTGGCATCCTGGGATTCATTGTGCCCTGATGAGAATCACAGGATCATGGGATCATAGAATCCCAGGATCATAGGAACACGGGATCACAGGCTCATAGGATCATAGAATCATAGGATCATAGAACCATAGGAGCAGAGGATCATAGGATCATAGGATCATGGGATCATAGAACCATAGAATCATAGGATCACAGGATCATGGGATCATAGGATCTTAGAACCATAGGATCACAGCATCATAGGATCATAGAACCATAGGATCACAGGATCATAGAATCACAGGATCATAGGATCACAGGATCATGGGATCACAGGATCATAGAATCACAGGCTCATGGGATCATAGGATCACAGGATCACGGGATCATAGAACCATAGGAGCAGAGGATCACAGGATCATGGGATCATAGAATCATAGGATCACAAGATCATGGGATCACAGGATCATAGAACCATGGGATCACAGCATCATAGGATCATAGAACCATAGAACCATAGGATCACAGGATCATGGGATCACAGGATCATGGGATCACAGGATCACGGGATCACAGGATCATAGAACCATAGGACCATGGGATCACAGGATCATGGGGTCATAGGATCACATGATCATAGGATCACAGGATCAACCAGGTTAGAAAAGACCTCAGAGCTCACCAAGTCCAACCTGCCACCTAACCCCTAACACCTCCTGACAACTAACCCATGGCTCCCAGTGCCACATCCAATCCCCTCTTGAACACCTCCAGGCCCAGGGACTCCGCTGCCTCCCTGGGCAGCACAGCCCAAGGGCCAAGTCCTCTTTCTCCTCACCACCAGGGAGAAAGCTGCCTGGCAGCCGGGGTGCAGTGCTGATGGAAGGAGCTGGCGACCCCCAGTGCTGAGGCCTCGGGTATGAGGCTGCAGTTGCAGCTCGGGGCCAGGCCATTTCCCTCCTGCCCATCAAGACCGAGTCCTGCGCAGAGCAGAAGCCTCCAGGATGACCTTTCCTTGACAGAAGCTGGAAAGCTATTACTGAGCAGAGGCCAATTGGCTTTGCAAGTGTAAGTGGCAATTTTCCTTCTTAAACACATTAGAGCCGAAGGTAAATTGCTATAAACACAAAGTTCCTCCCCAGGCCCTCCCCAGAGACCTCTCTCAGTGCTGCTCAGCCACGAGGCTCAACGATCCCCCCGTGAGACAGCAGCAGCATGGGACAGGGCTGTGGTCAGGCAGCGGCTTTCACGCCTGGCTCCTCATTAAGAAGGGGAAGAGACTAAAGAAATGACTAACTGAGGAAGAAAAGAGGAAAGGCTAATAAGCAGAGGGGGCCCATGGCCTCTGCAAACAGCCTGGCACAGCACTTCCAGCAGGGAGGGAGCAACTGGGAGCAGGGCTGGAGGTCCCTGGCAGCTTTATGGAGAGAGGAGGTGGCAGTGGCTGAAGAGCAGCAGCCTGCAAAGCAGCTCATGAGAATTCAGCAAGGCTGGGTGAGGGAAGATGATGTGGGTGGCATAGGCTGGGGCAGCAGGAGGAAGCACAGGGACTGGGGGTGAGGAGCTGCTCACGAGCCAGCAACGTGGCCCCGCGGCTGGGAAGGCCAATGGTGTCCTGAGGAGCAGCAGGCTGAGGGAGGGAGATCCTTCCCCTCTGCTCTGCCCTAGCCAGGCAGCAGCTCCAGTTCTGGGCTCCCCACTTGGAACTGTGGATCCTTGTGGGTCCCTTCCAACCCTGCCAGTCCTATGATGTACCTGTCTTTTCTCCTGCCTCCTTTGTTTTCCCCTACCAGGCTGGAGAGCAGCCCTGAGGAGAGAGCCTTGGGGGTGCTGGGGGAGGAGAAGCTCCCCAGGAGCTCTCAGGGTGCACTTGCAGCCCGGAAAGCCAAGCAGAGCCTGGGCTGCAGCAGGAGAAGTGTGGCCAGCAGGGCCAGGGAGGGGATTCTCCCCCTCTGCTCAGCCCTGCTGAGACCCCACCTGCAGTACTGCCTCCAGCTCTGGAGCCCCTATTGCAAGAGGCATCTGGAGGGGCTGGAAGGTGTCCAGAGCAGGGCCAGGAGGAGGAGCAGAGGGCTGGAGCACCTCTGCTGTGAGGACAGACTGAAGGAGTTGGGGCTGTTCAGGCTGGAGAAGAGAAGGCTCCCAGGTGACCTCATTGTGGCCTTCCAGGATCTGAAGGGGGCTCCAGGAAGGCTGGGGAGGGACTGCTCAGGCTCTCAGGGAGTGATAGGACTAGAGGGAAGGAATGAAGCTGGAGGTGGGGAGATTGAGGCTGGAGGGGAGGAGGAAGTTCTTCCCCAGGAGAGTGGTGAAGCCCTGGAATGGGTTGTGCAGGGAGGTGGTTGAGGCCCTGTCCCTGGAGGGGTTTCAGCCCAGGCTGGCTGAGGCTGTGGGCAGCCTGCTCTAGTGTGGGGTGTCCCTGCCCATGGCAGGGGGGTTGGCACTGGCTGATCCTTGTGCTCCCTTCCAACCCTGACTGATGCTGTGATACTGTGACACCAGGGAAAACAGGGAGAGAGGGAAGCAATCTAAACCTGGGCTTTTGGACTCCAGGAAAGCTCAAACCACAGCAGATGCTCAGCCAGCAAGCCTTGGATTCAACCCTTCCACGTGGGCTTCCCTTCTTTTTGATCAGCACCTGGGGCTCCCCCATCCAACACCTTGCCTCCAGCTGCCGTGGGGGCATCTCCAGACGAGCTAACAAGAAGGCAGGGCAACGAGACAGCAGCCCTCAGAGGAGATGAGCCTGCTGGTACAGTCTGAAGGGGGAACTTTAGCCTAGATCCTGGCTGCAAGGGAAATAAATTGCCTTCTGCTCTCTGCTCTTGGCCTGCCTCTGCTGCTCATTAGGAGCAGGCCGTGTGGAGGCACAGAACATCTTCACCTGGGGGCCCACTGCTTCCCTTCCACCTCATTATGGCTCCCTGCAGCTCTGCCTGCTGAAAAGCAAGAGGGAGGTGTCCACAGCCCTTGTCTCAGCCATGTGCATGCCAGCAGTGCCCCACAAACTACCCCCAGCTGGGTCTGCAGCTTGTGGAGGTCTGCAGCCCCCCCTGTCAGCAGCTCTTTTGACCCCATGGTCTCAGCAGCACAGGAGGACTCCTCCACGTTCAGTGCTTCAAGTACAGTGCTGGGGTGTTAGGGGAACATCTGGTTCTGCTGAAACCTTGCCAGCTACAAACAATCCATCAGAACCCTGGGAGCATTGAGCAGAGGACTAATTAGCCTCCCTGCTAATGATAGTGATGATTGTCTGGCCTGAACCTGTTTGGAAGCTTCATCTTCCAGCTACTGGGGTTTGTTACATCTCTGATGGCCAGTCCAGAGCACTCACAGAGTGCCAGCATGAGAGGCTGGAGCTCACCCACTGCATCCCCACTGCTCCAGCAGGGCCCCCAGCAGCTTGCCCAGGGGCACAGTGCCCAGGGGGGGTTGGAAGCTCTCCACACCAGCACACTCCACAACCTCTCTGGGCAGCCTGCTCCAGGCTCAGCAGCCTCCCAACAAACCACTTGCTCCTCCTCTTCACCTCCAACCTCCTGGCCTCCACTCTCTGCCCACTGCCCTTGGCCTGCCCTGGCCACCACTCAGCAGAGCCTGGCCCCAGCCTCCTGCCCCCCAGGGGCCCTTCAGCTCTTGCTGAGCATTGCTCAGCTGCCCTCTGGGGCTGCTCTGCTGCAGCCTCTCAGCCCCAGGCCTCTCAGCCTTGGCTGCTGCCAGAGCTGCTCCAGGCCCCTCAGCAGCTTCCCAGCCTGCCCTGGACTCTCTCCAGCACTTCTCTGGCCCTCTGCAGCTGGGCAGCACACAGCTGCCCCCAGGGCTCCAGAGGTGGCCTCAGCAGGGCACAGCAGAGGGGCAGCAGCAGCAGGCCTCCCCTTCCTCAGGTGGCTCTGTTGAGATCAGCTTTTCCCTTTCTTTCACCTCTCTGCTGTGTCAAATTCAGAAGTAGGGAGAAAAAGCTGAGTGGGTCAAAGACTGAAGAGCCTGGGTGAAATGTCCCAACAGGAGTTTAAAATGGCCATGAAGGACATGGACCTGAGGGAGAGGCTCCAGAGGAGGCCAAGAAGGTGATCAGAGAGCTGCAGCACTTCTCCTGTGGGGACAGAAGAGTTGGGGCTGTTCAGCCTGGAGAAGAGAAGGCTCCAGGGAGACCTCAGAGCAGCCTTGCAGTACCTGAGGAGGACCTGCAGGAAGGCTGGGGAGGGTCTGTCTGGGGTTGTGGTGGTGACAGGACAAGGGCCAATGGTTTGAAAATGAAGCAGGGGAGATACAGGCTGGAGATCAGGAGGAAGTTGTTAAGCAGGGAGTGTGGTGAAATGCTGGCACAGGTTGCCCAGGGGCGTGCTGGAGGCCCCATCCCTGCAGACATTCAAGGTCAAACCTGCTGGGGCCCTGAGCAGCCTGCTCCAGTTGGAGATGTCCCTGCTGAGCAAGGTAGAATCACAGAATCAGCCATGTTGGAAAAAACCTCAGAGCTCATCCAGTCCAAGCTGTCACCCAGCACCTCCTGACAGCTAAACCCTGGCTCCAAGTGCCACATCCAATCCCCTCTTGAACATCTCCAGGCACAGGGCCTCCACCACCTCCCTGGGCAGCACATCCCAAGGGCCAATTCCTCTTGCTGGGAAGAACTTGCTCCTCACCTCCACCCTCAAATGTCCCTCCCCAGCTTGCTTGCAGCCCCCTGTAGAGCCTGGAAGGCCACCAGAAGGTCTCCTGGGAGCCTTCTCCTCTGCAGCCTGCACAACCCCAACTCTCTCAGGCTGTCTGCAGAGCAGAGCAGCTCCAGCCCTCTGCTCCTCCTCCTGGCCCTGCTCTGGACACCTTCCAGCCCCTCCAGATCCTTCCTGGCACAGAGGCTCCAGAGCTGGAGCCAGAGTTGCAGCTGTGCTCTCAGCAGAGTGGAGCAGAGGGGGAGAATCAGGATCAGGCTGCTGGGAGCCTCTCTCTCTGCTCCTGCCCCATCTCTGTCAGTCTGTCTTCATAGGAGAGATCACCGAGTCCCAGCCCCTGCCTGAGCAGGAGCATAGAACCCAGCACAGGGTCACGCAGGAGCACATCCAGATGGGGCTTGAAAGTCTCCAGAGAAGGAGACTCCACAACCTCGCTGGGGAGTGCTGAGCTGCTGGAGGGTCTGAGGCTCTAGGGAGGGAGCTGGCCAGGCTGGGAGGATGAGCCAAGGTCGGTGGGATGTGCACACACATTGCCTCCGGCTCCTCCTCCGTGGCTCCCATTTAAGAAGACCAATGCTTCAAGCCTTGTCCAACCTTGGCCTCTGCTTGCAGAGGGCAAGTGAAATGGATTTTCATTTCTGGCAGTGGTTTTCCCCCTTCACCCTTCAATCTTTTCTTGGCCTCCCTCATTCTTTCCGCCAGGCAGATGATCTCTATCTGAGGCTGACAGTCGCTGGGTGCTGAAGCAGCGCAGGGATTAGGCACACAAAAGCCTCTGCTCCTGCCCATCCGGAGGAGTAAACAGCGGGGATTTTTCAAAGCCTGTTTGGCATCGGCCTCAATCTGCCTTTCAGAGCTCCTTGGTGACCCAGGCAGTTGTCCTAAGCACTCCTTGTTGTCTCAACAGCTTCGTAATTACGACGGCGCTGCCTCACTTGAAACAGATTGCTTCCAGCTCCAGGATTAAGCTGCTGACGTGCAGCCCAAGCCAAGAAATTCAATTCCTCTTAAAATACTCAAGGAAAGGGAAAGGGGGAAAGAAAAAAAGAGAGACAAGCACTGAACAGCTTCAAAGTTGTTCGAGGGAAGCAGGGCAGATGTCTCCAGTCAGCCGCTGAAGGATGACTCAGTCACCTGAGATTTCTTTCCCAGTCAAAAGAGAGGAATGAAGGCTTTTAGCAGCCGACTGCCTGCTTCCAGCTGAGACAAATCATCTGCTGATGTCGCCTGCTGCTCTCCACTGGCTCCAGAAACCCCAAGCCTGCCAGTCCAAGATCACACCTCCAACACAAACCCCCTCCAGGCCTGGCGGTGCGGCACGGAGGGCTGACAAACCGCAGGGCACAGCTCCCCCCACAGCTTCCTGCCCGGGGGCTGCCCTGTGGCCCCCCTGCAGTCCAGGGATTCCTCAGGCACAGAAACATAGGCCCTGAATCAATGAATCACTGAGTCACAGAATCACTGAGTCACAGAATCTCAGTCACAGAATCAGTCACAGAATCACTGAGTCACACAACCACAGTCACAGAATCACAGTCACAGAATCACAGTCACAGAATCAGTCACAGAATCACTGTCACAGAATCACTGAGTCACAGAATCTCAGTCACAGAATCACTGAGTCACAGAATCACAGTCACAGAATCACAGTCACAGAATCAGTCACAGAATCACTGTCACAGAATCACTGAGTCACAGAATCACTGAGTCACAGAATCACAGTCACAGAATCAGTCACAGAATCACTGAGTCACAGAATCACTGAGTCAGAGAATCACTGTCACAGAATCACTGAGTCACAGAATCACAGTCACAGAATCAGTCACAGAATCACTGAGTCACAGAATCACTGAGTCAGAGAATCACTGTCACAGAATCACTGAGTCACAGAATCACTATCAGAGAATCACTGAGTCACAGAATCACTGTCACAGAATCACTGAGTCACAGAATCACTCAGTCACAGTATCACTGAGTCACAGAATCACTGAGTCACTGAATTGTAGAATCACAGAACATTGGGGGCTGGAAGGGACCTCAAGGCTCAGCCAGCCCCAACCCCCTGCCATGGGCAGGGACACCTCACCACAGCAGGGTGCTCACAGCCACCTCCAGCCTGGCTGCAAACACCTCCAGCCAGGAGGCTGCCACCACCTCCCTGGGCAGCCTGGGCCAGGCTCTCACCACCCTCCTGGCCAACAACTTCTTCCTCACAGCCAATGATCATCCAACCCCTGCCAGAGCAGGACCACCCAGGGTAGAGCACACAGGAACACATCCAGGTGGGTTTTGAAAGTCTCCAGAGACTCCACAACCTCTCTGGGCAGCCTGCTCCAGGGCTCTGGCAGCCTCACTGTCAAGAGGTTTCTCCTCATGTTGAGCTGGAACCTTCTCTGTTCCAGCTTGTACCTGCTGTTCCTTGTCTCATTACTGCATACCACTGAAAAGACCCAGGCCCCCTCCCGTTGCCCCCAGCCCTCAGCTATTGACAGACATTGATCAGATCCCTCTCAGCCTTCTCCTCTCCAGACTCAACAGCCCCAGGGCTCTCAGCCTCTCTCTGCAGGGCATATGCTCAAGTCCCCTAAGCATCCTCCTGGCTCTCCCTGGGACTCTCTCCAGCAGCTCTCTGTCTCTCTGGAACTGGGGAGCCCAGTACTGGGCACAGGATTGCAGCTGTGGTCTGAGCAGGGCAGAGCAGAGGGGGAGCAGAACCTCCCCAGCCCTGCTGGCCACACTTCCCTTGCTGCCCCCCAGGATCCCCTTGGCTCTCTCGGCCCCCAGGGCACCCAGTTCAGACCTCCTGCCGCAGGAGCTGGAGGAGTTTGGCTAAGTTGAGATTATTTCAGGGCTGAGCTTCTTAATTAGTCCAAATATTTCCAGAGTGGGGAAAACAAAATGAACATAAAGAACATCAGCCCCAAAACTGGAGCAGGCTGTGGAGCAGCCTCCACTGGGCTCTGCGGGAAGCGGGAAGCAGGAATCCATTGGGAAGGGCTTGCTGGGATGCACCAGCAGGTGTGATAGCATAAACCTTCTGTTGCAGGAGTGACTTCATCCAGGAGCTGCTGCCTTTAATTTTGGCTGCAGCAGCAGCAGCAGCAGCACATCTCTGCTGATAACAGCTCGGGGCAGTTGATAAGCACTTGATTGGACTGAGGGAGCTGAGGGCTCTGCAGCCTGGAGAGGAAGAGCCTGAGGGTGACCTCATTGCTGGGGATAAAGCTGTGCAGGGGGATGCCCAGAGGCTGGAGCCAGGCTCTGCTGGGGGATGCCCAATGCCAGCACCAGGGGCAGTGGTGGAAGCTGAGGCAGAGGAAGTGCCTTGGAAGCAGGAGGAGGAATTATCTCCCTGTGAGGGTGCCAGAGCCCTGGAGCAGGCTGCCCAGGGGGGCTGTGGAGTCTCCCTCTGTGGAGATATTCCAACCCTGCCTGGATGTGCTCCTGTGTGACCTGCCCTGGGTGACCCTGCTCTGACAGCTCTGTGATTCTGTGATCTCTGGAGGTCCCTTCCTGATTCTCTGATCCCCGGAGGTCCCTTCCAACCTCCAATGCACTTCGATGCTGTGGTGCTGTGACCTCAGCCTGTGATGCTGTGACTTCAGCGAAGCGCTGAGTTAAAGAGAGGGTTTGAGAGTTGTGTTGCTTTTCCCTTGTAGGTCGATTTGCATCGGGAGGGAAGGTAGGAGCCTCAAAATAACAAATAAATACCTAAAGGAAATAAATAAATGAATGAAGTGGCAGCCAAAGCGCTGTGCCCATTCTCCTCCCCCCTCTAAGTACCACAAATTAGCTGGCCCCATTCTGTTGCCGGCTGCCTATTGTCATGCAAACGAAGAGCAACAACTCCGCTTTCCAATTTCCTCATGCAAATGGAGGTGGGATGGTGGGGGAAGAGGGAATGGGTTCTGCCATCGC
>JAAWVA010001142.1:0-13192 GCA_015227895.2 Colaptes auratus | reverse complement strand
CCAACAGGGAGGTGACAGAAAAACTTTGGAGGTCAAAAACTTCCGGGTCTGTGCAAGTGGCAAAAGATCCCAGGATGATTCAGACATCCAAAGGTTCTCCAGATCAGAGAAAAAACCTCATGGAAGTCAATGATCTCCACCTCTCAAAACAGTGACCCAAAGCCAGAGCCTTGAGACTCTCCTGGATCACAGCAGCTGTGTCCAGCATCTCCCCCACTCAGACATACTCTCAGTCACAACCTGCACCAAGGGCCAGCACCAAGTCAGGACTTCTCCAGACTCAGGTCTTGTGCCCTAAGAATGCCAAAGATTGTGAGGGTTTGCCCTGAGCTCCAGGAGAAGGACACTGAAAAACAAGGGCACCCTCTGCCAGCCTCCTCTCCACCTCTCTGTGTTAGGACAGACACCTTTGCTGTCACCAGGGTCAAGGTTTCTATCTTGCACTGAACCCAGCCAGCTCTGTCCCTGTGTCTGTGTGCTTTGTGCTTCTCTCCAGGCACAGCCAGAGAAAGAGATTTGACTTCAGGATCCCTTGCAGTCCGTCAGGATCAGCCTTGCCCTTATCCACTCTGTCCTTCAGAGGCTCTTGGATTAGAACAACATTCTGCTGAATCACCTTGTAAGCCCCAGGTGGGCAGTGACAGCAATGGGGAGGTTGGGGAGGGTGAGGAGCAAAGTTGTTCCATTCAATGTCAGCCCTGAAGGACAGATATTCCTGCAAGTGCAGATGTCCTGCTGAGACAGCCTGGGTCAGTGTCACTTGGGGGAATTATCATCTCTGAGCTAAACTGAAAGGCAGTAAATATTTTATCTTTGGCATAAAAACTTGAGATTTGTGAGGTGCACTTTGAAATCCTGAAGAAGATTGCAGAGACACAAACATCTCATCAGGGCACTTGGAACTCATTGCAGGAACCTCAGGTTACTGAGAGAAGACTGAAGAAAACTTCTTCAGAAGTCAGAAGGAAAACACAAAGTGCCTTGAAGCATGATTGGCCCCACTGAGGGCAGTACCAAACAAAGCCTCCCAAGGCTCCTCAGAGCAGCTCAGTGGAGGCCATGATTGCAGCAGACAAAGGCAAAGTGCAGGAGAGCAAACTCTGGGTTGGGTTTATGTATCAGAGAAGGACCAAACCCTGAGCACAGTGCCTGGGCAGGCAGGTCCTGTCCCTCATGTGTGGGTCAGAAGCTCCTCAGGTGCTGTGGGCTGTGGGGGTTTGTGATGCTGAGGGAAGGAACAGGGGATGACAGTCCCCAGCCTTACTGGGGGTGTTTAAGGAAGCACTGAGGACCCTGGTGCCCTTAGCAAGTCTTCCTCACAGCCCTTGGTGGTGGATGATTGCCACAGCCAAGAAGGCAAAGCCTTGGGTTCTCCTGATGACTTCCAGCCTTGCCAGTGCCCATTGCCATCCCCACCACAGGTTGTTCCTACACTGTCCCCCACATGGCTTTGGTTTCTGCAGCGAAAGGCCAAGCCCTGACCACAGAGGCCTGGAAGGCAGATGCAGAGAGGCTCAAGCTAAAGTTTCACCTCCCTGGCCTGTGTGGCAGAGGCAACTGCCATAGACAGGAGGAGAAAGACTTCAGCCTTGGCAGGTGGTGCTACCTGGTGCCCCATTGCCCCTGGCCCAGCTTTCCCTTCATGCTCTTGACACCCATCTTGCTTTCCTAGCAGCTCTCACCATGACATTTCTGTACATCCTGCTCTGTCTCTAATCTCCATGGCCATTTCTGGAAACACAGAAGCCAGGGCCTCTTGGACCACAAGGATCCCCGTGAGTGACTTTTCTTTGTCCTCACCTCCTGTACACTCTCAGCGGCAAGAGAGGATCTGCCTGGCCTCAAACCAGGGACACCTCCACTCTGAACCCTAAAATTTGCACTCTATGGGAGGTTGTCTTTCTGTCCCACAAACCACCAGAAGCTGCAGCATCCCAGATTTCAAACAGGTGCACGCCTGCATCTGTAGTGGCCTGAACTTGGACTTCACAGGTTACTGAAGCTTCAGTCCCTCAAGCTCTCCACCCAGTCCTTGCAGATATCCTCTGAAGCCTTTCATGCCCTCTCAAAACTCCTTCAGAATAGAAGTCCCAAAGCCAGACACCAATATTGCAGATGTGGCCACAGCAATGCTGAGTTCAGGGGAGGACAACCTCTGTGTCTGGGTGGCCACACTCCTCCTACCACAGTCCTGCTGCACTTGGCCTTCTGCACTCTGCTCAGCCTCTGCTCCATCCCAGGCCATTGGCAATGGTCCCTGCCAGAGGCCTTTCTGCTTGGGGAAACAGCAGAACATCCAGCTCCAAAACAACAGCCAAGGCACCTCTGTGCTGCTGCCTCTCAGCTTGGCTGGCACAAGAGATGGCACAGTCCCCAGCCCAGCCCTGGGCTTGCTGCTGGCCAATGACACAAAGGGATTGGAGTTTGCAGTGACATCACACTCATCTTCTGGCCATGTGGATCCTCCTGCCATGAGAGCTTCTCAGCCATCACTGATATCCCAGTGCTGGCCCAAACCCTGTGCCAGGGGTGAACGCAGAGTCGCTCAAGGGTGGGAGTTGATGTCCATGGTAAAGGCTGGGGCAGGTTGGAGCAATGATAAGCAAAGTCAGGGTCAGGGTAGGTGATGGGTGAGTAAGGTCAGGCCTGAGCTGTGATGGGTTAGAGGTGGGGGAATGAGTTCAAGGGAGGAGCAGAGGGTAGGAGTGGGGTTGGGGGGGAGTGGTTAGAGAGAGTGTAAGGGGTCCAGGCTGTATGGGAGGGGGTCAGGGGATGGAGTTTAGTACTGCAAGGAGGGCTCACTCTTTGCGGGGGAGGAGCAGGAGATCCAGCTCGTACTGGGAAATGGGGCGATAGACACTTAGGGAGGCCAAAGCAATCAATTTAGTACTGAGAAGGAGACTCCACAAACCTCTGGCAGTCTGCTCCGAGGCTCCAGCACCTCACAGCACAGAAGAGTCTCTTCGCTGAGGTGGAACCTCCTGTGTTCCACCTTGCACCCATTGCTCCTGTCCTGGCATACGGGCACCACTGCCAAGAGCTGGCACCTTCCTCTGACACCCCTTCTGATATGATAGCCATTGATCAGATCCCCTCTCAGGCTTCTTCTTCTCAGACTAAACAGCCCCAGGCTCTCAGTCTGTCACAGAATCACAGAAACATTCAGGTTGGAGAAGACCCCTCAGGTGCACCAAGTCCAACCAATAACCCTACTCTACAAGGGTCAGCCCTAAACCATATCCCCAAGCACCCACATCCAAGCACCTTGAAACACCTCAGGCTTGGTGACTCCACTACCTCCCTGGGCAGCACATTCCACTCCCTGAACACTCGGGATGGGAAAGTTTTTCTCAACTGCCCAGTCTGAACATACCCAGTCCTAGCTTGAGGCCATTGCCTCTTGTTCTGTCACTAATGACCTCTGAGGAGACACCAGCAGAGCCTCTCCAAACCCTCCTTTCAGATAGCTGTAGAGAGCCAGGAGGACTCCCCTCAGCCTCCTCTTCTCCAAACTAACCAGCCCCAGCTTCCTCAGGCTCTTCATCAGATTCTTCTCCAGCCCTTCCCCAGCTCCTTGCCCTCCTCTGCCCTGGCTCCAGCACCTCCACAATCTCTCTGGATGGAGGTGCCCCAAAACTGGACACAACACTCAAGGTGTGGCCTCCCAGAGCTCAGTCCAGGGGTCAGTCACCTCCCTGGCTCCTGCTGGACACAGCATTGCTGACCCCCAGCCAGGATGCCTTTGGCTCTCTTAGCCACCTGGGCACACTGCTGCCTCCTATTCAGCTGCTTGTGCATCAGCACCGCCAGGTCCCTTTCTGCCAGACAGCTCTCCAGCCACACTGCCTCTGGAGCATTGCTTGGGTTGTTGTGCCCCAAGTGCAAAGAACCTGGCACTTGGCCCTTTCTTGAAGCTCCTCTGGTAATGTTGGTCATGGATCCAATCTATCCAAGTCCCTCTGCAGAGCCTCCCTACCCTCATGCAGGTTAACTCTGCCACCTACCCTTGGTGTCATCTGCTGGATCACTCTGTGTCTTCATCAAGGTCATCAATAAAGATGTTCAACAGAAGGGATCCCAAGACTGAGCCCGAGGAACACCACTTGTGACCTGACACCAGCTGGACTGAACTCCACTGAGCACCACACTGTTGGCCCTTACATCCAGCCAGGGCTGTATCCAGCAGAGCATTGCTCATCCAAGCCAGGAGCAGCCACTTTGCCCAGGAGAATTCTGTGGGCAGCAGTGCCAAAGGCTTTTGGGAAGTCTAGGGAGACAATAGCCACAGCCTTGCCCTCATCCAACAGTCACTATCCTGTCAGAGCAGGAGATCAGGTGGGTCAGGCAGACCTGCTCTTCCTTAACCCATGCTGACTGGACTGATGCCCTGCTTGTTCCTCTCCAGGTCATGCATGGGTGATGGAGAATGCTCTGCTCCAGGCCCTGCCCTGCTACCCAGCTCACCCTGCCAGCTCTATAGTTTCCGGATCTCCTCTCTTCCTTCTTGCAGCTGGGTGTCACATTGCTCCTCTCCAATACCCTGGGACACTCCCCAGTGAGCCAGGACTCCAGGTCAATATGGAGGTGGCTGGCCACAGAGATGTTCAAGTCCCTTTCCTCATCCATCCTAGCCTCTGTTGGACTCTCTCCAGCAGATCTCTGTCTCTCTTGAACCTGGGAGCCCCAAACTGCAGGGATCCAGTTTGGACAGGAAGGGCCCAGTCTGTACTGGGAGAGGATTAGCTTTCAGAGTGTCCTGGGACAAGGCCCAGTGTTACTGGGAGAGGCCATGGGCTCAGCTCTTACTGGGAGAAGAATCATAGAAAGTCTGAGTTGGAAGGGGCCTCCAAAGGTCATCCAGTCCAACTCCATGAAGACAGAAAGGGACATCCTCAACTAGATCAGGTGCCACCAGCCCTGTGCGCCTCACTTTGAATGTCTGCAGGCCTCAAAACATCTCATTTGGCAATCGGTCAGTGTCTCATCACCCTCATGGTGCAGAACTTCTTCCTCACATCCACAGCCACTGCCCTGGTCCTGTTGCTGCAGGACTTTGCAAACAGTCTCTCTCCTCCAGTACCCTTCAGGCATTGGAAAGCAGTTTATTAGGTCCCCAGAGCCTTCTCTTCTTCAGCCTGGATCAATCCCAGGTCCCTCAGCCTGTCCTTGTAGCAGAGCTGCTCCAAGCCCCTGACCATTTCTGTGTCCCTCTCTGGACCATCTCCATCAGCTCCATGTCCTTACTGTGTTGAGACTTCAGAGCTGGATGCAGTACTCCAGGGAGGTCTCATCAGAACAGAATAAGCGGCAGGATCCCCTCTCTCCCTCTCTGGCCATGCTGCTTGGATGCAGCCAGGCTGCCCTTGGCCTTCCTGTGCTGCAAGCTCACACTGCCTGCTCCTGGACAGCTTCTCCCCCACCAACACCCCCCAAGTTCTTTTCCTCAGGGCTGCTTTTTCTCATCTCCTCTCCCCCAGCTGTATTGACAGTGGGATGGTTCCAGCCCAGCTGCGGACCCTGCTCTTGCTGCTGCTGAACTCATGAGGGTCACCTGGGCACCACCTCTCCAGCGTGTCAGGTGGCTCTTCATGCCATACCTGTCCCTCTGTGCATCTCAACAGCTCCACTCAGCTTGGTGCCATCTGCACCCCTTGCTGATGGAGTCTCCATCCCTCTGTCTATAGCTCTGATCACAATATGAAATAAACAGCACAGGATGGGATGAGTGGAATCAGTTTTTCCTGGGACAAGGCCTGGGCTGTTTGTGGCCGGTTGATGCTATGCCTTTAAGAAAGAGACAGTTGCTGAGAACACTCTAGCTGAATGTTTTGATATTTGAACAAAAACAAGATAGTCTAAACTAATTTCATTGGTGCGTGTGGGGGTGCAGTTTGGAGTTTGGGTTCTGTTAGTTCAGTCTGTGTCTGGTCTGGGTGCAGGCTGGGTGGCAGTCTGGCTCTCTCTTCTGAAGCAGGAACGGCCTTGAGTAACAGCTAACCAGGATAAGGAACACTAATTTTGGCATGTGCTTCTTAGCTAACAGAATTTTTCTTCCTTAATGCCTTTCTCTCTCTCTCTAACCCTTTTTGGGAAAAAAGGGAGGTGGGAGGGAGAGAGGGGGGTTCAGGGAACCCCCCTGGCCGGCTGGAGGAAAGGTTTTTCTGCATTGTGTTCATTGTTGTGTTTTCCTGTATATATTGTAAATATTGTTATATGTGTGTTATTTTCATTGCATTCCATTTATGCTTGTAAATATAGCTTTCATCTGCTTTTCCGACTGAGCTCGCTGTGGTTTTCTTTCCCTGTGTGTGGGGAGGGGAACTTTCTCACACACACCACATATTTTTAATTGGCGGCCCAACGTGGGGCTTGTGGGATAGTTGCTGTCCAGAAGCAAAGCAAAAGTTGCTTGATTATTGTCTGCTCAGGTTGGAGTTGCAAGGATAAAGTGTTTTGGCTTTTAGAGCGTCGTGGTCTTTTCAGTTTGTTCGGTACTGATCTACAAGTACCTCTTGGGATTGATTTTCGATCGCTTTAAGCAGATACTTGATGGTAAAATTGTATTTATGGTTTAAGTATAAGATTCAGCTTCTCTATGACCGGTGCCTGGGATTCTTTGGCTTAATAGATACGGTGAATGTGACCTCAACCACTCTGCCCATAGAGATAAAGGAGTTTAAGATCCCAGTTGGTGAAAGGGGTTGTTTTAGGTGATGGCTGGGATCCGAAGGTGATTTATTTGATGTGTGCAATCCTGCTGTTGGTGATAAGCAATGCGTACTTGTTTTATGCTCTGTACCGGGAGAAGAAAGTATCTAAGACCTGTTTGTAATTAGGCGTAGACCCAAGAGGAGAAGGAACAGCTCTAACTCGACCCAGAAATATCTAGTGATGAGGAGAATGGAGGATCTGTATCAGTTAAAAGCTAGCTGTGGTTTCTTTCCCTGTGTGTGTGGGGGAGGGAACTTTCTCACCCCACCACAGCTGTTACTTGGAGATGTTAATGGGAGCCAGTTTGAAATGGAACATGGCCCAGACAGGACTCTGGGGTATTAGGGTATGAAGTTGTGACCATGGACAGGGCCAGTCTGTGGTGGGAGGGTTTAAAGGAACCCAGTATGTACTGGGATGAGACCCAGACTGTATTGGAATGTGTCCAGGGGACTCAGGTTGTACTGGGATGGGGCCCAGTCTCCCTGGGGGGGGTAAAGGGATGTAGTTTGTACTGAGAGGGGTCCCAGTCTGGTCCTGGAAGGGTTCAGGTATTGCAGTTTTTCCTGGGATCAGGCAGAGTCTTACTGGGAAGGAGTCCTGATCTCTGGTTTGCACTGGGAGGGAAGCAGCTGGAAACGGGGGGAGGGGCCAGGGCTTCAACTTTGCTGTGGGATGAGACTCTGTCTGTGCTGGGAGGAGATCAGGAGATGCAAGTTTGCACTGGGATGGTCCCCAGTCTGTACTGGGTGATGCCATTGGATCCATTTCCTCTGGGGCAGGTCTTGGACTTTACTGGGATGGGATCAGGGCAACAGTTGGTTACTTGACAGGGCCTACTCTGTATTGGAGGGAGTCAGGAGATGCAGTTGTATTGGGATGAGACTGAGGACTGTGCTGTGGGAGGATGGCAATGGGATCCCATTTGTACCAGGAATCAGGCCACAGCTGTGCTGGGTGCAGCGGGCTGGGAAGGGGTCCAAGGGAGGCCTTTGTAGTGGCACAGGAAAACTGTATGGGAGATGGCAAGGGATGCAGTTTGTCCTGGGATAAGGCCACATCTGAGCTGGGAGGGTTGTAGGAGATGCAGTTTGTCCTGAGATGGGACCAGGTCTGTACTGGGAGGGGCTCTAAAGGGTCCAAATGTGCTGTGCAGGGCCCAAAAATGTCCAGACTGTGGTCAGGGAATGCAGCTTGTACTGGGACAGGGGCCCAGGCTGTACTGGGAAGTATGAGGGGATCAAGATTTTATTGAGACAAGGCCTATAGTTGCACATGAGGGTGTTGCAGTTTCTACTGGGATGGATACATTCAGTACTGGGAAGGGAGCCAGGGGATCCATCTGTGCTGGGAAGGGAGCCAGGGGATCCATTCTGTGCTGGGAAGGGACCCAGGCTGCAGTGCTAGAGGACAGTAGGATCCAGTTTGCACTAGGATGAGGCCACATCTGTACTGAGGGGGGGATAAGGAACCATGTTTGGACTGAGTCTACACTGGAGGGGGTCAGGGTATCCAGTTTAGACTCTGAGTAGGTGCAGTGTGTAATGGGAGGGGGTTTGGGTATGAAGGCATGAGGAGACCTCCTGTTCTGATGGCCAGTGCTGCTCTGCAGCGCAGCTCTGTCCCACAAGTAGCCCTGGACTCTCCCTGCCTGCAGTCCCAGCACTGCCACCCAGCAAGCACAGTGGCCCAAGCTGCCAGAGCAATCAGCCTTGCCCCAGCACAGAGGCTCAGCAGGAGAGGGTGGAAGGGAAGGGAAAAAGAGCAGCTGAGGGACAGCCCAAGCTGTGGGGCTGCCTGGCACTGCTGCTGTGCTGGGACTCTGCCCCTCCACCTCTGCACACAGCACTGCCCTGCACGCTCCACAGAAGCCTTGGAGGAAGGAACTATGAGAAAACAACTCCCTGCAGGGTCCTTTATTCTCCTCATGTCTGCAGCCTCTGGGTCACAGCAGACAGGACAACACTGAACCAGAAATGGTCTGAACAAAGACATTTGTGTGGGAACAACATTCTCACAAGGGGACACAGCACCAGCAGCAGCCAGAATTCGAGCAGCCAGGCTGGGCCTGCACTGAAATGACCTCAGAACTGCTCTGCAGGAGGAAGACAAAGAGTTTATTGCTTCTGAAAGCATCCAGGGATCAGTTGGCTCAGGGCAGCCTTGAGGTTCTGGTTCCTCAGACTGTAGATGAGAGGGTTCAGTGCTGGAGGCACCACTGAGTACAGACTGACACCACCAGATCAAGGGATGCGGAGGAGATGGAGGAGGGCTTCAGGTAGGCAATGGAGCCAGTACTGAGAAAAAGGGAGACGACAGCCAGGTGAGGGAGGCAGGTGGCAAAGGGCTTTGTGGCGTCCCTGCTGAGAGGGAATCCTCAGCACTGCCTGAAGATCTGCACATAGGACACCACAATCAAAACGAAAAACACAGAAAGACTAAGGAGAAAGCAATGACAATTACCCAAACTCACTGATATGTAGGTGTGGAGCAGGAAAGCTTGAGGATCTGTGGGACTTCACAGAAGAACTGGTGCAGACATTGCCCTGGCAGAGGGGCAGGGAAAATGTATTGGCTGTGTACAGCAGAGCATAGAGAAAGCCACAGGCCCAGGCAGCTGCTGCCATGTGGAGACAAACTCTGCTGCCCAGGAGGGGTCTCATAGTGCAGGGGTCTGCAGATGGCAACGTAGCGATCGTAGGACATGGTGGTGAGGAGAAAAATACTCTGCTGCCATGAAAAAGGCAAGAGAAAGACCTGAGCAACACATCCTGCTAGGAGATGTCCCTGGTGTCCCTCAGGGAATTGGCCATGGGATTGGGCACAGTGGTGGAGATGGCACCCAGGTCAAGGAGGGCGAGGTTGAGGAGGAAGAAGTACATGGGGGTGTGGAGGTGGTGGTCCCAGGCTATGGTGCTGATGATGAGGCCATTGCCCAGCCGGGCAGCCAGGTAGATGGCCAGGAAGAGCAGGAGAAGTGCAGGAGCTGCAGCTGCCTTGTGCCTGGAATGCAGGAGGAGGAAGTGGGGTGTGGAGCTGCTGTTGGTCATCTGCTGCCTGTGGCCATGGAGACCTGTGCAAGGAGGGAAAGACAGTGACAAGTTAGGGCACACTTCTCTGAGCTCATTGGTAAGCCCGGTCTCTGAGCTGCAGGAGGAATGGAGAAGCTCACTCCCCATCACTACTAACTCATGGCAGAGTTCATCACAGCTTCAAATGCAGCAGGGACCCAGAATTGCCATGAAGATTCCTCTGATGTCACAGAAAAGAAAGTGACCCACAGCCCAATCCCAGAGAACACAAGAGTCCCATGAGAGGTGGAGAAACAGGGAGCAGGCCTGCCGTACTGCAGAGACACTGAAGGGAAGAAGAAAGGCAGAGGGGCTGGGGGTGAAGCCTTCTCCTTACCTAGCTCTGCTCACTTGCTCCTCACAGGATGGAACTGAAGGGCTTTGCTCCTCCTTCTGTGTGCACACTCCAGGAGCCTTCAGCTGAGCATCAGAGAGCCAAGGATGGAGCTGCCTCCAGGAGCTACAGCAGATGCAGTGTCATGACACCCACAGCCTTACTCTGTCAGTGACTGTAGCAACTTCTCCTCTGCCTTCCTCATCTCCCTGTGATTCTCCTGGCAGTGTCCTCAGCCCTGCTGTGCTGTTCGCAGGAGCTGCTCCTGACCAGAGCTGTCTTCTTCAGTGCTGCCTGCTTGCTAGCAGCTCCTTCCAGCCCAGGAGCCTGGCCTGGATCAGCACAACAGAATCAGCCCAGGTATTTTAATGGAGCCCTCTGGTGTGGCTATGGTGCCAAGTCCATGAAATCAGAGACTGAGAAGCTGATGAAACCTCCCCAGAAGCTGAAGTCAGATTCAAACTCTGAAGTTTCTTCTACTCTTAATGGGTCCCAGTGAAGCATACTGGGAAAGGGTCCCCAGGGTCTGGTTAGAGCAGAAGGAGACAGTGGATGCAAAGGAAGCATCACTGGAGGCACTGAAGCATCTCCAGGCTGTGGGGAGAGCAGAGAGCTGAGGCAGTGCTGAGAGGTCAGGACAAGCAGCTCAAGGTGGCTCTGCTGCTGAGCAAACCTGGAGGGGTTTCATTGATCCCAAGGGCCAAGCCCTCACCCCCAGCCCCTGGCAAGGCAGATCCTGTCCCTCACCTGTGGCTCAGGGCTCTGCTGGGGGCAGTGGGGAGTGAGGGGTGAGCAGTGAGCAAGGTAGGACCTTGTCAGGTTTTGCTGTGGTTTGCTTGCAAGAGACAACTTCTGCTGAAAAAGAATGAAAGGTACCTTTAAAAGTCAGATGCTTTGTGCACTAAAAACCTCTCCAATTAGCTGCAGAAACTTTGGCAACAATTAGAGGTTCAGCAGTATTTAATGAGCCCTATGGAGCATTGGGGCTGATGACCATCATCCTCAGGTACTGCCAGGAGACTCTGCCAAGGTACTGCCAAGTAGCCTCTCAACAAGTCCAAGTCAGAAGAAAACTCCAAAGTCCCTGAAGCACTGATTGGCCTCCCTGAGGCTTGTTCCTGACAAAGGCTCCCCAGGGACTCCTTAGAGCAGCTTGTTAGAGGCCAGGATTGCAGGGAGACAAAGGCAAAGAGCAAAAGCAGAAAAACTTTCCTTTGTTCTAGGAAGCAGAAAGGCCAAGCCCTGACCACTGCTTGGAACAGAAGAACCTTAAAGCCTCAAAGCAAAGTTTTCCTCCCAGGCCTTGGTGGCAGAGGCAACTGCCAGAGCCAAGGGGACAAAGACCTTCGTCTGTGGGCCTCTCATCCTTGCCAGAGCCTTGCTCATCCCTCCTGCAGCCTCTCCTACACTGTCCATGCCTGCAGCTCTTTACCTTCAGGCTGCTGACACCAATCTTGCTTCCCCAGCCAGTCTCCCCCTGCCATTTCCATCCCTTCCTGAGCTGTATCAGCTCTCCCTGCCATTTCCTGTGCACATCTGGATGGCCTCATTCATGTAGCTATGCCTTTGAGGGATGTTACTTTGTCCTCATCTCCAATCTGAATCTTTCAAGCTGCTCTTTGTGAAGGTTTTGGTCTCTTCCCACTCCCAGAAGAGCTCCATCCTCTCTGAAACCACCCTTCAGCCATGTGAACACTGCTCTGGCAGTGCCCTGAGCCTCCATTCAGCAGGCTGAAGCAACCCAGGTGCCTCAGCCTCTCCACAGAGATATCAACCCCCATCCTGGCAGATCTCCTCTACAGGCTCCCCAGTTCCTCCCTACTCTTCCAGACTGGAGAATGCTTCATCCAGACCCAATCATCCAGATGCGGCCACAGCAGTGCTGAGTCTGAGGGATGACAAACTCCGTGTCTGGGTGGCCACACTCCTGCCACAGCCAGCTGCAGTTGGTGTTCTGTGTGCAGGGTTCTGCTCCCTCCCAGGATATTGGAATGGTTCCTCCCAGTATGCTGTGGTGTCTTTCTGACTGGGAATGGGACACACCAGAACCTCCAGGTCCAAAGAACAGGCAGAGAGTTCGTACTGTGGTGGGGCCCAGTCTGTCAGGGAGTAGAAAAGGGATGTAGGTTGTATGGGAAAGAGACACAGAGGAGTGGTTGGAAGGCTTCAGGTGGTGTAGCCTTTCCGGGAGTGGGCACAGTCTGTCCTGGGAAGGAGTTCCTGTATGGCTGTTATTAATATTTAATAGCTGGCTGTTGGTGACAGAGAATGGAGTCATATGGACGACCAATGTGATCCAGTGTTGTTTGTTTGTTAAGGGAACCTCTACAGCTTCTATAGACTCGGGAGCATCGTTGGCACAGCTTCATTGGCTCCCCACCAGTGACCACACATCGCACTGTTTATAGATATTGGTCACACTACTAATACCACGCCAGGTTGTTGATGCAGGTGTGTGTCCTGTATTCCCAGATAAACTCTCTGTGTTTATAGCTACCAGTGCCCTGCTTTAGTTACATGCTGCAGGTACAGCACTGCTTTGCTACAATGCTAGCCACTTCTGCACTTATGCTGAGCATGGCCTACCACCATGTCAGGCTCTAGCCTACACTGCCAGATTGCTCACACTGCTTCTTGCTGGCATTGCCACAAATCCCCCTTTTTGTTTTTGTGAGCAATTGCTCATGGGAGTTGTTCCCATCCCATACAAGATACTCTTTGCATACACAGAAGCAAGCGAGTTAAAGCTAAGCTGATAGCAAAAGCAAAAGTCCTGTAGCGCAGCATGTCTGACAGACTGATGTAACCATACAAGGCACAATGCTTAAGTTGAGCTAGTTAGAATGTTCTAACAGAGCTGGCATTAATACATGGTCAGAGATAGCAAACCTTGTAAAGAAGAAAACTTAGGTCTTAACAGTTCTGATCTTTACATTTCACTCCACTTATGGCCAGAGAAGACTTGATTATGCCTGAACACATTGCACACAGAGATTAAGACACAAATGCAAAAACCTCAGCCTGTCTTTTACAAATCTGCTTTAGGGGTATGTTGCATCTTTTTTTTCTCTAGGAT
>JAAWVA010001141.1:0-13209 GCA_015227895.2 Colaptes auratus | reverse complement strand
GTTTCCACCACGGGTGAGGACGTTGCCAAGAGCAACCTCAGCTTCACAGGGGCAGGGAAGCCCTCAGTGCCTTCCAACCCAACCCATCCTATAAACTGGATGGGCAGTGACACAGGGATGGGGGCGGGAGGACCCCCCGGAATGAAGGCTGTGGGGATCCTTGCAGGTGGGGTGCAGGGAGCTGGGGGCAGGAGGGAGCTGCCGGGGCTGGCTCCAAGGGAAGGGCTTTGTTCGTGGGCCAGCCGGGAGCGTGCGAGGGCCTCGGGTTCCAGCTTTGCTCCTCCACTTTGCTCCTGCCGGGAGCGGGGCCAAGGCGCAGCACCGCGGGGTGGAGCAGGTCCCCGAGGAGGGCAGGGGCCAGCCGCGGCTGTAGCCCTGGGAAAGCTGCTCTAGCTCTCCACGTCCCTCCAGGGCCCTTCTCTCAGCCCAGCCAAGGTCCCTTCGCAGGCTGCTCATCCCGAACACCTCCACCCCTGCTCCCAACCACCCCTCTGGCTTGGCGCAGGTCTGGGAGCCCTGGGGAAGGATGAGGAAAGGCTCCTGCCCGAGCAGCCCTCCGCGGTGCGCTGAGCTGGAGAAAGAAGGTTAAAGGCTCTTATCTGATGGAGCTGCAGCCTTGCCAAGCCTGTTGCTATCAGCTCGGGCCACATGTGCTATTGGCAGCGCTTCGGGGACACAAGAATACAAACAGTTTGCATTGTGGAGTCAACAATGCTGGGAGCAGGAGCCCTGCTGCCATTAGCGGTATAAAAGGAGCGCCGTAGGGAAGCCCAGGGCAGGAGGATGCAGTTGCTGGGATCAACAGCAGGGCTGAGCAGATTACAGCTCTGTTTGTGCTCGGGAAGGAGAAACCTGCCATCCCCAGCGGGCTGGAGCCAGAAGGATGGAGCCGGCTGGGAGGAGGGGAAGGGTTTAAGCTGCAAGGAAAATCTCTGGAGCACTGCTGGAAGCAGCTGCAGCAAAGTGCTGATGGCAGCGGGTTTGGGCAGGGCAGGAGGCAGGTTTGGAGAGCTTCAGCTCAAGGATGGCCTCTGCCAGCTTGTGAGGAGTCACCCGGGGGGAAAAAGTGGTGTCTGTGCAGGACCAAGGGGGGTGCAAGCTGAGGGAGGCTGCTGTGGTGGCAGCCTGGGGCTTGGGGGATCCCTCCCCTCCCTCTCACTGCTAAACCCCCGGGGGGGTGTGTGGGGTGGGGGTGGTTTGGCCATGCTGCACCCAGCCCCTGCTGGCATTTGGGCAGACACCACGCCAGGGTGGGGGGAGGTTGGTGTCTCCAGAGGGGCTGCTGCACAGAGGCTGTGTGGTACCTGTGCATGTTGCAGGGGGAAGCATCCTTCCCACAGCCAGGTCAGATCCCCTCACACTTCTCCCCTTCAGTCTTCTTGGGCCCTGGCAACCCAAACTAGGGAGCTTTGGAGAGCACACACTCCTGGGCTGCGCTGGGTGGCTGGGGTGGAAGGATGAGGGGGGTAGGAGGATGAGTGGGGTGGGAGGATGAGTTTGAGGAGGCCACTGTCCTACCCAGGACAGCAGCCACTCCAAAGTGGTGCCCACAGGGTTGCCATGTGTCTGTGGCTCTGCCTGACCCAGCCCCAGTGCTCTGCTGTGCCCATGTCACCCAGGCAAGGCCCTGCTTCACGATGCCATGCACTGGTGAGGGCACACAGAGGGTGATAAAGGGATGCAAGATACAAAGCAGAGGGTCTCCAGCCACTCAGCTTGCAGAGGGTAGGGGAGGGCTGGGCTGCAGATGGGGTGCTGGAATGGGGGCTCGGTGCCATCCTGCAGCCTCGGAGGCAGATGGTGAGGAGATGGAGAGCATGGCCTCGGCTGTGCCCACGGCGGTGATGAGGGCACAGGATGGTGGTGGCAGGGAGAGTGCAGGCCCAACAAGCCCGTGGAGGGCTGGGGGAGCTGGAAAGCAGGGCAGGAGGTCAGGAGCTCACGGGCTGCTGTCGGGGCGAGCGGGGCCGGGCTGGCCATCCCCGCCGGCAGGAATGAGGCCAGGCAGAGCCCCGGCCAGGAGGCAGGAAGCCCGAGGGAGCCAGCGAGTCTGTCCTCCTCCTGGGCCTGCCCCGTGTGTTTCTGTGAGCCATGCAGCCCGCGGAGGGGGTGCTGTGAGGCTGATCCTCCTACACCCACCAGCAGCCCTGCAGGGCCACCTTGCACCCACACTGGCGCCCGCGGCCGCTGCTCTGCACTGGGTGCTGCTCCCCGGCTGCATCAGCTGGGGGTGGCGCCAGTGCTGCAGCTTTGGCAGGGGGGTTGCAGCGGCTGCTGCATCACTACAAGGTCTGGAGCCAGGAGAACCTGCCTGGGCTGCTGCTGTTCTCTGAATGTCACATCTGGCCTTGGGAAGACACCTGGCAAGCCCCAGAGGAAGCCCTCAGAGAAAGGATGGCTGTGCCAGCTGCTGGCCTGGCTCTCTCCCACTGCCAGCTCAGCTGGGGCAGGGCAAAGACCTGCCTGCAGCTGCCAGCTGTGCCTGCCCAGGTGTCCAGGCATCCCATCTGGAAGCAGCAGCAATGAGCACCCAAATATGCTGAGGCAAAGCTCTGGCAGACCGAGGAGCTCAGTGATGCTGTGAGATCCAGAAGGACCTTTCTAGGCTGGGGATCTGCTGGGGTGAAGAGAGCCATGAGTCCAGCCTGGCCTCCAGCGGGGCAGATAGGGCTTGATTTTGCCTCCCAGCCCCATGAGCAGCCCCAAAGCACCCAGGAGATTCATAGAGTCACAGAATGCTTTGCATTGGAAGGGACCTCAAAGCTCATCCAGTTCCAACCCCCTGCCGTGGGCAGGGACACCTCCCACCAGCACAGGCTGCTCAAGCCTGGCCTTGAACACCCCCAGGCAGGAGGCAGCCACAGCCTGTCCCTGGGCAGCCTGTGCCAGGGTCTCCCAACCTCACTGGAACGAATTTCTTCCTCATCTCCAGTCTCCATCTGCCCTCCTCAAGCTTCAACCCATTGCCTCTCAGCCTATCACTACAAGCCCTTGGGAAGCCCTTAGGGGCAGGCAGGGTGAGGGCAGCTGAGCGAAAGGCTGCCCAGCACCAGCTCCTGACTGGGTGGCTGGGGCAGGGCAAGGTGCCTGGGTGTGAAAGCCCAGAGGGAGAGGGACTTCCTGAGCACGTCCAGCTAAAGGATGGCCCCAAGGACTCCAGCTGAGCCTCTCCCTCCACCCCACCCAGCCCAGGCTGGTGTTCCGAGTGGTGCCTCCCGCGGGGGCCCGGCTGGCCGTGGCCGGGGCTGGCAGCGCTGCCCGTGCGGTGCCGGCGGGCCGGCTGGCATCTCGGCAGGCTCCCCCCGGGGAGGCTGGAGCAGGAGGCTGTGCATTTCTGGGAATTGTGTCGGGCAGGGAAGGAGGTTATTGTTTGAGCTGCGAGTGTGCAGCCTGCTGATGAGATCAGGGCTGTGGTGCTCGGCGGTGGGGCAGCAGAGCTGTCTGCAGTGCGGCTGATGGGGAGATAAGGGGAGAAGGTTCTTATCTCTGGCCCCATCGCTGCAGGGAGAGCTGGGGAGCAAAGGGCATGGCAGAGCCCTGCTGACCCGGCGCTGCTTGGCCTTGCTCTGTGGTCAGCAGGAGGCAAAGGGGTGTCCAAAGCACCACAGAAGTGCCTGGATTAGGACAGACCTTTAAGGTGGAGTCCAATCATTAGCCCAACACTGACCTGACCAAAGCACGTCCCTCAGCACCACATCTGCACAACTCCTAAACGCCTCCGGGGACAGAGACTCCACCACCTCCCTGGGCTGCCTGGCCAATGCCTGAGAACCCTTCCAGTGAAGAAATTCTTCCTAATACTCCACCTAAACCTGCCTTGGTGCAACTCGAGGCTGCGTCCTCGTGTTCCATCGCTTGATCCTTGTGGAGGCAGTGTGGCAGGGAGCATGCTGCCACCCACCCTGCTGACTTGGGCCATGCAGGCTCTTCCTCCCAGTCCTCCCAGTTCAGCTCAGTGGCATGAATCCAGACTTAGCCCTAGGAGCTCTGGAATCCTTTAGGTCATGAGTGCTCTTGCTATGGGGGGAGCCTGCCCCACTCAGCTCCCCGCTGAAGCAGCTTTTGCTCCATCCATGGATGGAGGAGGCTGAACGCTGCCTGCTCACTGCCTGGAGCCCAGGCTCACTGGTGGGCTGTGGGGGGTATGTGTTCTTGCAGCCAGGTCACTGTCCTTGTGTCTCTGTGGTGGTGGTGATGGAGGGACTGCCACAGGCCATAGCCAAAACATCAAGAGCCTTGTCCTTTGATAAGGCAGCTCAGGACAGACTATTCCTGATAAAAGGCTCCTGCCCTGAGCTCAGCCTCTCCTTCCTCCCTTTCTGCCAGCTGATCCCTGCCTCCAACCTCTCTGAGCTCTCTATCCCAGCCCTTCTTGCTCCTTGCAGGCAGGACACAGGTCTTGTGGATCCCAAACTGTGGAGAGACAATATCAGAGCTCTCTCTGCAAAGCTGCTGAGAGGAAGGGGCTGGGGGTCAAAGCTCTTCTCTTCTCAGTCCTTTGCTGTGGGTGAGCTGAGAGGTGCCCTGCTAGCCCGTGGGAAGGTAACCATCCTCCTCATCCTCCTCCCTGGGACATGTCTGCCTGCACACTCTGTGGCTTTTGCCACTAAGCAAGCCAGCAGTGCCTGAGGAGGGCAGAGCTGCTGCCATGGAGGGCCACCACCATCCGGAGAGCTCCTGCAGTGCCCTGCTCTGGGCGATTGTGCTGGCAAGCAGGGAGCAGGGGGAGCATAGGAAATGCTGGATGGGAAAGCCTGGTGTGAGAGCCCAGGAGCCCCTGCCTTCCCACAGCACACTTATCAAGGCACCAGTTCAGAGTGGGCCAAAAGGGAAGTGCACACACACCAGACTCCTCGGGGTCAAGGATGCTGGGCAAGCAGTGAGCCGAGAGGCTGCAGGGGGCAAGGGAGGGGACCGGGGCGTGGGGAGGGAGACACAAATAGCAAAATGAATGGCTTGGACTTCCTATGTTTTATGGAGGTGAATAAAAGGAGACAGAGAGGGGGAGAGAAAGGAGACCTGAGGGCTCACACACGCCCTCAGGCACACACCAGCTGGAGCCCCTTGGTGGGCACCGTGTGGCATGGCAGCCTGCACCCACTTTGGCTGGCATGGCTCTGGGCCAGCTGCTTGTCTGGCTCGGTGTCCCCTGAGATCACCCCAGGAGGTGTGACAGGCTGCTGCTTAGCACTTATTCCCCCCTGTCAGTAGTGCTGTGACCAGCAGGCAGCAGGAAGAACAGCGTTAGGAGGGCTGAGGAACATCCAAAGTGTCTCAGAGGGGCATCTGCCGAGCTGGAGCTCCCACCCCGTGCTGGCCCCCACAATGAGCAAGGCCCAGGGGAACCATCACCTCCTCCATGTCCTCCCTTCCCAGCTCCCTGTTTCCCAGGGTGGCAGAGGCTGGGCTCCCACACATGGTGGTCCTGGCCACCTTCCCCTCGATGGCTGCTGCCTGCTGCAGCCAAACCCTGCAGCCTCTCCTGGTGCAGCAGGCTGCAGATGGCAGAGGCACGGGCTGCTCGCCAGCAGCTCCAGGACAGAGGCAGTGGGAGGTGATGGTGAGCAGAGGACGGGGGGGCTCCATGGGCTGTGCTGCTGCAGCAGCATGGATGGAGCCTGTGAGACCTGCTGGGAGCCATGCTGGTTTCTGCTGGTTTAGGAGGACCTGTGGCACAGGAGCTGTGGAGAGGTCCTTTGGCCCTTCAGAGGGGAAAGTTGGATAGTCTGCAAGACAGGAATGCAAGTCACCATTTGGATCAAGTTCTCCAGGGTTCTTCAGCATCTGGATGGAGGATTTGGGGCCTTCAGGGTCAAAGGTCCCTGGTGCAAGGGTGAGAAGCCCAAGGACATGGGACAGCTGCAGCAAGGGGAGGGACAAGAGGCAGACCCCTGCTCATTTCTAGGGGATCACTTCCCCTGTCTCCTTCCTTCTCCCCCCAAATCTGGGCTGCCCTGGGCTCTGGGAGGAACAGCAGAACAACTGTCCCCAGGGTGGTCACGGCTAGGAATGGGCTGATCATCGGTGCAGAGGGTGGCTGGCTGTGGGCATCCTCACCAGCAATGTGTGTGGGCAGCAGAAGCCCTACTGCAGCAGATGCTGTGCCAAGTGGAGATGGCCAAGAGCCAGAAGTGGAGCACTCAGCAGAGCCAGGAGCCCTCCACTGCTGCCAAGACAGGTTCAGGAGGGTGAAAACAAGGGAGATGCATCAAAACTCCTCCCCCAGATCGCTGCTGCCCTGGCAAAGCCTATGGCAGCTGCTCACCTCCTGGCTGGGGTTCATGGTGCTGGCTGAGGGCTTGGGGTCTACCACTGCCTTGCTGTCCATTGCTCCCTGTGTGATGTCTCTTGCCACCAGCTTGGAGTCCAGTGTGTCACCCAGGGACAGCCAACCTTCCTGTCCCTACAAGCTGTGTCCCCAGGGTTCCCAAGACCCAGGACTTCAAGACCCTGGAGTCATTGGCACACCTGAAGTCTGGGCTTGTCTCAGGAAAGAGCTTCCTTGCAGGGCTCATGGTGTGCAGGTGGTCAGGCTGGGCCCAGGAGCGCTGCTTGTCTCTGCCTTCTCCAAAAGGAGACCAGACTGAGCTCCTGGTGGCTGGAAGCAGATGAAAGCTTTGGTGGCTGATCTCCAAGGTGACCTGAGTCTGCTGGGGACAGGGTGAGCAAGGAAAGCTCCCCTGGCTTGGTCCAAACCAGCCGAGAGTCACTTGGGAAAAGCTGCAGCCCAGGGGAGGAAAGCCAGGGGAGGGTTTGGGGGGGTTTATTTGCTGCAGACCCTTCTGCTGGCCTCACCAGCAGGACACCCCAGTCACAGACTCTCTCGGGGCTCAGGGGTCAGCCAAGGCCCCCTCCTGAGCCCAGCTCCAGCCACAGCCTGGTCCCTGCTCTGTTTTTAGCACATTCAAGTAGCTGCTTTCACAGGAGGTAAAGGAAAGGTCACGGCTCCGTTGACAGATCGGCCCAAGCGGGAATTTCGCTGGGAATTCCTGCAATAGCAGGTTGGCTCCCGTGGAGGTGGAGTTTCCTCTGGCTCTACCTCCACCCAAGCCTGGGGAGCGCTCTGGCCACCGGCTCCACGCTGGCTTTGGGGGCTGGGCTGAGCGCCGCCGCTGCTGCTTCCCAGCCAAGGTCAGCCAGAAGCCCTCCCTGCCCCGCAAGCACCCTTCTGTCCTGCCAGCCCTCGGGAAAGGCTGCAGGCTTGCCAGGGTTGGGCTGCAGAGCTGGCCTGTGCCCGTGGGCATGCAGGGGTGGGGGGCATTTCCTTCTCCTGCCCAGCAGGCAGCTGATGGTGGTAATGGTTCCTTGGGGAACCCCTTGCCAAGCAGGCAGTGGTGGAGCTGGGTGAGGAGGGGGGTGGTGGCAGGGAACCCCTTGCCAAGCAGGCAGTGGTGAGGGTGGTGGTGGCAGGGAACCCCTTGCCAAGCAGGCAGTGGTGAGGGTGGTGGTGGCAGGGAACCCCTTGCCAAGCAGGCAGTGGTGGGGCTCGTGAGGAGGGGGGTGGTGGCAGGGAACCCCTTGCCAAGCAGGCAGTGGTGAGGGTGGTGGTGGCAGGGAACCCTTGCCAAGCAGGCAGTGGTGAGGGTGGTGGTGGCAGGGAACCCCTTGCCAAGCAGGCAGTGGTGGGGCTCGTGAGGAGGGTGGTGGCGGCGGGGGCTGGGGGCGGTGGGCGATGGTTCCTCGCTCTGAGGCAGGGAGCGAGGGGGGGATGGCGCTCGGCTGGGGTGACTGCGAGCTCTGGAATCCGAGACACGTCCCTGGCCATACTTGTGGTCGGGAGCCATCTCTTCCTCGCAGTGACACTAACCACAGTGCCGGTGGCAGCAGTGTCGCTCGAGCGTGGCGCTGACGCCAAGGAGCAGCATGACCCAGACCCCACACGCGGGGCAGGCAGCTGCCCGCGGCCGAGGGCCTCCAGAGCGTCCCCTTGTTGGGACTTGTTTCCTCCTCCCTGGTGGAGGTTGGCCTCTCCAAAGTGGCATCCCCTCGCTTCACAGCCAGGCCCTGCCAGGGGATGGAGGCTTTCCAGGTGCTGCAGAGGCTCCAGGCGTCGGGCTGGAGTCACACACACGGGGCCAAGCCAAAACGTTCCCAGGTAGCTCCGACTGCCATCTCAGAGAGAGAATTCTGAGCTCACCTCCCACCAGCCCAGGTTGCTCAACCTCATCCAGCCTGGCCTGGAACACCTCCAGGGAAGAGGCATCCACAACCCCACTGGGCAACCTGTGCCAGTGCCTCCCCATCCTCCCTGGAGAGATGTTCTGCCTGATACCCAGTCTAACGTCTAACGAATACCTAACTACTATCCAGTCTAAAGTTAAACGCCGCCCGCGGTGACTCAGCCGCCGCAGGACCGCGCAGGGCTGGAGCTGACTGTTGCAGCCCTGCTTCCCAGCACCTAACCGTGCAGCCTGCGGCCACATGCCGCTCACCTTCCCTGCTTCCGCTGGCTCCCAGCCCCGCCGGGGCAGGACACGGCCGCTCTCTACCAGCGCAGGCAGGGCCCTCGCCCAGACATCCGCGCTTGGCAAGTGCTGCGCAGGAGGAGCCGTGGAAGCTCTCTCCCTGACAGGAACCAGCTGGAGAGAGCAACCGCAGTCAGCATCCAGTCCCAGGGGGTGCGCAGCCCTCATGCAGTCTGCTAGTGCCATCTACAGGGGGGCTCTGTGCTGGCCTGGCCGCCCCCGAATCATCCATCCGCTCTCCATCCTTCTCTTAATGGTCTCGGGTCCCGGAGGCTGAGCTGCACAGCCCCACGTCTCGGCTGAGACACAGCTAAGTGCGGGACTGAGGCTGAGCCCCAGGGTTGCAGCCATGGATGGTCAGGGGACTGGAGCACTGCCTGGTGAGGAGAGGCTGAGGGACCTGGGGCTGGGAGAAGAGAAGACTTCGAGGGGATTTCATAAATCTTTATCAACATCTGAGGGCTGGGGGCCAGGAGGGAGGGCACAGGCTCTGCTCACTTGCCCCCTGGGATAGGACAAGGAGCAATGGATGTAAGCTGCAGCACAGGAGGTTCCACCTCAACACAAGGAGGAACTTCTTTACTGTAAGGGTCACAGCACTGGAACAGGCTGCCCAGAGAGGTTGTGGAGTCTCCTCTGAGCCTTTCCAGCCCTGTCTGGATGTGTTCCTCTGTGAGCTAGCTTGTATGGTTCTGCTCTGGCAGGGGGGTTGGACTCGATGTACTCTCTGGGTCCCTTCCAACCCCTGACATCCTGTGATCCTGTGGTCTTTGATGGTTGCTGAGCCTCTTCCCAAGCACCACAGAGTTGATGACTTCAGTGGGGAGCAGCTCACCTGTGGCTGGTCGAAGGGGTGAAGTGGGACCCACCTGCATTGTGGGATAGGTTATAGGGGTGAGAGCTCCTTCTTCCCTGCTCTCAGTGTCCGGGGGCAGCAGCACTCGAGCTTGTGTGATGGAGAGCCCAAAATGCAGCTTGGTGAGCTCCTGCAGGGAGTTCCCTGAGGAAAGGGCAAGGCTTCAGCAGGCTGAGGAGGAGGCTCAGCTACTGGTGCGTTGGGACATCACTTTGGGACACGAGTGTCCCTGCCTTGAGGCAGCACTGATGGTAGGAGACCATGGGAGCAGTGGGAGGAGGATTCCTCTGTGCTCTGGAACTGGCCTGTCATGGTGAGGCTTTTAAAACTATCATTCTATCTTTAACATGTTCATCGACAGTCTGGAGCTTCCTTTGGTATCCTTATCGGTGATCAGGATAAGGTAACTGAGCACGCCCGGGTAGCCGGTAAGCTACCTGCAGGTAACTGCTGCAGGTAACTGCTGCAGGTAACACAACGCTGGGAGGGAGAGCTGAGCGGATGGAGGGTAGGAAGGCTCCACAGAGGCCACAGCTCAGATCTTTGGTTCAGTTCTGGGCCCCTGACTCCAAAAAGGACATGGAGAGGCTGGAGCAAGCCCAGGGAAGAGCAGGGAAGCTGCAGAAGGGTCTGGAGAACAGGGCTGGGGAGGAGCAGCTGAGGGAGCTGGGGGTGTTCAGCCTGGGGAAGAGGAGGCTGAGGGGAGACCTCATTGCTCTCTGCAGCTCCCTGCAAGGAGGCTGGAGCCAGGTGGGGGTTGGGATCTTCTCCCAAGGAGCAAATGACAAGAGGAGATGGCCGCAAGATGCCCCAGGGGAGGTTGAGGTTGGCCATGAGGAACAATTTCTTCCCCTTGAGGACTGGCGAGGCCTGGCACAGGCTGCTCGGGGCAGTGCGCATCCCTGGAGGGCTTTCCTAGCCGTACGGCGGCGGGGCAGGGGCAGGGGCAGGGGCAGGGCAGGGGCGGGGCAGGGGCAGGGCCGCCGCCGAGCCTGTGCCTACAGCCCCCACAGTGTCGCGGGGCGGGGCGGGCTGCGCGGGGCGGGGCGGGCTGCGCGGGGCACACCGGGAGCTGCAGTCCCTCCGCCGCACGCCGCGGCGGGCAGGGCAGGGCGGGCGCCGCGAGGACTGCAAATCCCATCGTGCCCTGCGCGCCGCCCGCCCGGACTGCGGCACCGGGGCTGCGGTGGGCACCGCTTAACCGCCGCCAGCTCCCCCGGCTCCGTCCGGCCTCCCGGCACCGGCTGCCGCGGGGGACGTCGTGATGGGCAGCGAGGAGGAGATCGTGCGTATCGCCCGGCGCCTGGACAAGATGGTGGCCAAGAAGAGCGCGGTGAGTGCGGGCAGCCGGCCCCCCGCGCCCCGCTTTGGGGTCAGCAGGGGACTCCCCCTTCTCCCATCTCTGGCCCGGCGGACGGCACCTCCCGCTCGGCGGCTCCCCCGTCCTCGCTGCCTTGCCGTTGAGCCCTCCGCTTCTCGCCCAGTGCCGGTTGTGAGAGGCCCTCCCCAGCTCCCATTTTGGGGTTCCTGCAGCCCTTATCATGGTGGAGCAGAAGCCTCTCCCACGTCGCGGTGGGCTTCCCACCCCCTGACCTGCTTGCACCGGCGTGATCTTTCTCTCCGTTCCCTATCCGTTGAGGGATCCATCCCGTTCCATCCCACTGGCCATTACTGAGGGGGGCGGCTCCATATTTCCCACGTACGATGCTGGGGGCACCCCTCCAACCCAGACTGTGCCCCCCACCCCAGACCTCATGGACCCACAGCTCAGCACCCTGGGGCACCCTTGTGCTCCCTGCTAGGATGTCCCACTCCCAGAGAGCATCCTCAGCACCCTGGGCCTCACCCAGTGCTGCCTTGTTGGGTGTCCCCTTCCCTGCTGCATTGTCCCCCTCCCAGGGAGCATGCTCAGCCCTTCTTCCCAGTCCCCTTGGGAAGGGAGATCCTCAAGCACCCTCCCAGCCTGTGGCTCTGTTGTGCCCTCAGGTACACTCCCAGCGCTTCATTATCTGTTTCCTGCATCCCCCGTCCCATGCAAACACTTTTGCTCGTTCTCGCGTGGCCATTGGAGCGTGGAGGGCTGGGCTCGCTGCGCCCCGCAGCCTGGAGGTCGTGCAGGGTGTCACGGGGGTGGCTGGGGCCCGGGGGCAGGTGCTCGCTGCACTTCGGCGGCGCCTGGTGCCTGTGCAAATCCAAACATCCTCCCACGGCACACTGGGTGCCAGGGGTGTGTGAGGGAGGTAGGCTGTGCACCCGTGCGTGGGGTGAGGGAGGGGGCTTTGGGGCCGGGGAAGGCTGCGGGGCGTGGGAGGTGATGGGTGAAGAGGGGAAGGGGTCAGGGGAGTGTGGGCTCCGGGTGCTGAAGGCTTGGATGCGGGGCTGGCTCTGCCAGCCGCAGACAGGGGCAAGGGCCGGCACTGGTGTAGCCGTCCTAACACCCCAGGGAAGCTGGGGTGGAGGGGGGCTAAACCACAGCCTGTGATGTCTGTTCCCGTTGATGGCAGGTTTTCAACACCACTGTTGAAAATAGGAAAGGAGCAACTTTGCAGAATTTGCTTCCAAGCTTCCCTGGGAAAGAGGCAGCCTCTTACACAGCGGTATGGAACCTTCCCCCGGGGCGCTGAACCATAGAGTGTGTTGTGTGCTGGCTAATCTGCAAACTCTCCTGCAGGATGGCTGCCTGGAGCACCTGCTTTGTTCTAGCCCCTTTTCATTTTTAACCTGGATCTCTCCCCCTGGTTGCTGCCACTAGGCCAAGCGGCTCCATGTCTGATAGCGGGGACAGGACCCACCTGGCTGGTCTGTGTGAAGGGCTGGACTTGGTGGAGTCCATTTGGCTGTTGGAGGAACAGAAGGGTGTGAAGCCGCCTGAGTGGGAAGCTGCTCGTTCTGGGTACAGTAGTGTGTGGTTTACACTGGTGTGAGTTGCTTGTGTGCACGCTGGAAGCTTTGACGCTGCTTTGATTTGGCTTTCGCAGCATCTGTTCTGCAGGGTGGCAGCTGGATGGCTTCCTGCTGTGAGTCAGAAGTGGCCCTTCTGTGTAGGGAAGAGGAGGAGGAGGACAGGTCAGAGCACACTGCTTTGCTCCCCTACAGCCTTAGGCTTTGTAGGTTTAGTGCTGCAAGCAGGCTGTGGAGTGGTTGGTGTTCTGAATGAGCTGTTAAATGTGAACACTGGAAGGCCTTGTTCGGTCCGAGGGGGATGGGAGCAGAGAGTCAGCTGAATGGAAGAGGCACTCCAGGCTGTCATCTGCTGAGTGCTTCTGAGGGGAGGCTTGGCTGGTGCCTCTGCCCCTGCCATTGCTCTGGGTGATTACTAATTTCAGGTGCCTACAGATTGCCCAGTCAGACTTAATGTCCTTTGTTCTGGGTTCTGGGATGCAGAACTGATGCAAGGAAACTTCATCTCGGGACCTTCAGCTCATGGCCAGCGCTTCAGCATCACTGCTTGATGGCTTTGCTCCTGCTACCAGCTCTTGTCCTGAGCAGAGCTGGGTGTTGATAGGAAAACTAAGGAACAGCTACATTAAGTTTCAAGCTGTGGAAGAAGGAAACTTAGCTCTGGACAGTGCTGCTGAGCTCTGGGTGGATGACTGAAACTCTTGCAACTCAACTAAACTGTTTTTGTGAGCTGGGATCAGTAACCACAGCCCTCAAAAGAGTGACTTGGAAAGAAGTACTCCTGGAGGCCAAGTGCTGTGCTGAGGGGACAGTAGTGATTCCAAGTGTGGTTTTCAGGTGTTGAAAGTGCCAGGTAAGGAGGATAAGCAACGCTGCAGCTGTACCATCCACCAGCAAGGATCTGTAGTGCTCCAATGCTCTTCTGGTTTGCCTCTTCCAGTACCTCAGGTGCTTCCAGACTGTCCAGAGCAGCAGTCCCAGCAGCAA
>JAAWVA010001140.1:0-13213 GCA_015227895.2 Colaptes auratus | reverse complement strand
GTCACACTTCCCCGAGCCTGCCCTTCTGCAGCTCACGCCTCTACAGGCAGCACAGCTGCGTCTCTGGGCTCCTTGTCCCTCCTTGCCCCCAGCCGTAACTCCTGCTTCGGGCCGGGCAGTGCCCAGGCAGCGGCGCCCCTGCCCCGCAGCTATCTCCAGCAGCGCCTGGAGCTGCTTCTCGGACCTTATGCTGTTCGAACTCAGCGTGGGTGCTCGCTGCTCACCTCCCCGGCTTCCTCCCCGGCCACCCTCCCTCCATCCCCAGCAGTGGAAGCAGGGGTGCCCACCCCTGGCACTGCCTTTCTGCCTTGGGACTGCCTGGCACTGCTCTGGGACACAGACACGTTTATAACCCCACACCGCAGCTCAGAGGAGCCGCAGGTGACCCGCGAGGTGGCACTGCCAGCACAGCCCTTGGGTACAGGGCTCGGCCCGACGCATCTGCGCTGCTAGGGCCCCGGGGGGCGGTATAAACAAAAGAGCTGGAAGTCTTCCTCCGTGCTGAAGGAGCTGGTTTAATCGGCACAGCAGAGGCTCGGTGGCTGCTCGTGAGTGGAATATCGATGGGCGGCGTGCGGCTGGCTCCGCAAGGAGGCAGGGATTAAGGATGCACAGGAACGTGCTGCTTGCGATCTGAGCGCTGGGGACAGCTGGGTTGCAATCCAGAGAGAAGAAGCTGGCTGCCGGCCTGCCGCGGTGGCTGTGCCGCAACCGAGGGGCACCGGTAGCACATGCCAGGCTTGGGACACGGTGGTGGTGGAGGATGTCCCTGGCCAAGGGGCTGGTGCAGGACCAGCAACAATCCTGAGGCCTTACGAGTGACTTGTTTTGGGAAGATGCAGGAAGAGCTCTGCCTTTGTTGACCTCCAGGGAGTGGATGCAGAGGGCAGAGGGCAATAAGGAGATGAGTGCAGCCAAAACATGAAGGAGCTCCTTGTTGCAGAGTCTGGGACCAAGGAAAGGACTTAGAGGGACACCAGGTCCAACACGCTGCTCCGAGCAGGGCCAGTCAGACCAGGGCGCTTCAGGTATGGTCCAAATATCTTCACAGACAGCCCAAACCTCCCAGAGACCTGGGCCAGGGGCTGAAAGCCCTCATGGGCAAAGTCTGTTCTTACATCAAGTTCCCAGAGCCACCTGGGTCTTTTCCTGCCCCTGTGCACCCTGTGTCCCATTTCCAGCCCTCTCCTACCCTTGCTATCAACTGTTTCTGCCATCCTCATCTCACCAGCCTGGCTGCAGGGCAGTTGTGAGGGACTATGCCCAAGCCAGGCCAAAGGCCATGGCAAGACAGAGCTCGGGGCAGTGCCTGGGCAGCAGGCAGCAGGTTGGAATGTAAATGCATCAGCTTGTCATGCAAATCAAGGAAGGCAAAGGGAAAAGCAAAAGAATCAGCAAGCGAGGCAAAGAGAGTGTAGGGACAGAGGGGACAGGAAAAGAAGGGCTTTGCTGCAGGGTAGGATGGGGAAGCCCTTGGCAGGGACACTGGTACCAGGGGCATCCACTGCCTTGGTGCCTCAGCCTGGATCGGCCTCGGTGTGTCACTGGCAGTGGCAAAAGGGCAGGGCTCTGCCAGGAAAGGACAGCGCTGGAAGCCTGGAGAGGCAGAGCCACGCAAGCAGCCAGGCCTGGCAGCCTCGCCGTGGAGGCGGGCAGTGCCACGGGCAGGAGAGCCTGAAGCAGGAGGCTTTAGCCAACACCGAGGCAGCTGGGGTGGCAGCAGGGCAATGCAGAGCAGAGTGCTTAGCACAGCTTTGGTCACCTGGGCATCACCATGACGAGCAGCCTGGGACGCCAAGGGACAGCACACAGCAGCTGAAACCACCAGCTTCTTACAGGCAAACGCCTGAGCTGTGCCTGCTTTGCCAAGAGAACTGCTACCCAGGACCCCTGCCTGCAGCAAACGCTGCTTTTTCCAAGAAAACCCGAGATCCATGAGTGGTTCCAGGCTCCTCGTGGTCAGCAGCTCTCGGTAGAGCCCATCTGGTCCCCTGGAGCACACAGGGACGAAGCTGGGTGTGTCGGGGTCTGGGGGGTGTGGGTGGTGCTGTCTACAGAGGGTAGTGCTGGCTTCGCCAAACAGCAGTGAAACGAAGTGGCCTGGCTCAGCAGGACCAGGCAGGGGCAGCTCCCCTGCGCTCAGCGCTGCTGAAGCCACGCTTGAGTACTGGGCGCGGTTTAGGGCCCTTCACTCCAGAGAGACATTGAGGGCAGGAGTAGGTCCAGAGCAGGGCAACAAAGCTGGGAAAGGGTCTGGAGAAGAGGGCTGGGGAGGAGCAGCTGAGGGAGCTGGGGGTGTTCAGTCTGGAGAAGAGGAGGCTGAGGGAGCCTTCATTGCTCTCTACAGCTGTCTGAGTGGAGGCTGCAGCAAGGTGGGGGTGGGCTCTTCTCCCTAGTCTCAGGTGATAGAAGGAAAGGAAATGGCCTGAAATTGTGGCCATGGTACTCGGGGACATAGTGTAATGGCCATGGTGGTGTGAGGCTGATGGGTGGACTGGCAATGCCTCCTCTCACAAGTAATAAGGAATAGGGTGACAGGAAATGGCCTCAAGTTAAAACCAGGCAAAGTTTAGGTTGGACATTAGAAGAAAACTTCTTCCCTGGAAGGGTTATCAAAGCCTGGCACGGGCTGCCCAGGGAGCTGGCTGAATCCCATCCCTGGAAGCGTTTCACAGAGGCAGGGATGTGTTGCTGAGGGCCACGGTTTAGCCCCAGACTTGGCAGAGTTAGGGAAATAGTTGACTGGATGATCCAGAAGGGCTTTTCCAACAAACGATGCTGTGACTGTGATGGCCTCCGTGACAGAAGGGGGCAGCGTGCATGTCGTGATGTTTGTGAGGCTTTTGACACAGGTCACACAGGAAGCTCAGAAGCAAATTGCACATCGTACTGAGCTCTAAAGTGAGTGCTGGCCCCAGCTCACAGAACTGCCTCCAGCCTGCAGCTACAGCTTGGGGAGGTGGTGGGGAGGATATGGGACCTGGAGACAAAATAGGAAGATATGAAGAGTGGGAATTACGTTGGAAGGCATGTTCCTAACCCTGAAACTCCCTCCACAGCCACCCTCGGTGACAAACGGGCTCGAGAAGCACCGTGCGGCACAGCCCAACAGCGGCAGCAGCAGCCCGGCACCACCGGGCGTAGTACAGAGAGAAATGGGCAGCCAGAAGCAAGGGAGCGGTTCTGGGGGAAGGGGAAGGGGATGGAGTTGAAGCAGAGCAGAGCGGGGAGCTAACAGCAATGGAGGGGCAAACACCATGCCACGCAGACAACTCTGCCTGGGAAGCAGTGGCAGGAGAAGGCAGCTGTGTCTGGACATTGCCCTTTGGGCCGGTTGGAGAGGATCCAGGGGAGACTTCAGAGCCCTGGAAAACATGACCAGCAAGAAAAACCGCAAGGCATGGGGCTGCTTGATTGGCAGGAGAGAGCAGAGGGGGCTGTGGCAGCAGCCTGCAGGAATGGGAATGGCTCCTGCGAGGAGGAATGGATGCAGATGCCTGTGCTGGGTAAGGCAAGGAAAAGCACAGGAACTTCAACACAGATGCTAGGAGGGAGCGGGAAGGGCTGGAATGTCCATTGCTGGGGTTTCTGGGACAGCTGGGTGCCAGGCAGGGGGCACTAGCTGGCATAAGCATTGTACCCTTCCTGGACATGCGCACATGGAGCACCCCTAACGCACAGGCCTGGCTGGCTTCAGGGGCTGCGAAGAAGGAAAGGCAGGACAACTACACAAGCCCTCAGATTAATCCCTTAAGTCCCAAAGGTTTGAAAGGGTCTTTAGGGACCACAGGGGCAGAACCAGCAGCATCCCACAGAGCCACATGGGTTGGCGCTGGAGTCAGGTATCAAACCAGCTTCCACTGGAAACTGACAGTGAAGCTAGGGCTGGAGAAGTCACAGGAACGACCTCCTGGGGTAAAGAAAAGCCCTTTGGGCAGCAGACCCCATGGCAGGCTGAGTGCTCAACAGGAGCCTGGGGAAAAAGGAAACTAGCCAGGAAACCTGCCTGGAAGCAAAACCGGTTGGAGTCAGGGAGAAGAAAAAGGCCAGGCCAGGGCGAGGGCTGTGAATTAACACTGCTATTTTCTGCGCCCAGGGCGGCCCCGGCCAGCGTCTCTGCTTTAGCTGCAGGCACAGAATGAGCAGAGCCCAGGTGGGAGGCTGGGGATGGATGTAACCCAGCTACTGATGAGCAGCATGCTGGGCCCCTTCCACTCTGCTCTGCTGGAGGAGTGATTGGCGGCACCTGGTTGCCGGCAGCTCTGAAGCAGCAGGAGCCACAAAACTTGAGCAGAAAGCAAGTCCTGGGGATTTCACCAAGAACCCTGGGAAACTGCTGTGGGCAAACTTTCCTCCTTCCAGCTAAAGCTGCCACCCACAGGGTGTCCCTGGGTTTGTGAGGTTTGACTAGATGGAGACAACAACTCCTGCTGCCGTCTCTCGCTGCGGCAGAGCTGCGTGTGGGTCTGCGCGGCGAGGGGCACGGGCAGCACCTCGGCTGCCTGCTCAGGACTTTGCTTTCCAGCCCGGGACTGCAGCTGCTGCTGAGGAGTGGTGAAAGAAGATACAGACTAAGTTCTCCATAGTTCTGTGTGCAGTTGATGCCCTCTATGCATCTGTGGGATAAGATGGCTGCATCGTGGGGACAGCCTTGTGCTCCCTTGGGTGGGGGGGAACCATGTGGGGAAGGAGGCTCCCAGGGCCTCAAGAGTTTACCCCAGCATCATGGGCGGGCTGCAGGGTTTACAGCAACAGCAAAGCAGGGGCAGGGCAACGGGTGCCCCATGAACAGCACCTCAGCACCTGGAACCATGATGCACAGGGGACTGGCCAGGAAGTTCAGGGTTCCTGGGAGCACCCCATCTCCTCTGCCATCAATCATCTGCAGCAGCAAAGCCTGGGAAGCCACTTAATAATCCCAAATAATCCACAGGCAAATGTACAACAGCAATCATGTTAAGTTATCTGATAGAAGCTCCTGAGAGCAGGGGAATTTCCTCAACCAACCACATCCATGGAAACCTCTGTCCTTCAACAGGGAGTTTCCAAAGCCTGCCTTATGGAGTCCCTAGACCAAGGCTAAGGCGAACCTGCTCTGTGGGATCCCTGGGGTCCCCTGCATGGGCTGGAGGTCTCTGGTCCTGCTGCAGTCTGGCAGGGGGGAGCAGGGGCAGGATAACCTGCAGGCAACAAGCAAAGCCAAGGCCAAGAAGTGTTTGGGGACAGCATCGCTGATCCCATGCACGGTTTGGCCACACTTCAGCTGCCCATGGAAGAGCCTGCCACCTTGTTCCCATGAGGGGCCAGCACAGGTGACTGCTGAAGTCAGGGGTCCTGCAGTGCCACAAGCCTGAGCAAAGGCAGCTAAGTATCTCATCTGGGTTCAGAGATGCCCTTTAGACCTTGCACTGGAGAGCCTGCTTTAACCTGACCCACCCCACTGGTCCTTGAGATGCTCAGCTCTGCCTGATACTGTCACTGTTATTACTCAGCAGGCTTACAAGTACCAGGTCCTTAAAGCCTGTTCCTTCCCCTCCAGCTGCCTGCAGGCTCTGTGTTTCACAGTGGCACAGTTGTTTCAGCAGATAGGAAGGGAAGGATGTGTGCTGTCGCATCCCAGTAACTCCTTCTTCCTGCTGCTCTGGATCTGGCTGGGACCTGACCGTGGCTGCAGTGGGTGGAAAAGGGGTTCCCTGCCCACCTGACCCAACAGGGCAGCTCCAGCCCCTTTATGTTTGCTGCCTCCCCGAGGCACTCAGCTGTCAGGCTCCACTTCTTTCCTGCTTGCAGCATGGCAGAAGCTGAGCTGACACCCCCATCCCGGAGGGACCTGGCAGCTGGACCTGCATGTTCCCCTGCCCAGGTTGCTTGGGTGTCACTGCCTGGCATTGAGTTGTCCCGAGCAAAATCCTCCCAGAAGACCTCAGCAAACATAGCTACTGGTATGACACAGCCTCCATCTCCATTTCCCAGCTCCTGCCTCTGACGTGGCCCCCATCCCCAGCTGCTGAGGAGGACCTGTGGCTGCAGCCAATGGATTGTGCACAAGGAGAGACACATGCTCTGGGCAGGTAACAGCATCGGCAATGAGCCCTGGTCAAGCCTTCACTGTCGGGGGGTCCCAGGCAGGCTGCACCTAGCACTGGGCTGTGATCTCAAGGCTGTCACCTCTCGTCTCTGGTGCCAGAGCAGAACTTTGGCACACCCTTCCCACAGCTCCAGACTTCAGATGCTCAGCTTAGAGAATGTCCCTTCTAGAGCAGATGGATGTTTGATGCAGGCAGGGATGGGTTCAGCCAAAGCATTTCCCATAGCAATTGATCTTTGCTTCAGGCAGCAGCACACATATTTGCAACATCAAAACTACTTTTGTGACATAACTGAATCAGCTTAAGGGAGTTTGTTCTAGAGGAGGAAGACAGATTCAGGTTTGCTCTAACAGGTTGTGACTTTAATTTCCTCAGGCAATTGCTCCTCAAACCTCTCTAAACCCCCAGCCAGAAACTGAGTGGTATCCAGCCCCAGAGACAGTTCTGCACGGTCTGGCTCCCAGACACAAGGCTCACACAGCCTTCTGCCAGCATCTGAATCACTGGAGGTGAAGGAAGAGCAGAGGTTGAACAGTTCTACAGCCTTGCCACAGTCAGATTCCAGTCTGAAGTGACAGATCAACACTCTCCGGTTGTGCTTGTGGCATGTATGGGGAGAGGATGTTTGAAGATGTTTGAGCTGTGCTGACTGCCATGTACAGCCACACCATGCTTGGCTGTGACCCCCCACTACAGCCAGGACCTGCCTGCTCACAGCCATGACTCCAGTTTGGTCACTCTGGTGCTTTGGTCCTGGTGCTTTGTATCCGCATTAGCCATTTGTCTTGAAAAGTGCTTCTAGAAGAAAAGGGGATGGTGAACCAGATCTGTCCCCTGATGTGCATTGACAGGGGGTTACATATCTCAAAGGTTGGACTTGGAAAGAGTCTTCTGCATCTATTATTAAATCTGTAGGACAGCTTCTGAACAGCTTCTGGACAAATACCTCCCTCTGCCTTCCTTCATGGCGGGTCACCAAAGAGGGATGGAAGAACCAAGGCTCTTGGTCCTCAGCTTACCTCCATCAGGAAAGTTTGGATGGAGGTAGGACAGAGCAACTTGGTGGTGATGAGAGCAAATCTATCCCTCAGTCTGGCCCCAGCCCTCTGGTATAGGAAGATGTATGACAGAAAGGATTTTCACTCACCTGTGTGCTGAGACAAACATCCCAACAGTCTCGGAAGACAGTTCTGTGCATAAAAGGTCCAGAGCCCCAGCAAAGCCACTGGCTTGTAAGGAGTCCACAGATGATCACTGGAGACCTGCCAGCCTCCCCAGAACCAGGCAAGTGAAGCACCCCTCTGAGATGGATGAAGCCTTGAGTCCCTGTACACCAAAACCCCCAATGGCTAGCAACACTTAACTGCTCTTTAATGGCAGGCTGCTTCCAAAACCTGTGGAGTGGGTGCCCTGCTCCTGAGTGAGGGCTGCCACCACGGAGAAAGTCTTTCTCTCCCTGGGCTTGCGTTGCAGGGTGGCACAAGCCCTGGGGCAGCACTCCAGCACCCTGGGCTCAGCAGCACCCAGGCAGGCACGTATTTATATCAGATCAGGAGGTAGTCATCCCAAAAGACTGTGCACACTGATGGCTGCTGGCAACAAGGCTGTGCTCTATGGGAGCCCAGCTCTGTTCCATGGAGCATACTGAACTCATGGGGGCTGCACTCTGTGCTCAGGAAGATTTGGGAACAGCTGAGGTCAGGACTTTATCCTGCTTTCCAGAGAGGCTGGGGGGAGGTGCCAGTGGTGGTGGCAAAAGGTGCTGGGACCACCCAACAATAGAGCAGGTGGTGCTCTTGCGAGGGGCCGGGTGAGAAGGGCCCCAGTTTGGGTGCAGCACCCTGTTTGGGTGTTGCTGCCACAGTGAAACAACACTGCTGTGACAGCTCTAAATCACCTTGGCCAAAACACAGGAACCCCACCCTATAGGTAATAAAATCAGATGAAGCCTGGATTAAGACTGACTTGGTAGATGATTTTCCATCATTAGACCACATATTCTGTATTTGCTGTGTCTAGTTTGGGAGGCACAGCACTGAAAAGCCAGAGAGGTCTCAGTGATGCCCCTTGAACACAGCAGGGCCAGTTTCTGCTGCTGACGTGGGACTTGGGACCTACTCTACCAGCAGCCTGCAGGTACTGCAAGGGCAGTTACAAGGAAGGTTTCCTGATACATTAAGCAGCAATAACCACAAAGTGAGTCTTGGAGGGTTCAGGTGGGATCTTGGGAAAACCTTTCTGTGGAAGGATGGTGCAGCCTTGACTCAGGCCACCAGAAATGTAGAGGAGTCTCTGGTGCGGAGGGTGTTAAGGCTCAGGTAGGCAGAGCTATGGCTGATCTCATCTTATATTGGCCACCAAAGCAGTGCTGGGAAGGAGCCTTTGGAAATTTGTAACAAAATCCCCAGTAGCCCCTTCCCACCAGCACTTCTGTAGCTCTGTAACGGTGCTAATGCCTTCCCAAATGGTATTTGCCAGACAAATTCTCATTCAGGAGGGGATTTGTTTGTGCCTTGGCCTGCCTATTTTGCATGAACAGCAATGAGTTTCTTAACCACCCTCAGGTGTTGCAACTAGCTGACTAAAAGGCGGTCAATCAGATGCTTTGCTTTTAGGGTCATAGAGTATCAATTAATTTCACTTTTACAGATGTTCTCCCAAGAGGCCAGGTGCCACAGGGACAAGACAGCTGATAGGATAGAGCAATGGATGAAGCTGTGTGGCCAATGGTTCACTAGTGAAGGACAAGAACAAAATATAGCATCATGGTGGCTGTAGTAAGGGCGATGGGAAGGAGCTGGCAAACAATCTACATGAGACGACCTTCTCTAAACAGAGAGCTCAGCAACGCGCAGGAGAGCTCAGCAGCGTGCAGGAGAGGGCTCAGCAGCACGCGGGGGAGAGGGCAGCAGCGTGCGCAGGGGGGGCTCAGCAGCTCAGCAGCGCACGCAGGAGAGAGCTCAGCAGTGTACTGAGCGACCTCAGCAGCGCGCAGATGTGTGCTCAGCAGCACGCGCATGGGAGCTCAGCAGCGCGCGGGGGAGAGCGCAGCAGCGCGTGCGGGGGGAGAGCGCTAGCAGCGTGCGCAGGGGAGGGCTCAGCAGCTCAGCAGCGCACGGAGAGAGCGCAGCAGCGCACGCAGGAGAGAGCTCAGCAGCATATGCGAGCGACCTCAGCAGCGCGCAGGTGTGTGCTCAGCAGCACGCGCACGAGAGCTCAGCAGCGCACGCAGGGGAGAGCTCAGCAGCGCGTGCGGGGGAGAGCTCAGCAGCGCACGCAGGGGAGAGCTCAGCAGCGCGTGCGGGGAGAGAGCTCAGCAGCGCAGCGGGGGAGAGCTCAGCAGCGCGCGGGGGAGAGCTCAGCAGCACGCGCGAGGGAGAGCACAGCAGCGCGCGAGGGAGAGCGCAGCAGCGCGCAGGGAGGGCTCAGCAGCGCACACGGGAGGGCTCAGCAGCTCAGCAGCACACGCAGGAGAGAGCGCAGCAGCATACGCGAGTGACCTCAGCAGCGCGAGGTGTGTGCTCAGCAGCACGCGCACGAAGCTCAGCAGCGCGCGCAGGGGAGAGCGCAGCAGCGTGCGCAGGGGAGGCGCAGCAGCTCAGCAGCACACGCATGAGAGCTCAGCAGCGCACGCGGGGGAGAGCTCAGCAGCGCGCGCGGGAGAGCGCAGCAGCGCGCGCAGGGGAGGGACAGCAGCTCAGCAGCACATGCAGGAGAGAGCGCAGCAGCACGCGGAGAGAGCTCAGCAGCATACGCGAGCGACCTCAGCAGCGGCAGGTGTGTGCTCAGCAGCACGCGCACGAGAGCTCAGCAGCGCGCGCAGGGGAGAGCGCAAGCGTGCGCAGGGGAGGGCACAGCGACGTGTGCGTTGTGACCTCAGCAGTGCACAGGTGTGAGCTCAGCGATGCGCAGAGAGAGCTCAGCAGCGCGCGCAGGGGAGAGCGCAGCAGCGCACGCAGGAGAGAGCTCAGCAGATACGCGAGTGACCTCAGCAGCGCGCAGGTGTGTGCTCAGCAGCGCACGCGAGAGCTCAGCAGCGCACGCGGGGGAGAGCTCAGCAGCACGCGGGGGAGAGCGCAGCAGCGTGCGGGGGAGAGCGCAGCAGCGCGCACAGGGGAGGGCTCAGCAGCTCAGCAGCACACGCAGGGAAGAGAGCGCAGCAGCGCGCGGAGAGAGCTCAGCAGCGTACGCGAGCGACCTCAGCAGCGCGCAGGTGTGTGCTCAGCAGCATGCGCATGAGAGCTCAGCAGGCCGCGGGGGAGAGCGCGCAGCAGCGTGCGCAGGGAAGGCTCAGCAGCTCACGCAGGAGAGAGCGCAGCAGCGCGCGCAGGAGAAGCTCAGCAGCGTACCGGCGTGGGGGAGAGCCCGCAGCAGCGCGCAGGTGTGTGCTCAGCAGCACGCGCACGAGAGCTCAGCAGCGCACACAGGGGAGAGCTCAGCAGCACGCGCTGGGGGAGAGCTCGCAGCACGCGCGGGGAGGGGAGAGCTCAGCAGCACGCGCGGGGGAGAGCTCAGCAGCGCCCGAGGGGGAGAGCTCAGCAGCGCCCGCGGGAGAGCGCAGCAGCGTGCGCAGAGGAGGGCTCAGCAGCTCAGCAGCGCACGCAGGAGAGAGCTCAGCAGCTACACAAGGACCTCAGCAGCGCACAGGTGTGTGCTCAGCAGCACAAGCAATGAGAGCTCAGCAGCGCAAGGGGGGAGAGCTCAGCAGCCGCGCGGGGAGAGCGCAGCAGCGCGCGCAGGGGAGGGCTCAGCAGCTCAGCAGCCATGCAGGATGAGAGCGCAGCAGCACGCGGAGAGAGCTCAGCAGCATACGCGAGCGACCTCAGCAGCGCGCAGGTGTGTGTGCTCAGCAGCACGCGCACGAGAGCTCAGCAGCGCGCGCAGGGGAGAGCGCAGCAGCGTGCGCAGGGGAGGGCACAGCGACGTGCGCGTGTGACCTCAGCAGTGCACAGGTGTGAGCTCAGCGATGCGCAGGGAGAGAGCTCAGCAGCACGTGCACAAGAGCTCGGTGGCGCGCAGGAGAGAGCGCAGCAGTGCGCACAGGAGAGAGTGCAGCAGCGCGCAGGAGAGAGCTCAGCAGCGCGCAGGGGAGAGTCAGCAGTGTGCGCAGGGGAGAGCTCAGCAGCGTGCGCAGGGGAGAGCTCAGCAGCTCAGCAGCACGCGCAGGGGGGGAGAGCTCAGCAGCGTACACGAGCAACCTCAGCAGCGTGCAGGTGTGCTCAGCAGCACGCACACGGAGACTCAGCAGCGGCGCGCAGGGGAGAGCGCAGCAGCGCGCGCAGGGAGAGCGCAGCAGCGCGCAGGGGAGAGCGCAGCGCCGTGCGCGTGTGACCTCAGCAGTGCCACAGGGTGAGCTCAGCGATGCGCAGGAGAGAGCTCAGCAGCACAGAGAACTCAGTGGCGCGCAGGAGAGAGTGCCGCAGTGCGCGCAGGGAGAGCTCAGCAGTGTGCAGGGGAGAGCTCAGCAGTGCGCAGGGAGAGCTCAGCAGTGCGCAGGGGAGAGCTCAGCAGCTCAGCAGCGCGCGCAGGAGAGAGCTCAGCAGTGTACACGAGCAACCTCGCAGCGCGCAGTGTGTGTGCTCAGGCATGCGCACGAGAGCTCAGCAGCGCGCGCGGGGGAGGGCTCAGCAGTGCACAGGTGTGAGCTCAGCGATGCGCAGGAGAGAGCTCAGCAGCACGTGCATGAGAGTTCAGTGGGCGCAGGAGAGAGCTCAGCAGCGCGCGCAGGAGGAGAGGCGCAGCATGCCGCGCGCACGAGCGCTGAGCGGCATACGGAGCGACCCTCAACAGTGCACAGGTGTGTGCTCAGCAGCACGCGCATGAGAGCTCAGCAGCGCGCGCAGGAGATGAGCGCAGCAGCGCACGGTGTGAGCTCAGCGATGCGCAGGGAGAGCTGGAGGAGAGAGCTCAGCAGCGCGCAGGAGGAGAGCTCAGCAGCGCGCAGGGGAGAGCACAACAGCGCATGCACGAGAGCCAGACGTGCAGAGAGCTCAGCGGCGTATGTGAGTGACCTCGGCAGTGCGCAGGTGTGTGCTCAGCAGCACCGCGCGGTGGGGAGCTCAGCGATGTGCAGGAGAGAGCTCAGCAGCATGCAGGAGAGAGCTCAGAGGTGGCCAGTGGTCCTATCCTTGGGCACAACCAGCCACAAGAGCAGCACAGTGTCCCCTGGTCTGTGCAGGAGGCCTGGAGGAGGAAGTGTGGCTGTACCTCTCATAGGCGTGTGGTCCCTTGGGTGTATCCTGTTTGATCTACCTGTGTGCAAGACAGACGCCTCCAGCGCACGCTAGCATGCCCAGTGCTGCTGCCTGCCTGCCCAAGAGGGACTGTGTAGCCAGGAGGACAGCATCCACTGACAGCTGAGAAGGGAGCTATGCCAGCTGGGCAGTGCAGACATCAGCACCAGCCAGTGGGCAAGGCAGTGTGTGGCAGTGCCAGCATCCCCCTGGGGCCCAGCATGTGGGTGGCTGTGCTCGGGCTGCGCTCAGTTAATCAACCCCGGGCTCATTAGCTCTCACAGTTTCTTCAGAGCTGACTTGCTCAGCGCATTCTGTATCAGCTGAGAGGATGGAGTCACTCCACGCTGCAGCCTTGGCCCTCCTCCCAGCAGGCAAGTAGCTCCACGCCTTCGCAGGCAGAAAAGGCAGGCAGGGGTTGCCACCCCCAAGCAAGGCTGCGGCAGGTGTGGCTGCAGGGCTGAGCTGAGGAGAGCTCCCAGGTGCTGCGTGCAGGGAAGAGGCACTCCGAGCATCTCTGGCTGAGGGCCTCCAAACCAAGCCCTGCCTCGAAGGCCAGCCGGAGAGCTCGCTGCTGCTCGGCCCAGCCAGGCCTTGCCGAGGTTTCCTGGATGGGCGGATCACTCAGCCCTTGTCCGGCTCTGCCCCAGCGGCTCCCCCGGCGCTCCCGTCCTCCCAGGCGGGCCGCCGCCCCACACCCCTCCGCTCCTTCCCGGCCCTGCCTAAGCGGCACCGCCCCGGGCGCCTTCGCACCTCCCGAGGCCTCAGGCGACACTCAGCACGCCGGCGCTTGCGGGTAGCGGGTCCGAGGACACGCGGGACCGCCCCCCGAAGGCCCCGCTCAGCCCCGCGCTGGCCGCCGCGGGCGGCAGGCTCCCGAGCCCCGCGCTC
>JAAWVA010000114.1:0-51847 GCA_015227895.2 Colaptes auratus | reverse complement strand
GTCAATGGTAGAATTATCTTCCCTACTGTCGGCCACAAAAATCTCTCATTTGTGGTAGCTGCAGAGATAGCTAAATGTGCTAGGTCCATTTAATGGATCCAGCTTGTAAAATTTGCTGCTACTTTCTGCCCATCATTTATTTTGACGGTTGAATGACTTATGGTTCTAATTAAAAGTAGCTAGATGTTCTAACCTGGAGACCATGGCTATAGAAATAGCTCTCGCCTATGCACAGCTTCCATTTGTCCTTGTATTTTAAAAGTGCACACATGTGAACCAGAGAAAGAGCTATGATTAATTCAAGTGAACTGAATGTATCTGCTTGTTGGCTGAGCAAGCTGGGCATTTCTCTCTCCTCCACAGGGAGCTGACCTACCCTACTGCCTGCACCCGTAACTGTGAATGGTTTCAAAGCTGGTGTGACATTGCGCAACAATCACAGCCCTGCTGTGTAGGGACCTGAGTGGGGAATACTCTGTCTGTGGCAAGGACCTGGCATGGGTATTTTGCTGCTACAGAGAGCACTCCCCTGCGCCATCCCAAAGCCGCTCACATGGTGAAATGTCAGTAAACATTTTTCTGCTCCTAATGCTTTGCTCCCCTTGGCAAGTAACCACATATACCTGTGTCATTAGAGAGACAGCCCCTCTTGCAGAGACAGGGAAAAAAAAAAGGCAGGGAAGAATCATATTATTTAAAATAGAGCCAAATGTTGTGGGGTAAATTCTGCCCTTTCTGAAAAGTGTGCGCTCCTGCTGTTTCCAGGAGACTTAGCAAATTAAAATCACAGGCCTGGAAATGACTGGGACATACTGGGGAAATGTGTGAGTAAAATGGCAATGCAAAAGCATACATCCATTCTGGTGTTGTCCATCAGCATGAAATAATCCTGTGGAAGTATCAAAAGCCGTGTTTTGTAAGATCTGTGTTAAGATCACGAAGTTCGGCTTGTCATTGCATACTTCAGAGGGAAGCTCGTTTGTGAGCAAGGAGGAGAAGGTCTGGAATTCATAAGAACAGGAGAGAAAAAAAAAAAAGACAAAAAAAGACATTGAAATTTCTTTAATAAATAACTGGATTGAACAGCTCCAGCAGGCAGAGCAGAAATGACAGTCAAATGTAACGTATTACTCAGGACACCATCAGGCATTTCCCTCCTGCTGCTGTTTGAGGATCTCTAGATGCTGCGGAAGAGGTTTTTGTGGTGCAGATATGCTGCAGAGTGTTCAGCGTGCTGCAATAACAGAGATATTTCCAACAGCCTTCGCTGCAATACCATGTACTGTATGTACTTAGCTGAATCAATGGGACATGTAAATGAGAATAGGCAGAATCCCTTCTACAGCGAGGAACAAAGCATCTGTGCTATCCTAAGCAAATAAAAGGATCAGCTTCTGCAGGATACACAAAGACTGTGACCGCATTGTACCGTGAGGGGTCTGTTGTGAGTTGAATATGTGTAATTTCCTAGTGGTTTGGGCAGGGCAAAGGTAACTTAATACAAAGCAAGTGAGATCTTTCACGCTTCCTGGCAATGAATATTAGTGAAAAGGCATAACCAGAGTTTGTGGTGAAAACCTCTGTGGTAGGAAAGCAAAACTTTAATGGGAAGGAAGAAAGAAAGAAAGAAAGGTTGCATATATATAACTACTGAATAACAAATTATATTCGAGTCTAAATGATTAATTGCCCTGAAGAAATATATGGAACAGGCCAAACTGGGAGAAAAAGAAAAGCATATTTCAAGGACAAGACAAAACCAGACCCTAAAAGAACCACAGTTTTCAGAAATCTGCCCCTTAAAATAAATGTCCTGCTAAACGCCCACATGCCCCTGAATAACAAAATTCAAATAACAAATAAAGCAAAAACATTGACTTAAGGGAGAGAGGAGGGTATGGAAGAGGGAGGAGGAAGAATACACCAGATAAAGAGAAAATATACAGTGTAATATTTCATCTGCTGATATACCACAGTGAAACATAAACTAATCCTCATTCATATGGGAATATTCACTCAGAATTTACTTGTGGCTTTGGTACTTTTACTTGACTGGTTAGATTCCAGGTCTTCTGGAAGACCTGGAAAATTTAAACCCTCAATGTAGATAAGAATTAAGTGTATCATTTCACTGCTGACTCACCAGTTCCTCCCTCTCCCATAGAAATAAATAAATAAATAAATAAAACCCCACACCTTGGCCACTGCATACCTTTGTGCACGTCTATAATAAAACAAATATGTTTAATGTAGTGTTACAGCTGGGGGTCATTGGATATACTTACATACATTCACACACAGTACGGGTTGCTCAGTTAAGTACAGGGGGGAGGGGGGGGGGGAGGGAGGAAGGAAAAAAAAATATTCTTTGAAGACCAAAAGTCAGACCCAAGGTAACAAATAAAGCGTAATTTACCCTGTAGTTAAAAACCAAAGGAATCTTTTACTAGGGGGCTGCTGGTTCTATTCATGCCTTTCAGAAGAATATAAAAGAGACTCTTTGGGATTTTGAAGTAAAAATCACAACAGTATGTCTTTACTTTTTTTTTCCCCTTCAACCAAGACATCTTTTGCTGAGTCCTTTATCTAGAGCTTTGTATACATATTTTTAATCCTATACAAAATGATAGGATGTCAAGAGGATCTATAATAACACCATTTTTTTTATTTCACTTCAAAGACTTGGCAATTTCTGATCCATGTGACATTCACACTCCTTCAGGGTCAAACAACATCTTGCAGCCTTCATAAAATGATTAAATATTTTAAACAGCTCCTGCTTATACCTCCATCGCCCCTCGAGACTGATACTGTTATCGTTTTTGTCAAAGCCAGTTTCCATCCGCATTTGTCATTCCTGCTTGCATTTATGAGTTATCAATCGCCACGTCAAAATGCAAAATAACTGATGTTCTCTGGGCGGGATTGGATGGTCTATCTGGGCTTTTAATCAATGCTGATTTTTATTTTCCATACCCATACATAAATCTTTACCATTCTGGGCCACATATAATGCGTTTGTACAAAACGCAGTGACAGAAGCAGTAGTTATATTATCAAACATTATACCTCGGGCTAACTGAGTATCAAGGGCTTTCAAAAGGGAACACTGGGAATTACTGTGCAGAGAGATGACTGCAGGAGAGAATATAAGGGATTGGTTTTGCCATTTATAAATCACATCATGCAAGCTAATCCTTCTCACTTAAATGCAGCCCAAATACTTTTCCTGATGCTCTGAAACTCAGCCCTATCTATTTTTTTTAGAGCTTGCATAATGCACACGAACAATGGTTATATGCATTTTCTTATTTCTTGAACTTTTCCCTAGGGATGTATATAGAAACTGTGCTGCCGTCTTGGTTTTTTCTCCCCAAGGCCTACAAGCCAGTAAATATCCTTTTTTAATCATACCTGAATTATTAGACGTCTCTCCGCCCCCATTTTTTTGCCTGAGCTGCTGTAATAAAAGGGAATGTGTTTCATTCATTAAAAGGTATCTGCCTCGTTTATTCAATGAAGATTGCAGCCAGCTCTAGAAACAGCTCATAGCCCATGGCAAGCAGGCTCCAAGGCCAAGTCAGGCTTCGTTTGGAGTCAGGATTGCAGAGAAGCTGAGTGCTGTGCTCCCTGAGAAACTGGACACCATTGCAAGAAAGCAAAGGTGAGGGGAAACCTCCTACATCCTTTGCAGGGACCTCTATGTGTGGTGTTTGATACAGGCCCAGTTACCACACTCCTCACCAACTGCAACTCCCTTTTAGTTGAAAAATTTTTCATATTGCTAACAACATCAATAATCATTTTTATCAGTGTTGAATGAAATTGGTCAGAACTCCCCCAGGTGAGACATGCTTTCAGACACAAGGGTGGAGAGTTGCAGGGTGTAATTGTGTCTGTGAAGTTCTTCCTCCTTGCTCTTAGTGCTGGGAGGACTGAACTGAAGTCTTGATAAGATCTGTGAGATAAGGGGTTGTGAACGATGAGCAACCTCTTTTCCTCTTCTTTTGTAACTAAGCTTTCTGCCACAGGACCAAAACCTTTTCATCAAGTTTGCAGCAAAACATTTTTCTGAATGATCCACTTCTGTTAAGTGATTTCCACTACTGTGTACACAGGCTTAGAAAAAAACATGTTCATAAGCCTTTTTTACTGAGCTGCTAAAGGGCATTTGCTCCGGGTGTCTCCTGAAGGAAGGTTACCAAAATTCTTCCCATTACAGGCTAATATGTTTTATTCCTCATTAGCTAGGACAAACAGGAGAGTCTGAATTGCAGCCTTACTATCTCAGGGGTCACCTTATTTTACGTTTGTGACAAACTACAGTGTTTGCACTGTGGTGAAGTAACCTTGATCATCCATTCCTGATCTGTGTCAGGGTCAAAGTGGCAAATGTAATGCAAAAAATTAGGTGAAGGTGACTAGAAGAGAGATCTCTGACAATGCTTTGGGAGCTGAGTGTTACCAACCACTTTTCCAATATCTGTGAAACTTTTCCAGGGGAAAAAAAAAAAGAAAGACAGTACTGTACCATAGTGAAGCATAAGAAGCATCAAAGAACATGGTTTAAGGTTTATTCTGTTAATATTTCTGAATATCTATGCCAAGCCAAAATTACCCAGATGCAAAGTGTTTCAATTGTCCTGATTCTGCTCTTCAAGTACTGGTGAAGTATTACTGACCTTAACTCCCTGCTGTCTCCAGCACAGATGCCCAGCTCTCTTGGAGACTGGAGCTGAAGAACCTGGATTGAGTAGAGAGAACAGTCCCATCATCCCCTGGGACTCATGCTGGAAATGCTAAACTGGAAAGGTAGCAGCAACTGAAAATCTTGTGAAATGGTCTGTAGTCACAAACATCCATTTGAGTGTTTGGGGAGAAGGATGTTTAAATGAAAACTAAAAACATAGTTTGAGGACCAATATTTTATAATTATGTGTTGAACAAAAAATAGGCTACGTATGGGCATTCTAATTAAGAGAGGAGAGATTATCTTTTCTACAAGCTCCAAGAGGAATCCTTACTAGTACCATCCTTTAGGCTCAATGAATCAAACTCCCTCTAGTAATGATGAAGTAACACTCACTACCTCAGGAAATGTTTATATTTCCATGCAACAAAGTATTAGAATATTGACTTACCTGCCTATGAGGATGAAGAAATAGCCATCCTGCAGCACCAATGCATTTTACACCTCATACTAGTCTGTTTGAAGCTGCTCTTTCTGGATTATCTGAGCTGCACATGCTCAGATGCTTTTCCAAGGTAGGACTCACAGAGATACACACTTGCTAATGGCACAGAAAGACTCAAGCAAAACTGAGCGAGATTCAGCACGGAGAAAATAGCCTTGATAATCTGGGGATGTGCATAGGACAAGAGATATGACAGCCCCATGTCTTCATATCTGCTCTATACTTTAATGTGTGGGTACTTCCCAGTATGAAGCCTTGGAGATCTGGAGCCTCAGCTGGCCTTCTGCTGATGGTTCTTCTTGGTGATGGGGTTGCAGACTTACAGGGTTTCCTGTAGCTTATGCTGGGTTGAGGTACCCATAAAAGGCTGTTGACCAGTGAAGAGCTAGGAGACCCTGTATTCTGGGTCTTGGCTTTTCTCTTCATCCTTTCAACTTGCAGGGCAGCAACAGATACCTGCTAAATCACCAGTTGTGTTATGTTAGCAGAAACATCTCCTTTTGCAGGTGGTGAGAGGGGAAGCATCCAGCCCAGTATGTATCCAATGGTGCATCTAAAACTGCTCTGCAGTTGAAGGGGAACGCAGGATATGTACCTTGGTCCAGGAAGGGATGGGAAGGGCTTTGTTTTGGGCTCATCTTGAACTCTTGCCTCAATGCCTACCTCTACCCATTACATGACCTGGTTTGCATCACTTATCCTCTCTCCAGCAAGGTGTTCAGATAAAGAGCTCGAAAGGAAATTACCACACTCATGACCCAAATCTAATGCTTCAGTTTATTCTGAATAGGACTTGTGACTCATAAAGCCTTGATGAAGTCAATGGAATAGTTCATATAATACAAACTACTTTCTGTAAGAGTAAAGACTATGCTATTTTGCATGCATTCCTGGTGATGATCTTGGATGGTTGTTCGACCTGAGTAGTCAGTCATCATTTTTAATTTGGGTTGGAATTCTCTGCAAATGTAGTTAAATTCTCTTTGTTCTCCTGTTTCTGATGATGGTTGGGATCATCAATGTTTTGGATCTCATTCAGTTTGTAATGTATTTTATCTGGCAGCTGTGTCCCCTGCACTCTTCTCTGGCTTGACTAGATGAGTGGGTGGTTCTCTGACTCCTGGCATGCAGAATGTTGGGGTTTTTTTGTTTTGTTTTGTTTTTTAACTTCTTTTGGCTTCCCATGCTCTGCAGTGGAAGCCACAGTAAATTCACTTTAAATAGCTTCTCTCAGTTTTGGCCTTCAAAAAAGATGGATTGTTTTGAATAGTTTTAGTAATAAACTGGATTTTCTTCCCCCTAGGATTCTGAGTAGCAAATTTCCATCTGTGACAGAGACCAGTGATACTGTTAGGCTTCTGGGACCTTTTGGAAATACAAGATCTCACTCATCACCTTTGTATCTGTCTGCGGGGCTTGCTTTTCAGTCACTAATCAGCAGATGTTACCTAATGCTTAGATTTTGCTGGTTTATAGTTAAAATTAATGTCCAAAGAAAAGTAATATGGAGCTTCTCCACTATCTCTCCTGCCAGACTCATCTAGGAGAAAAGTAATGGGAAGTGTAGCTGGGAGTTTTGCACTTGGAGTTAACTTTATTTTTGCATGTGCATGATTTGTGGCTGTCAAAGACATGAGTGGTTTAACTAAAGCAGTCATGTTTTGTTGTCATTGCTCAAATTAAATATGAACCTAACAGTTCCAGGATTTGTCAGTCCAACTACCTCAAGGAAAATATCCCAGCACTGAATTTGCATACAGGCTTCTATCAGGAAAAGAAAAAATAAAATAAAATTGACCTTCAGACATGTTCTGAGCTGTGTCAAGTCAGAATTTTCTTCCCCACCTTGGCCATTCCCAAAAGGAGGAGTCTTAAAACTTCCAGGACATCTTTTCAAGAAAGGTTTGGGATTTCATAAAAAAAATATGATTGTCTCATGTCTGTGACTTAAATAGTAATAAAGATGCTCTGTCTTAGGTCTTTGAGGAAGAGGAAATTTGTAAGCAGAATGAGAGAGAGGTTTACTAGTTTAAACTGAAGTAAGAAATCTCATTGCTAGATTACCAGCAATTTGCAATTTTGCTAAAATGTGTAAAATGACAAGGTTTCTCTTTATCAAAGAAAATGATCCATCTTGGTCATTTAGCAGAAGCTATAAATATAGGCATGCTATCAATATCTAATCTGAATAGCTGTTCTTGTCAGAGGACACAGTACTTAAAGTGCTTAGTTTTCATATCCTACTCCCTCCTTCAATTTAACACTTGCAGTGTGCAAACCTGACTGGTTTTACAGTCCAGTCTTCAAAGGCAAGCCTCCTTCCTCCACCTACCAGCCTGCCCTCCCATATAATTGCTTGCAAATTAACATGAGGAGCCTTGATTATGTTTCGCTGTCACTCCTCTGGGAGAGAAACAAGACCTGAACCAGGGTCTCATTTCTCTGTGCCTTACCTGCCTGAACTGCATGTTGTGTCCCCTGTTTATGTACAGGCAGGGATATTCCAGTTGCAGGGCATTTGACATTGTTGGGTTTGTGAAGAAAATTAGCAAACCTCACATGTCCTACCCATTTGGGAAGAAATAACAGTGTCTCCAGAGACTGCACTGTGGCCAGAATTATGATTCTGTATTCAGCCTTTTGGGACTTTCCGGCTCCATGAGGAAGTAGAGGATAACTAAATATCCTCAGCAGTCTAAAGAAGGGCCTCTTGATTCCCTCTGCCATGTGACTGAAAAAAATGACATGAATAAGCCACTGACTCCACACTACATGAGTCAGTGGGACAGGGAAAGAGAAGACTAGTACTAAGGGTTTCTGAAGGGGCCTTGGCTCAGCTGCTTTACTCATTTGCATTTAAAATATCATATACTTGCAAAGTAAGCCTAGTAACACAACCAGAAATACTACTGTATACCAGATATATGAAAGAGGATTGAGAGATGCAACTCTGAATTGAGGGGTAGATTTACTTTTGACTTTCCTTTTAATTATTATATAGTTTCCCTCTACACATCACTCCTTTAGCCTAAAAATAGTTTTATTTTCTGCTAAAATAACAGACTTGTGAATAGAGTCATTCAAGTTAATGAAAACCATAGAAAATCACTGAGTTTAATCCATATAAGTAAGAATCAGGTTAAAGTGAAATTCAGGTCTGTGGCAGAACTCCTCTTCATTTCGGTGGGGTCAGGACTGCTCATTGAGTTTCATATCCTCCGATGAGATGAAATGCCATAGTACCATTAATTTTTGTTGATCTAAAAAGAAATATCATCATCTGATGTTCTGATTCTAAGCAAACTCGCATAAGGCTGGGCTGAGTGTAGGAGAGTCATAGCGTGGGTGATCATTTCGAACACACCTCTTTTGCAGGAGAAAGGGTTGCCGGCATCACATTCCTGGGCAGAATTTACGGTGGAAATATTGGCTACACATAACACGTGACAATTACAGTTAATTTTACTTGAAGGTGTCAGAATCGGCACGTAGAAAGGCGCAAGGACCTTACCAAGATATACCAATGTTTAAGTGAAGAAATACGTTACTGTTAAAAACCAAGGTCCAAACATCTTAAAACTTTAAATATGAAAAATGGAGAGTGTAAAAAAGTAATATGGGAGAACTGCAGAGAGGAGGAAAGGACTGTGGAAGACAGAAGGTCTCAGGTAAGGTGAAATAAGTCTGATAAATGTAGCAGTGTCAATAGCAAGTAAACAGAAGATAGCCTTGTATGTCTGTATATATGTATGGGTTGGGAGATACTGGGGAATCCAAATGCATGCAGAAGCGTGGTAAATCACATAACTTTTAGTCACATACTTTAAAACTCTGAATCTGGACTACATGTAGATACAATTATAGACCACTGAGAGTCTGACTACCAGGAAATACCATAGGCTTTGTGTCATGGTAAAAAGGGCATCTCTTAATGGCATATGGTCAGCAAGAGAAAACCAGCAGTATGTCAACACTTTATGCTCCTAGAGCCTTCTTACCAGATGTCTACCTTTTTCTTCACCTGTCATAAGCATATTATTAAGTCCAACTCAAGGTTTCTCCATAATGTGGGCAGGTAGAAAGGTTTGGGGCTGTTTTTTCTTTCCCACCCCCCCCCCCTCCTCTTCTGAAGCAAAAGAAGTACTTATGACTTTTAACACTATTATAATTAGAGGAGTTTGGTATCTCCATCAAGTAACATCACCCTCCGCTCTGAGGAGCAAAGAGAACAGCCAGCTGTACTTGGGCACCAGAGTGATAGGAACAATGAGACATCTTAAATAAAATAAAAACCCCCTTGTTATGACAAGTGACTAAAACCCACAAATGAATGCAGAAGTCTGCTATGTAATGTAGTGTATGCTGATATTTAAGCAGGTCTATATCTGTCAAACAAGCCTCTTTTCTAAGGCTGGCACAGAGTGTTCTGCGTTTGGTTTCCAGAATCAGCAAATTACATTGGCAGAACAAAGCTGTCATATTTGGTGGTATTTTGTTACATCCATTATCTCACTTAAGTTTAGACATCTCTTAGCAAAATCAGATCCCACTTAAAGACTGCCTTATTTTGCAACATTAAACAAATGACAGGCTGCTTTAAAAAAAAATTAAAATGTTCATTAGCAAGCAATGAGTTGGTGGAAAAACTGCACTGCTACTTCAGATATGAAGAATGAAAGCATGAAATGCTGTAACCTTTCCACAGCAGTCCAAGAGCATACATCAGGGCTGTGTTTGACTAAACAAGGTATTAAAAGGCTTCAACAAACAGAATTAAATAGAATAAAAAAAAAAAATCAAGGATACTTTGGAACTGATTGAGGAGGTGTTACCTCAAGACCTGCTTGGAAGGGATGGCACCATGCAACCCTTATGCCTCAATAGTGACATATATGGGGCATTCATAAACAGTGATATGGGAAAGTCTTTGCCAGAGAGATCAGTAAGCACAGAGCAAGTCTACATGCAGGGCAACTTGCCATTGTTGAAATGGAAGGTTATGACATGGTGTCTAGGTGTTTCTTTTTAGTTTTATTTTTCTGTGGCCTATTGAGGGTCAGTTTCTCTTGAAAAGTGAAATTTTGTTTAACTGACTCTTTAGAAGGATAAAAAGCTGTTAGGGGTTGAGGGCAATGGTGGTAAACTGACACACACTCATTTATGTACAGATCAGAGTGATAGAGCCGTTTCATTTTAAAACAACTTCCCATTTCCTTGTCATCTTCTTGTGTTTTTCCTTGGAAAGATGAACATGCCCTGGTCTAGTGATAGGGTATAAAGCACCCATTACAGAAGTGAAGTGATATCACAAGCTGAACAGACATGACCCAAGGATGCCTTTTGACTTGGATAGAGCAACACTGATACCTTTCTTCTCAGCTGCACTGCAACCATCCAAGCTGTAATAAGCCAGTTGTCTGTGGAGCATGCATGCATACAGGTATGTTACAGAACAGCTGGGGAAATATATGATTAATCATGGGGGTAAAAGCCATGCTGTGCACCCAGTGGAATCTATTACATTACAGTGACTCTGCAAGACAAACAGAATCCCCAGTGCCAGCAATGACCATTTCCTGAGCATCCCTATGTGCAGACACAGGCTTCCACATTCACCCAACACCTACAGAAGCAGGAGTCTGAGCATAAACAGGCTTTTTTTTGGTCACTTATTAAGCAGTCTTTAACCTCTTAAGAGAAGAATCATTATTTGAAGAATTAACTGGTCGCTCAAAAAAAAAAAGAGGTTAGTTTGAATGTTCTGCTATTGTCTACACCTTAAATAGTACAAAGAATTGCAGTGATACTATGGACCTGTAATTACAGGGCTTGGGGGGCAACCTATCCTTTTTGGTGCTTTGAATTCACTTGTGCTGTTATAACACAGATGAGAAAAGAACTTGCTGGCCAACCCTACCATTTTCCACAAAACATACACTTCAAGGGTGTGCTCTGAAGAAGAAGTGAGAGTCACAATTGCCTATGAGCATCACGTGGCTCCCAGTCTCACCACATGGACACGCACATGCAGATAGATGCACACGCACTTTAGAGGTCAGTGAGTTTATAGGCAGAAAGACAGTGCATGCCTACTGAGGTGAGCAGCTGATCTTGAGCTGACTAAAATAGTTAATAAAGATTATTCAAGGCTGTAAACTGAATTCATTTACAAATGACAGTTAAAAGCTCTGCTCGGGTATGTGCATGTTTATGCACACATACCGGTATTAAGAGGGAGCGGGAGAGAGAAGTTGATTTTTTTTTCTCCAGAAAGTGAATAATGTCATCGTTGATTTAATTAGCAAATTCTAGATGTGCTGACAAAGGAAATTTTCTTGGGAGATGCACTGTGTTGTGTCAGTGGTCTAAATGAATAGGCTGAGCTGAGTTCCTGGTAATAACAGATGAACAACACAACTCACCAAACCTCAAACAGTGCATAAATCAATTTGCTGGGAATTAACCACTCGCTTTAAAATTAGGGGTTACTTGACAGGGTTTCGGTGATTAGGTTGTCAGGGACCTGTATTTCTAGCTGGGATTTATCTTTCACTGATATAAGTACATCCCCTTACAGGCAACTGAGTGAGTAGGGGTAGCAATCCAAAGCACCAGGCTAGTTAGGCAGCACGATTTTATTCTTTGTAAGTACGAGGCGGCATTTGGAGGTGGACAAAGGAGGGCAGAACAGGGACACTTATCAAAAAGAAAATGTGCTGGCTTTGTGAACTACTAATAATGCCCAGGATATTAGTAAGAGAACTGTGAATGAGGGGAAGCATTTCAGAATCCCTGCACATCACATGGCCCTTCTGTGCAATAAGAAGCTTAACAGTTTGTTAAATGAGATGCCGAAAAATGTTCAATTATACAGAGAAATTAATGAAAAGCAGTAAGCCACTTGGAGGTCACTTCATCTCATGAAAGTTGAACATTCATGTAGTATACACAGCCAGGACCACCATTTTTATGATTAAACTTATATTCCCATATACTTCAAACAATGGCAGATGGTAGACAGCGCAGTGAGATTAGGTACATATGGTAAATGTGGGAGAAGGGAAGAGGTACAGGACCGACAAGCAAAGGATCATAGGCTCTGACAGTCAAATCAGAATGTAAAAGATCAATAAAATCTTCATAGAAATTGGCCCAGGAAATACCAGGGGTCATCTGTCAGGTCTATTTATTGCAGCATTCCTGCTTTATTTTACTTAGCCAGTGGGGAATGTCCATCCCCCTCACTTGCCTTTTGCTGGTGATCTCTTTCACTGCTCAGGTACACTTATTTTCAGATGGATTTTCTGATAGTTTTCCAGACAGCTTTGTAGGATGATTATCCAAGCAGTTCCAGTGTGTATTCTGGTCATCACAGTCTCCTTTCGGGCTGCTTCACAGCTTGAATCCTCTTTATGGCAATGGCTCCCAAGTCACCATTTCCTCTCTTTCAAATATCATCTCAGTAGACCTGCTGAAAGAAATCACATACATATGTCCTGCATTCAGTGTCTGATGGAACCAGGAGTCTAAGCTCAGGAATAAAATCTTAGTTTCTGATTAAAAAAACCCAAAATGCCAAACCCAAACAATAAAAATGCTGGTGAGCCTAAAGACAGTTAATGATAAGGTCTTTAAAGGCAGCAGGCTGCCACCTGCTTATCATTACTGAAAATGTGGCTGACGTGCGTGCCCTCTTTGGGGCTTCCCTGTCCATCCCATCATGGAAAAAAGTCTCTCCTTCAGTGTTTCTTTTCCTTCTCTTGTCTTTCATTTCAATTCTTTGCCTTGCACAAACCAAACCCAAGTATTTCTGAGTGTTTGTCTGTTCCTCAACATAGTCTCTTCTGCTGTATATTCTTCTCTACCTTTGTCTGTCCCTCCTCCACAACTACTTTCTCATCTTCCCTGTCCATAGCTTCAACCTCATTGTGATTCCTATTTCATTGCTGCCTCTCCCCATGCCATGTACACTATGAATCTTCACTTTATTTAGCATTTCCTGCTGCTTCTCTTTGTTCACCTTCAAGAACACAATAATTACTTCTAGGTTTTCTGGTCCCTGCATGTTGTACATGCCTTGATCTCTAACTTCTGCCCTTTCATTTGCAGTAACTCAGTTGAGTTTCAGAGACTCGTTTGCAGTCACTGGTTTACCTTCCTTTGAACTCAAGAGTCCCAGAACTCCCAGATCAAGCTGGCTACATAGGCAGCTTAGGCAAACTCAAAATCAGCCAGACACTCAAAATCACATTTCTGCTGTGTATTTAACCCTTTAAAATGCATGACTGTACTCAATGATACTCAGTGATAGCATTCATACCTGTGACTCCTAGATGGATCTTGTAAATAGCACCTGAAGCCCCAGCTGGAGATTAAAATATGTGTTCCTGTGCTCACTCTTACATCTTTTGTTCATCTATAATTCCTCTGACAGCTTCTGTTTAAATATATTTTCCCTTGCTGAATAGGGAGAATTCTACCAGCAGTGTGAATGAAGTAGTGGTTACTACAATGAAAGTGGTGCAATCTCCTCCTGGAGAAGTCAGTTGGCACAATCAGGGTCATAAAATCACAACCTTTAAAATCATCCTGAGAATGGATACATTCTGTACTGCTTTCTGTCCTCGTTATGATCTCTGTCACAAGAACAAGTTATCCCCTGAATCTGTGTCTGAGATGCTGTCTTCTCATTTTCATCAAATAATCCCCTGTTCTTGTGACAAAAGATTGTAAGTAACAGGAACAAAAATGGCCCCAAATGAAGCCATTCTCATGACAAAGACTGTAATGAGAACAGAAAATGGCACAAAATCAATTCATTCTCATGACAACCTTAAGATTGTAATGAGGACAAGAAAAACAGTCTGAAATTTATCAATTCTTGTGACAACCCTGAGACAGTAATGAAAGCAGCAAATGGTATGAAATTGGTCCACTCTCGTGATAGACACTGAAACAAAACCAGAAAATAGCAACACGTTTATCCATCCTTTTGACAACCCTGTGAGTGGAACAAGAACAGAAAAGGTTAGGAAAATTAACCCATTCCTGTCATAAACAATCTGATAAGTGTAATAACCAATTGTCCTTTCCAAATGGCATAATTCAGCCATTTGAGTGCTGGCTTCATACTAAACCAGAGGAGTAATTAAGTTTCAGAATATCTTTGCATGTAGCTCACATTTGGTTTAGCTATAAAGTAGCAGGAACTTACAGTAAATGAAAAGCCATGCAAAGTGGGTCCATACCCACAGGCTGGAGAAACTCTGCCTCTCCAGGGTGCCTATTGCCAATGCTGGTTTACCCAGCATAGTTGTATTGATTTAATTTCTTTGTGTGTATTCCTGATATCCACAGACTTTGGTTAGTCATAAGGTCCTTTTTGAGTCCCTCTTTTTGTGAGCTTGTGAAGCAACCACTATCTGTTGCCATCCCTCTGCAATCATGGATGACCTGATGACATGCAGATGACATGTGAATGACATCACACTTGCATATTAGCTTGTATAAAGCACTAGCAGGGGAAAGTGTACAGGGAGCCACCTTTTTCCTCACTTTCTTTGAAGGCAGGCCTGTTCACATATAAGAAAATGAGAGATGGTAGAGGGATATGGGTGAAGCCTTAAGGAATACGAGTATCAGTGGGTAAAAGATGAACTGGCTCAAGTAACTGGGCATCAGAAAATCATCAGCAGTTGGAAAATAAAAAAAGAAAAAAAGAAAGATGCCAGCAAACAATTAAAAGGCACAGGATTATGGCTGGATGGATAGGCAAAAGCTACCTCTGGAATGAACTCAAATGTAAAAGCAGGTATGTGTGTAAAATGAAGGAGAAAGCAGTGAGTAAGGAAAGAGAAACGAGTAGCCTGTGGATTGCCAGCTCGAGCAAATAGAGGGAGAAAGGCTGAGTTGGAGACTGATGCACTCAACTGCAAATGGCCACCACAGGGAAAGAAGCGATGAGCAGCTCTGTATTTTCTGGACTGCAAGCTAAAAAAGCAATTCCTTCCCGAGTGTAAGAAAACTGATTTTGAGGATGGGAGGGGAAGAGGGATAAAAAAAGAGATACCCCTCTCCCTCCTTTTCCAGCCTCTCCAGCTTTCTTTTTTACCTGCAGTTAGCTGTGAGTGCAAATGATATCATTAAGTTATCTAGCTTTCTGACTGCACCCACAAGACAGTGCTGGAAGGCTAAATCCTACCGTTTGCACCCAGGGTTAATGCACTGGAGCGAACTGTGGGTGCTGAGTAGATTCCTGCAGAATTGGAGGCTGAGCTGAGGCCAATATAAAAATACATCCCAAGTGTTTAGCTGGCACTCTCCCACCACTTGGATGACATCTGACCTTTGCTTCTGTGCGCGTGTGCTTTTGAGCTGCCTAAGCAGAGGGGAAATCATTTTGAAGTCTCCTGCTATGAAAGTCAGTATCTCCCTGAGTGGACTGACTGTCCTCTGAAAAAGTGTAAATGCTTAACCTCAGTCAAGTAGGCTCAAAAGGAAACACACTGCATTGCTGGGGGAGGAACAGAGACGGAGAAAGTGTCAGCATGTACATATGGGAGCTATCCTCTGGCTTCCTCCTGGGCTTTTGCTACCTTTTGTATTCACTCTTTAGATTTACAGTCTATTGGCACCTGCCCACACTATGTGAAGGGGCTCCCTGCAACATGTAAAGGCATGTATTTCATTATGCTTTGTTTTAAAAAAAAAACCAGGTCTCCACATAAAAGAGGTCTATCTCTTTAAAAAAAAGAAGCCTGAAAAGAAATCAGTTGTGAGAGTCACTGTTGCCCCAGTGCCAGCTTTATGCCTTCGACTAATGCGCTTCTCCAGGAACAGTCTTGAAATGAGAAGTTACGGCTGCTTTTCTGATTGAAACAAACTAGTGTTGATTGCTGATCAGCCATCTGTAAAGGAGGGCATCTCAGGAAGGATATGAGCTAATGAAAAATGGACCTGATTTGAAAGTGTGATGTGCTTCATGCCACAGGCCAGTCTGAGTGGCATGAGATTATATCAGTGCAAGTGAGAGGTAGATTGAGAATAAGTAACTTCTGTCTTAAAGATTAAATGGCAAATTTGCTATTAAATGTGAAAGACATAAAATGGAATTAACGCTTTGAGGGTGTTAGCTGTGGTTATATACACTCTGCAAATGGCACTTCCATCCTGTCACTTGCATTGTCAAACTGCACACTCTTCTCGTTGCAGCTCAATTAATACTCATTCAGAAGTATCAATTAAAGAAATGAGAAATGAAGTGTTGACCCTTAACAGCCACCCACACATCACCCACTTCACAAGCACATTTCGTGTGGCATTACTTCTCCAAATGACCTTTGTAACTGGTAAAATATTATTGATGAAATCATTAGGTTTCTTGGTAACCAATTGATAATTTTCATCTGGGTTGCTTGGTGCTGATAACATTACCCTCGCTGTAACTAAGAGACAAACGCTGGCATGGAAGTACATGGGGCTCGCTGGATATTCTTGCATTTTATGCTCTGAATTCCCCAAAATCTTCAGTGCACAGTAAAATTAGGAGGCCAGATGAAAGGAAAAAAAATAATACAAAACAAAAAGCTTTTATGTTGTAAAGGTAGCTGTTGCAGTGTTATCGTGTGAGGTGTGTTACATTGTGCTTTGTTGTGGTTTATCTTGTTATTACATTACATCCAGCTGTATGGTCTTGCCTTCTGACATGATACAAAGTGACATAAGTAAAGACGGAGTTGAAAGGCTGGATTTGGATCTGAACTGGGACATGAATCTGAACAGCTAAAGTTTGAAATGGATTTGATTTAGATTTATTTTTTATTTCATTTTGCTTGGGACTGAGGCCATACACAAACTTGGCTGCAATATCTCATTAATTTTTAAGCCCCCCAAAATCTAAAGATATCCAAATTTGATGTTTCGGGGTGAAATGTGCCTCTAAATGTGAGAACTGGAATACAGCTGAACTAAAAAGAAAAAAATACTTAATGAGGTATTTGATTGTATTTTTAACTCTCTTTCTACCCCTAATTTCTTTTCTTTCTTTTCAACCTTTCCCTGAAATTCAGCTCATTCAAATCCCTGGGATAGCTGTAGATGGAGATTATTTTTGCTACACAACTCCTTTGCATAGCCAGATCTTTAGTCATTTGATTATTCATTTTTTTATTTCCTTGAATGCTTTGATTGTGTGGGTGTTGCTGTACATGCCAGTATGCTTTGTGTCAGTTCTTTTCACTGCTTTGCCATTTAAGCTTTGTACCAATTCTTTTCATTGTAGTGCAACATTAAATATTTTCCTGTAGATCTTAAACTCGTCAAGCACATTGTTGGGAGCTTGATATTTTTATTATTTTTTTGTTGTTGTTGGCTGTGTTTGCTTTTTAAAAATTTAGTACACATCAAATGAAAAGAGTGTAATCCTGGCTTGGCCCTACCTCAACAGTAGGAAGGTCTCCTTCTGTGACCTTTGCACTACTGTGCTCACAAGCAATCAGTTTTTCTGGAAGATAGGCTTGCTAAGTCTCCAATCAAGCCTAAGTTAAAAGGCCAATGCATATATGCTGCATTTTAGCATTATTATGGTATCACCACCTGGACAGACTGTCACAGTTTTCAAACAATAAGACTTGCAAGTCAAGATTGTCAAAGCTGCTTAAAGGATTCAGATACCCCATTGCCATCAAGCTAAGTGGTGTTCTTTTGAGATTCTCAGTGACAGTGATTGTCCTAGGGGGTGCATGAGAGAAACCTTATGTGTGTAAAACATGCTTTCCAATGCAAATGCCTTGGTGGAGAGGCCCTGCATGGAGGCATGCAGATGAAAATGGAGAGGCTTAACAGTATCCTGTCAAAAGAAATCATACATGGAGATGGGCTGGATTTTCAAGCTACTTATTTACTAACACTATGTTTTTCACTCCAACCCAGATGAAATGGAGAACTACAGATTACAATGACAGCAATGGCTGAAGCTAAGGTTGCTAAACATGATCTTCAGAAAGACCCTTGTCTGTCACTTGCACCTCATCAGGCCTAAACACCTTATATGGTGATTTCTATGTTGAGAACTGGCTGTGCTCAACCATGAGTGCAAGGGAGGGACAAAAAATGAAAAAAAAATAACAATGGTAAGCCAAAGAAGTTGGAATTGTTCAAAACATGCAAATAAGCCCAAGAAGAATGGCATATGCACCATACTGTCACTGAGAGCTAAAAAAAAGTCATAAGATGCCCAGACACCATGTCCCCAAACTTAATCATCACCCTAGATCCTAATTTGCATAGCACTGTCTCTATGATGTAACTATTTTTCATATTAGGACCTATGTCTGGTGCAGTGCAAAGGACATCCTGTGGTGATGTGTCTAAACACTGTGGTGATAAACAACATCCTCCCTGCTTATGTGTTGTGGGAATGAAAAGATGTCTTGTGCCTGGGACAAAGAAAGTGGGGGGAGAAAAGCATTGTCTGTAGAGCTCTGTCAAAAGCAGGTGTCATGAAAAGTAACTGGATTCTATCCTGGCTTCATGTCCAGAGTTTTCAGGTTGGACTTGATGATCTTTGAGGTCTCTTCCAACCTTGGCGATACTGTGATACTGTGATACTGTAACTGATGACAGGCAAATTGCTCCAGGGTGGTCTTCCACAGGGAGCCTGATTTTCGAGAATCAGAGCTCTGATTATTAGAGCTGCGTACTTCCCACAGCCATGCATGAGGTGAAGATGACCTCTGCTTTGCAGAGAGAAAGTACTGTGAACATGCAAAAAACTCTAAAACTCAGACTGTAAGTTCTTCAGTTGGGAATCCCAAATTGCATGATACCTTTGGCAATACCCATATTAATGTTTCAGTGGGTATGCATATAAACCAAAGACAGTGATTTTACATTTCTTCACAGTAGTGTCAGAAAGGTAAATTCTCAATGGTGATGAAACATCTCAACAACTGGCATGACAGCCCCACAAGTAGAAAAAGTGAATAAAACAGTAATTTTGTATTACTTGTAGAGCTGGACAGTGCATGGAGCCACATATGGGATGACAAAGATAATACTGAAAAGTAGGCCAGTTTCTTGAGTCTTGTCTTTCTTCACTGATGAGGAAAACATGGAAGAAAAATAAGACAAGATAATGTTATTAAAAATTGTGCCATGGAACACAGGCAGAGAAAGGCCAGTTTGTTACTGGCCCTAATTCCTACCTTTTGCTTACTTTCTGGGGAACACTAACAATTTTTGATGCTCTCTTATTAAAAACTAAGTGCTTACAGATACTTGCAGATATACCTGGATACTCACACCTAATATATAATTAGGTTTGTATTTACACATGCACAGGTTTGTAGATGCTGAAGGGAAATTTTTCCATCTGGTGGGAGGAAAAGCCTTTTGGATTTAGCATCTTATGTACTTGCACTGTGTGTATAATAACACAAGGGCAAAATTTAGAAGTACTCATCAGTAGCAAATAGCATCTGTGGAGAATGGAAAAGGAAAAAAAAATTCTTTAGTCATTTAAAACATAAATAAATCCTGTTTTAACCCACATTTTTTTGTTCCTGGAGGTACTGTTGTAAGGCTCTACATAACCACAGCAGGGAAAGGTAGGCTGATAGATGGATGTAGTTGCATTACAGACATTTCCCATAGTCACCCCTTTGAGGATGAAAGCATAAAAGACTGTGAAGGTGAAACTTTAAACGTGTATGGATGTTCCTTTTATCCAGGAAGGGACAACTAACAAAGCAGTTAGAGCACACTATTTTCTTTACGGACATTCCACCAGGCTTATAATGACACATGGTGGAATAGGAGAGTCACAGTGGACTCCCCTGCTTAACTGTCGTCATCACTTACCATTTGCAAAGAGGAAGGCTCTCTGATCCTGTGTCGGTGAGTGTGACTCACCCTCAGCCACTCACAGGCAACAGATGCTCTTTAAAGCAGTTTTGTCAAGTATTTTAGCCCCTATGCAACATGTCTTATATGAAGTCAAAATGAAGCAGCAAGCTTCATTTTGCTCCCCTCTGGCCCCTGCCTCACCCCTCACCTTTGGTTTTACAACCAGAGCCACATTGCAAGAGACTGCTCTGGCAGACCAGGAATTTAGGAATTCAATAATGTTAATTGATGGGCAGATTGCTCCAAGACCATCTCTGCTTTTGGGTTTCTTCCAAACATGAACCGCAAAGGGAACATTTCCAACATAAATATTGGGTTTATTTGCCTCATGGTGGTGGATAGTACTCCTGTGAGACCTCAGAGGTTTGAGGACTGCATGGCTCTCTGAGCAGATGCTGAAAAAATTGATTATTCAGGCTGCCCAATTTACAAATCAAACTGGATTTTGTTATAGCAAGGCTTTCATAATCTATGGAAGAGGTGCCTGCCTCTGATATCTTCCCTCCTTCATAAAAGTGCTAGATTTCAGCTATCTCTAGAGCAAAGGGCCATGAGTGAACAAACTGGTTTACAAAATATTCAAGTTGTCTTACTGGCAGATTATTTGAAATTTAGACTGCCTGGCACAGACAGCATGAAAAGCAACATCTGCAGGTAGGTGCAAGGAGAAGACATATAAGTTTAATACCTGATCTATGTGAGGAATGAATTCTTTAGATTTAGTATATTAAAAAGGGCTGTCCTCACATCTTTCTTACATTAGAATAGAATAGAATAGAATAGAATAGAATAGAATAGAATAGAATAGAATAGAATAGAATAGAATAGACAGGTTGGAAGAGACCTTCATTGTATTACTAGATTTGGTGGATAACAGAATGAATATTTTAGTGGATAATAGGATGGATGCCTAACTCTTTGGATTTGCGGATTTGCTCCCTAATTGTCAAGTCAAATGCTTCACGAGACATACACTGTTAAATGTCCCAAACTACAGGACTATTAGGTGATCCTATTCCTGTTGGTTTTGGAGCACCTGGCCCTGGAATAGAGTATCAGTAATTTGTATGTCACTGACATCTGAAGAAAGCTTTTTCCTTCTGGTTCATACTAATGGACAAGATGTTTGTAGCTAGATAAACCCACTGGCACTCCTCCACTTGCCAAAGTCTGTTAGCCAAAGAAAATGAAAGAATGGGTTGAGAACTGGGTGGGGGGGAGGGGGGAAGGCAAAATAATTGCTGAGGTAAACTTTTGAATTCTCTTTGCTGTGTTTGCATTCTTGTTCACTGCCCATGAATATTGTAATGAGTGAATTGACTCATAAGAGTGCTTGTGGAAACAGTATTTTTAGATGGAGAATCGGTATATCTGCAGAGAGCACATATAAAACTCATAAATGGGAGTCCCCTACCCAGAAAAGCACTTCTCAGCCAACCTGGAAGCAGAAATCAGGCCATGTGATTTGTTTGTTCCGAGGAAACTAGCCCAGGCAGCTACAAACTGGTGGTGCAGAAGCTGCAGAACAAGAAATATTAGTATAAATTATTCATTGTGGATCATTTCGAATAATGAGAAAATCTGAGAAAATAATGACCCGTTTGCACAAAATCCGCATGGAGGAAAAAAAGCAGCTAAAATTGATAAAATTCTTTGTTACAAATTATTTGCTCTGCACTGGGTGTTGGCATAACAGACTCTGAAGCCTGACAGTGCTGGAATAATTAAAATATTAAAATGGCTCCATTTTAATCTTTGATCACATATCTAGATCGCGTTGCAGAAATGTCATGTTTACTCATGACTCATAATGAAGAAATGTAGAAATGTCATTATTAGAAACCCTGGTTTTACTGCATCACATAGCAAAATTCGCAGGCAAACCATTACATTTCCTTTCTCATTTTGCAAGCATTTGTTTCCTGGAGGAGCTGAGGCCCACATTTTCAAAACCAGAGGACCTCCTTATACAGGAAATCTAAGCCACCAGATGGCTTTCACTTTCCTGCCACCCACCACCCAATATTTGGGATGGCTCCAAACTTGCTGCCAGATTCTTACTTCTCCCCTCTTGCTCTAGAAGCCTGGCTCCCAATTTTATTGCACCCAGAGACTATTTGTGATCAGTTTTGTAGCATATATCAAAAAAGAAATGATAAAAAACTTACCGCGTCTCACTAGTGTTCTGTTGGTAAAGGCAAAAATTGCCTCCTTCAGCTCACTTTAACTGTCTTAAGGAATGAGATCAAGTGCAACCAGTTCAACACAAGAGAAACTGAGGACCTGTTGCAATCCCTGCACTGATAGCAGCGGCATCACTTCACATTCGGAGCATTAAGGCTGAGATCAGCATACTGATGAAGTCAAGATGAAGCAGGCCTCAAGCTCCAAAAGAGCAGCCCCTAAAGAAGAGAAATTATCCACTCAGCCGAAAGCCCTACTAGTCTGCAGGGATTCTCTTAATATTCCACTGGTCTAGTGGAGTTGAGAGAGCAAAGACACTGTCCAGGATTGGAAGGACTTAAATGAAACCATGATAACTGGAACAAAGGGAGGGGGCTGGGTGGGAAAAGTAACTAAGATTAGACATGCTCTGGAGAAAGAAAGCAGCAGGTGTTTGCATACCAGCACATCTATTTGGAAAATGCTCCTTTAAATCCAGATTAAATACATAATTTTGAGGGTCTGAACTTTCTGGGTATTAAAGATTTCTACTGCATATCTTTTAAAAACAAATTAAAACAAGCAAAGAGAATCTTCAGTTTCAGATGAAGTAGGATATGAAATTTTCCTTTTTGTTGTTGTTGTTTTGGTGGTGGGGTTTTTGTTTGTTTGTTTGTTTGTTTGTTTCTCTCACAACTGGATTTTTGCAAAAAAAGTATCTAACAGTTTGGGATCATTCATAGTAACAAACAAAAAAAAATCTGGACTGTGGAAGATCAATCCCCTTCTCCTCTAAGAATATAACTGAGGGGATATGATGGAAATATCTGGAAGTAAGAGACTTTACCCACTGTGGGAGACTAAGGAAGCACAAGCTCAGTCACCCTGCTGTCACAGTTTTTTGGGTTTGGATATGTTCCCAAGGAGCCTCCTAGTGAAGAAGCACCTTGTGATGAACTGTCACATTTTTCATTAGGGAACTAAAACAAAGCCATGAAACTGAGTATTGGAAAGTTTTTAACCAGCCAGGGACATCAATAATTGTCAGCATTGAAAAGAAAAAAAAATAATGCTTAATCAGATCTCTATTGTTTAATCCCAAACTGTCTGAATCTTCCTTATTTTCTATCTTGGCAGGAACTAGTCCTGTGGAACTACCAGACTTAGCGTTTCCTCAGTTTCTTCCCTTTCTGACTTCCCCAAATCAAGTAAAAGCCTCCTTCTACTCTGTAGTTATAAGCTGGAGAAATCACGATGACAAAAAAATAGTAATTTTAAATCTTCAAAGTGTTTTTCCCATGAATTTTAGCTTCCTGTGTTTGTGAGGAGTTGCTGTGATAATGATTCTTGATAATGTGAAATCAGTCATTGGTATTAATGATTAATGTTCCTTAATTACTGGAGAAGGTGAAATTGTATTAACTGGAAAGTGACTGTTGAGCTTCTAGTATTGTCATCATATTTCCACTGGCTTTGTGAGGTAGACTTAGATTTGTTATTATTGTTATTTACAGGAAAGCTGGCTAGCACACCATATGACAGTGAAAAGGTCCCATTTCTATTGTAGTTGGCAAAAGGCATTTTTTTTTCTTATGATAATAATTCACATAAGTGCCCTGGCTGAAAAGTGAAAATTTTTGGCCTTTTATAAAGCTGGCAAAACTTCAAGTTTTGCTACTTTTGCTTTCTCTGAGAAATCGTCCTCGCAGCTCCACTCAATGAGAATTTGTGGCTTCTTACCAGAAAGCTAGATCTGTGTCACTTGTACAAAGGTCAGTGAATTCCAGCTCTAAAACATCTCCAGGAATACAAGTCTGGCAGGGGAAGAGGTATTATGCCAGTTTCCATTCTATTTCCGTTCATTACTACAGAACTAGTTTATCTTTTGGTATGTTCACTTTTCTTTATTGCTTCTTTCCTTAGTTTGAAGCAATCTGTGACCCATCCGTTGTAGAATGTGTGCAACATGGCAACACACCCAGCACTGTTGGTGTAGTCAATGCACTCTATAATGCTGTGTAAAGTTTTATAATAGTCTTTTCCTGTTTGCTGCCTGAGAAGAAAGCTGTCCATGTGTCCACTCTTCTAGACATGCAGAAAGAGGAGGGGGAATGCTGAGTATGTTTTTCAGATAACATGCTGTAAAATGCTTGGAGCAGCCCCATGTTCTGATTAAGTTACATATTTACTATGAGGCTTTCATTACTATTAGAGGAGCATTTGGAAATGACTGAAGCTGGTTTCATTAACACGCTGATTCTATGCTACTAGTGACCAGGTCTGGTAAACACTTTAGTTTGAATGTCCATTACTATTTACATTAACTAATGGTTAATTACAATGGGATTCCTGAAGACGTGCATAAGACAAGTCATACAAATGACAAATGGGTGCATTCATGATTGGTGTTATCACAGTGAATAGCAAATGATTTCCTAATGACTGGGGAGGTAATGTATAATGGAAGAATTGCTTTCTACTTGATATAGTCACCACAGAATTAGGTCTTATTCTTGGACATCATTCAGAAACTTCAACATAGCCTCCAGTCCTGCATGGAGCTAGCACTGAAACTCAGTCCACACTCTTGCAGAGCAAGACATGTGTTGGAATTTATTTTTTATTTCTTATTGTTATGAATTGCTGCTGTGGCCCAAAGCACTATAGCTCATACTCAATGCTGCAGAGAATCTACATTTCATAAATTCATTTGGGCCATGGTACTTGTATCAATACTCAGCCAATACTCAGCCTCAGTTCAAGAGGAAAGACTTTAACTAGAAGGAGCTGAAAAGAAAAAGAAAGAGTGTTTCTGAGCCTATATCTCTTTAATGCTAGTGACTACAACCTTTCTATTTGAGTCTGAGGAGTCTTCATCACCACAGCATCTGAGGACCAGGGTGATAAACTCATGCGTAATGTCTCTCAAGTGTTTCTTGTCTTCTTTGGGTGACTTTGCCCTTGCCAGCTCACCATAGAATGAGCTTCAGTACAGGAAGCAAGACAGACCTTCAGGGTGTTAGTTACCTGTTTTAGCAAGTGATGGAGGTATGCAAGATTTGTTGACCGTGCCCATGTAGAACATGTCCATGCACAATTAAAGCTGATATTCTTGCTTTAAATTATGTGGAAGGCTTATTTAGTCCTGGGAAAGAGAAGAGTTTTCCATCTGACCTGATAAAAATAGAAGTTTATAATACTTCTATCTAACTATCCAAGTAAAACACCAGTTCCTATTCCAGTATATTTGGAAGAATAAATAGAGCAGGTGAGAGACCCAATCCACAGCCCTTTGCAGTCATTTGGAGTCTGTTCTTTGGATGAAGCTCTGTGTGAAGAATGAAGTGCTGCAAAGCATACACAGGAATTCATTGTTTTAGGAGAAAGGCCAAGCACTAGTAGGCACTGATAAGTGAAGTGGCCTGTAGCACAGTGGTGAGTGTCCCTGGCACTGAATGCATTGGCGTTAAAGACTGTACATTTGCCAGTTTTGCACTCAAAGAGTGGATTGACAAAATAATCTGATGGGTCTCTTCCCTCTTTAATTTCTGTGATTTAAGAGGAGGAGTCTGTGTTTAGTAACCAGTGGGCTTCAGCTCCACAGGAATAAAGACATTAAATGCAATGTTTCTGATAACTACAAATTACCCCGTGACTACTGTAGCGCCTGGGACTTTCTGGCGACCCACCGTGAGAGCTAATGAAGATGCCCTTTTATAAAGCGCAGGATTCCTGGCAGTTATTTTTAATGGGTCGTGCTGTGTTAGAAAATCATGCCTGCAAGATTCCCTGGAGTGGCAGTTGGGATGATATTACTTTCCATGAATCACAGCAGCCACCATAAGGGCAGGGCAGTATCTATGGCAGCAGCACTGAGCAATGGTGCAGCATCAAATGAACGGCTCAGCTGGTGACATCTGGCCCCTCTGATCATAACAAATCTGTAGTCCACAGTACTCCAAAGAGTCCGTTCTTCATGATGATATGTTAAAATGAGGTGTCTTTCTCTGTTTGTATTGGGTGACTATTCAGGCAGGCATAAGAGATTCTATTAAAAATGCAGGAAGTAATGCATGAAAGTTGGGCTCCTAGGTTCAGCTCTCCTAGGTAAACAATTACCTTGTACCTTGCTGTTGCTGAATTTGGTCATGAAAGAATGATGTTATGTTTGGGAGATGCTCAGAGTAGGAAAGGCCTTGAGAAGCTTAGGTAGACACCAAGCAAGGGATTCGGTGACTTGCATCTTTCTCTCTCTCAACTGTGATTTTGCAAAGAAAAATAAGTCAGTGTTGGGCATTGCATTCAGAACATGAAATATCATTACCAATTTCCTGCCTGACTGGTCACTTCATTGTATCAGGCAACATAACTTACTTTCTTATGTCTGCACAGTGCCTTCCATGAGAACAAATTTTGTTGGTGGTGCTTGGGCATTGCAAAGGCAAGAGGTGGAACAGTCTGTGACAAATAATGAGACTGAAATGCCAGCCTTTGAAAGGGCTTTGCTTTCCCTACACCAAGCGCTTTATAAAGCCATCTGCTTGCTTGAAATGGCTGCAACACATGGTGCTCTTCCCCAATCCAATATGTGCTGCAAATTGTAGGCGCATGGATCCAGTCAAGGACACAGTGTCTGCCTTAACTTTAGATCTCCTTGCTGCTGTCAGTAGGAGTCTCATCCTTAAACTTAGCTCTTGTGTGTGTGTGTGCGTTAATTATTTCCTTTTCATGTCCAGCTGGCAGAATGCTTCAGCACCTTAAGTTGCTCAGTTTGATCTTTGTGCTCAGGAACAAGGTAATTAAGCAAGATACAATTTAAGGAAATGTATTTGCCTTGACTTGTTGCAAGTCTTGAGACAGTGGTCCATCCTAAATCATTTGATGAGAGATGCTCTGTGCAGTTCCTCACTTGACTGAGGGTTAGTTCAACAGGTCACAGAATCAGTAATTGATTCTCAGTGTGTCTCTGTTGGCTTTATTACAATAATGAGGACCATCTTTTTTCATCTCTGCTAATACGTTACCAAAACCATCAGCTTCTCAGTTTGGTGTCAGGATGACTTTGACAGGTTGTTAGCAACTATATAATGTAGAGAACATCACAGAGATGTCTCAAACTGTGTTGCTGTGTACCTTAGAGAGCCTTAGGTGGTCACTAAATAAGTGAAAGCACTTCCAAGAAAAAATTATAGCAACAACTGAAAATATTCTTATACTTTTGATATCCTAATGAAGAAGTTCTTTATGCCAGTTTGGATTCTTGATCACTGAAGAATGCTGTGTTTCACAGGAATGGGTGACATTGCAAGGCAGGTACACTGGATTTATCAATGACTAAAAACTCCAGGAAAACAAGTTTTCTCATCTCCTAAGGTGTTTTTTTGGTTTGTTTTGTTTTGGTTTTTATTTTAAATATAGGCTGTGTGTACCTTTTTTCAGATGGAAAACAGCAAACACAATGAGATGAAAGTTAGGAAGGCAGCTCTGCAGGACTACCTCTACCCCTTAACTTTCTAATTTGTCTGTAGCACTCCCAAATTTTGGGATTTAAAGGAAATAAAAATCCATCTGCCTGTCAAAGTGGCAGTAAAACTACCTACATTAAAGTTCAGCCTAGGTATATCTGATCTACAGTCTTTAGCTTTATATTCTGATGTTGATGCTTTTGAGCTATTTCAAGCAAAAGCAGAAATAATGTGGATAACACAATGAAGAGAAGTCTAAACAGCTACTGGAGCAGCATTGCTGAGAGGTCTGGTTTGCAGAAAAAAAGAAAAAGGAAGCCCCTGTCATTTGAAAACAATGAAGCACAATACTTATGTCTTTATACACTAAAACAGTTTTTATGTACCTGCTACTAATGAAATGGATTAAACAATGTAGTACTTTTATGGTCCATTTTATGACTAGGTAATTATATATTTTAGCTAGTCCAAATTAATTGCCATTTTACTGTTCTTCAGTTTAAAGGGGAAAAAAGGTATTTACCAGTACGCTGAGGAAGAGTCTTAACATAAATGCAAATCCATCAGCCAGGGGAATGATGTAGAGTAAAACTTTAGTCGTAGAATCACAGAATACTATCACAGAATGTCCTGGGTTGGAAGGAACCTTTGGAGTGAGCTAAGGCATCTTTAACTATATAGGTTATTTAGAGGCCAGTCCAAGCCTGACCTTGAATGTTTCCAGGGATGGAGAATCAAGCATCTCCCTGGGCAATTTGTTTCAGTGTTTCAACACCCTCATTGTGGAAAAATTTCTTTGCTGTGTTTAGTATGAAAGCCATCACCCCTTGTCCCGTTGCAACAGGTCCTGCTAAAAAAGTCTATCCCCATCTTTCTTATAGGCCCTTTTTAGCTACTGAAAGGCCACAATAAGGTCTTCCTGGAGACTTCCCTTCTCTAGGCTGCACAACTCCAACTCTCTCAGCCTTTCCTCATAGCACAGGTATCCCAGCCCTCTTTATTCCTGCAGGAAATGCTTGCCTATGTTCAAGTTGTATTTCTCTCTCCAAGTCACTCCAGGTTTTCCTGCCACACACTGACCCTTGGAAAACAAGTGATCAGCTTGATTGTTTGCCACATCCCACTTGGAAGCAAAGACTGACAGTGAGGATGCTAGGGTCTCAAGGAGACAGAAGTAGACAGAATCAGATATTAACAGAGAGATAGCAAGCTTCAGCAAGCTTCAGGTGTAGATGTTGGTGCCACATTCAGCAACATACACACTGACTGTTAAGAGCTGATGAGAATTATGTGCTGTATAATTAAGCATGTAAGTATGTGTTGAACTGACAAGCTAGATCACATCCCAAAGCTGTGAAAGCTGAAAATATTTTACTGAAAAATATTACTGAATGTTTAGCCTCTACATGAAACCCTGCCACATGTGACCTGAGGGGAGTGAAGCACCAGAATTTTATCTATCTATCAGTGGCAGGAGCCTGACAGTTAGTCTTTTTTTCCCGAGGAGGCTGGTTAGGTAAAAGCATACTCAAACAATTTTACACCCAGTCTAATACTGTAACAGATAAACTGGATGAGAGGGAAATGAAAGAAGCAGCAGATTATCTGCTGTCAGTGGAGATTCAAATGGAAGGAAAAGAAGAATCACATCAGGTGTATCAGGATCACAGATACTTAAATAGGAAAAAAATTATTATGTCTTCTGGGTTGTTTACCTGCCACTGAAGGTCTCTTCCCCTAAATGACTCCCTTATACTGTTTTGGTACCTACATGTACCACATCGATGGCTTTCACTGCTTTAGAGATTAAGTTGTAGCATAGCATTTTTGTTTGTTTGATTGGTTGGGTTTTTTTCACACTGAAATGTAACCATCACTAGTTTTCAAAACATTATGGAGGTATTGAAGTTGGTGAGAAGATATGAAGATTAAAAATGAGAAAGAAACCCATCTATGGTGTCAGGAAGGAGCCACGTGCACCCTACACCCACACTCTCTGGAGAATCTTAGCTGCTGGCAATACAGCACCACGTTGTCATTGCTCTTGTAACAACCACGCCATTTGTGACGCATTGCTCTCTGCAATACTTTCTTACTTGAAAAGACTCAGTAAGAGCAGTACAGCTTTCAAAATATTTCCCAATTTACTTCAAATAATTTGTCTTGAATCTGATATGATTTTAAAGTTTTTCCCCCCGGTCTCTTAAATCTGAAGGTATGTATTGGTAGGAAACTTATAACTTCCTTTATTGTTCTTATCCACCTCTCTGTTTGTTGACCGCAGGACATTTCATTTTTCCCTATGAAAGAGGAAACAATGCTTTGACAACCTTCAGCATTATGCATCCAGGACTGGAAGTACAGTATTTAAATGATCCATGATACTTTTGATTTGCAGCTGCATACCGAGGCAGAAAAGGAGACTATTTTAAGCTACTGAATCAGTTGCTCTTAGTGTTTCAGCTCACCATTATTCTCTCTCCCTCAGCAAAGTCTAGTCAGCTACCATCCCAAGAAACACAGTGCCAGCTTTAGGAAGAGCTATTCTCTGTTAAGTCTTCAGATCTTAAAGGGAGGTGGAAAACTTCACATTTTCCCAGCAGGAGAGCAGGGACTCTGTAGGTGTAAATCTCTGGCAGCTGATTGTTGGAGCCCACAAGCTGTACCTTGTAAATAATTCACTTAGGCACAGAAAAATCTGCATATGAGGATGAAATGTCATTTATAACTCATAGGATGTTGGCTTGGCTGAGAACAAGTTTCCAGCCTCTTCAACTCATTAAGTACCACTAAGGAAGAAGGAATATAGATGATGTAAAATAAACTCTGCTTTTGGCTTGTAACAAGACAGAATAGTTAACCATAACCAAGATGAAAATTAAATTCTCTGGTAGAAAATGAAGGAGACATGTTGTTTTTCCAATCAGTCAGCTCAGTAGAAATTTTACAGCCTCTTTATTATTAATTCTGTCAGAATCTCATCCATCACATTATTAGTAGGGTTGGCTTTATAAGGAGGCATTTAGTTGGAGGTAAGGTGCTAGAAGGTGCTGGAAGTGTTTCCCTTCATACATTTTTGTAACTTGGAGTGATTTGCTGAGAGAAAAGATAATGTACACAAACAGAGCACCCCTCATTGAAATTCTGTGTTATCAGTGACAAGGTATTTTCATAACTGATCTAATCTCCTGTCCCACTATATTGATAGAATGCTAAAACTCTACCTGTAACAGTTTTTTTCAGATGCTTATAATTTTGCCAGCCTTAAGTAATTTACCTGAAATGTTTCACACTATCCCATGTTGAATGCTGTTAGAAAGCTCTTCACTAAAATCCTCAGGTGAATCAGTGAGTTTATGGAACAGAAGTAGGGAAAAATATGTGCTGTCTGTGTTAAAAAGTCTGGGGAAACTGAATGCTAAGATGAACGGATTTTTGGGAAAGATGCAGGAGAGAAAACTAGACTGGAAATTGAAGCAGGGTGCACACTTGGTATTACTCATGGCCTGAATACCTAAATTAAGAATGCTTGTTATCACAGCGTTCATTCCAAGTGGAATAGTGCCTTTGAAATCCAGAGTATTCATCTCTCTTATTTGTGCACGCTGCACTGTCTGAGTTCTGCTTGTACAATGAATGAGGTAAGTTTTAGTCCCTGCTTTTCCACTAATTACCCTTTGTCCTCATGCCATCCTCACTGAAAATGGAAGCAAAGGTATTAATTTAGTTTTGGACCATTTATATGTTATCTTTAATCTCTGCTACATTCTCCCTCTGTAGCAGCTCCATTTCTTCGTTCAGTGTTCTCTTTTTATTTAGACAGCTGAGGAAATGGCTGCTATTTGTTTTAATCTCCTTTGCAAGGTTTAACTCAGCTTAATTTTCCAGAAACTTTCCTTTGGGGGAATTCTCACTTTGTCCCTTTATTTCCTGCCTGAGGAAATAGCTTCTTTTATTCTTCAGACTCTTTTCTTGTTCTTTGAGTTCCAGCTTCATTTCAAATAACATAGTACGAGATGGTTGTTCTTCCAGTTAACTCTGGGGCCTTTCCTTACAATCTCTTTCTTTTTTTTGTAGTCTGTGTGCTCTGCTATTCAGGTGACTTCCTTAAGTAGCTTCATTAATCTCTGAGCACTCACATTTTTCTCCTGAAAATATCTGGCAGATAACTCACTTTGAGTGTCTTTCCTAATGAAAACATCCTTGATCTGACAGTGCTTTTGGTGCTCAAGATAGGCAGTAGATTCTTCACTTCCTTTTACAACCCTCAACCTGCCCAATGCTCCCTGGCAGGTGGTTTACTCTTCCAGTTTCTTGATCACCTCTGGAGAGAGGTTTCCTGATTGCACTTTTCAGTCAGACTTCTTTATATGAACCTCAGCTCCCTTTTTTTTTTTTTTCTTCTGGGTGCAACTCTTTTTTAGTTTCTTCTCACTGTTTATTGCACATTCTTCTCACTAACTTTTCTGCTCTGGTTCCTGGCTCTCTCCTCTTATTTTACAGTACAACCTTGTCTGCTTTCTTCCTCAGTGCCTCGTTGTTTTTTTTTCCCCCATTTTGGAACTTGTCCATTATGAATTCTCTCAGGCAAAACTTCTTACATCAGTAATAACTTGTGGTGCACAAGTAGCCAATGCACATGCACAGCGTGCTGTTTGTGCACCTGGCTGTTTCCACTCTCTTGCTGCATTGCCCAAGTAATTTTTAGAGTTGAGCTTCTCCTTTTAGAGAAGGATGAGTTTACCCAGCTTGCTCAAAACACTGTCTTCCTATGAAAAATCCCCTCTTTTCTGATCCCTAGTTTCCCAGCTCCCCAACTAAATGTCTGCCTCATTCAAAATGTTGTGTCTTGGGGGATCCCAGATTAATTGCTGCTCAGGGTCCCACCCACACTGTTTCCAGTCCTGTGATTAAAGGTCCCGAACATGAAATGAACACTCACTGCATGGTTCTTGAAAGACTAGGCAGGTTGGTCCATGATTTAGGGGGCTGGAAATATATGACAGGTGAGTAAATAAACAAATAGCTAAGGTGTGTGGCGGGGAAGGAATCTGGATTTTCATCAGATGGCAACCCCACTGGAACCAGGAATCCCATGATGCTAATGTCAAAACCAGAGAGTAGCAATTTGTTGGTGCAGTACAATGAGAGAACTGAGAAAGAAAGAAAGAAGAAAGAAGAAAGAAAGAAAGAAAGAAAAAGAAAGAAAGAAAGAAAGAAAAAAGAAGAGAAAGAGAGAGAAAGAGAGAGAGAAAGAAAGAAAGAGAGAGAAAGAGAGAGAAAGAGAGAGAGAAAGAAAGAATGAGAGAGAGAAAGAAAGAGAAAGAGAGAAAGAGAGAAAGAGAGAAAGAGAGAAAGAGAGAAAGAGAGAAGGAAAGAGAAAGAGAGAAAGAGAGAGAAAGAGAGAAAGAGAGAAAGGAAGGAAGAAAGGAAGAAAGAGAGAAAGAGAGAAAGAGAGAAAGAGAGAAAGAGAGAAAGAGAGAAAGAAAGAGAAAGGAAGGAAGAAAGGAAGAAAGGAGGAAAGGAAGAAAGAAAAGGAAGGAAGGAAGGAAGGAAGGAGAAGGAAGGAGGAAGGAAGGAAGGAAGGAAGGAAGGAAGGAAGGAAGGAAGAAAGGAAGGCAGGAAGGAAGACAGGGAGGGAGGAGGGGAGGGAGGAAGGAAGGGAGAGAGAAAGGGGAAGAGAGAAAGAGAGGAAGAGAGAAAGAAAGAGAGGAAGAGATAATTAAAAAAGAAAGAAAGAAAGAAAGAGAAAGAAAAGAAGAAAGAACGAAAGAAAGAAAGAAAGAAAGAAAGAGAAGAAGGAAGGAAGAAAGGAAGCAAGAAAGAAAGGAAGAAGGAAAGGAAGAAAGAAAGGAAGAAAGAAAGAAAAAGAAAGAGAGAAAAAAGAAAGAAAGAGTGAAAGAGAAGGAGACAAAGAGAGAGAAAAAGAAAGAGAGGAAGAGATAAATAAAAAAATAAAGAGAAAGAAAAGAAAGAAAGAAAGAAAGAAGGAAAGAAAGAGAAGAAGGAAGGAGGAAAGGAAGCAAGAAAGAAAGGAAGAAAGAAAGGAAGAAAAGGAAGAAAGAAAGGAAGAAAGAAAAAAAAAGAAAGAGAAAAAGAAAGAAAGAGTGAAAGAGAAGGAGACAAAGACAGAGAGAAAAAGAGAGGAAGAGACAAAGAATGAAAGAGTGGAAGAAAGGAAGACAAGACAAGCCACAGCTCTGCACCGAGAAAGTAGTACATAAGTTAAAAAAAAAAAAACCACAACATATTTTTCTAATTTCATATCAAACACAATATTGAGAAGACAACCTCTCTGATTAAGGCTTATTTGGACAGCAGGAAGAGGAATGTGTCAACAGCAGCCAAAGGGATTCAAGAGATGAAGAAAAGCATATGATATATATTAAGAGAACATAAAATAGGGGGGAGAAAGTAGACACATTAATAAATAAGTAGGAAGATTAAATGAATGAAAATTCTAACATGGGTAAACTACTGAAGGGCTTTTTAAAATCTGTTAAAGAAGAAAAATAAGGGAAGGAGAAATGGATAATTAAGGAGCAATAATGACTTTGTCAAAGCTATTGATGAAAAGCAGGTAAGAGAATACTTAAGACATCTGAATATATATACAGATCAGCAGGTGTGCATGCATTTCAGAGTGTTAAGGGAATTAGCTAATGAACTTACAGAAACACTGGCAATTACTTACAGAAAGTTACAGAGTGTGATGGGAATGTACCAGAAGTCTGGGGGGAAAGAGCAAATGAAATACTGAACTTCTGAAAGGTAAAAGTGAAAATAAGAAAAAAAATTAAACTATCTAGGCACTAAGCATTCAGTGGTCCTCTTTAACATCTTCATTGATGATATGGATGAGGGGGTTGAGTCAGTCATCAGCAAGCTTGCAGATGACACCAAGTTGGGAACAGATGTTAGTCAGTTAGAGGGTAAAAGGCTCTGCAGAGGGACCTCGACCGACTAGACAGATGGGCAGAGTCCAATGGGATGGCATTAATAAGTCAAGTGCCGGGTGCTGCACTTTGGCCACGGCAACCCCATGCAGAGCTACAGGCTGGGGTCAGAGTGGCTGGAGAGCTGCCAAACAGAGAGGGACCGGGGTGCTGATTGACACCCACCTAAACATGAGCCAACAGTGTGCCCAGGTGGCCAAGAAGGCCAATGGCATCCTGGCCTGTATTGGGAATAGTGTGGCCAGCAGGAGCAGGGAGGTCATTCTGCCCCTGTACTCTGCATTGGTTAGGCCACACCTGAGTACTGTGTCCAGTTCTGGGCCCCTCAGTTTAAGAAGGACATCGAGCTACTTGAGCGTGTCCAGAAAAGGGCAACAAGGCTGGTGAGAGGCCTTGAGCACAAGCCCTATGAGGAGAGGCTGAGGAGCTGGGATTGTTTAGCCTGGAGAAGAGAAGGATCAGAGGTGACCTCATTGCTCTCTACAACTACCTGAAAGGTGGTTGTAGACAGGAGGGGGTTCGTCTCTTCTCCCAGGCAACCAGCACCAGAACAAGAGGACACAGTCTCAAGCTGTGCCAGGGGAGGTTTAGACTCGAGGTGAGGAGAAGTTCTTCACTGAGCGAGTCATTCGTCATTGGAATGGGCTGCCCAGGGAGGTGGTGGAGTCGACGTCCCTGGAGGTGTTCAAGGGGAGATTGGACGTGGCACTTGGTGGCCATGGTCTAGTTGTGAGGTCTGTTGGGACAGGTTGGACTTGATGATCCTTGGGGTCTCTTCCAACCTTGGTTATACTGTGATACTGTGATAATTGTTGTCCCTGATAAAGTAATGGCATGCATTTTAATATAAAAATTGAGCCTTAAGGACAATTAACAGCTATGGTTTCTATAGAATAAATCATGATAAACAAACCTTACTCTTTTTCAGATCAAGTTACAGAAGTTGGCAAAAGAAGTACAGGGAAGCTATTACATCTGGACCCTCCTGAAGCATGTAGTTTCAGGATTTCCTGAGCTCTTACTTGAAGTATGAATGAACACTGGTGTGAATGTCAGAATTCTCATGAAAAACAAGACTTAACTGAAGGACAATAACATAAGGAAAATGATAAACTGGGGTGTTATTTGGGGCTGTCTCCAGTGGTGTTACACACAGGTGTGAGCTATGTCTAGTTTTATTTAACATTTCTGATAATGATGTGGGAAAGGGTGGAGGAGGACGCAGTGGAGAGTATGGGATTTGCTTTCCTTTATGGTCTTCATGAAAGCCAAGTTGATAAGTGAAACAATAAATAATAATGTAATTGTAAGCCTTATAAGTGACAGGCTGGGTGAGTAGGCATGTAGGTGAGTGAAAACAGAACAGAAGAATTCAGTGCATCATTCAGATCAAGGGCTACTGCATCCTGGCCTGGGTGCAGAACATGCGTGCAAACAATATGAAGTAATGAAAAAAGCTTAGCAGGAGGTCATTTCAGAAGTGCAAATGAAAATGCTTCGCTCTGAGTGTCAAATCATGATAATTTCTTGCAGAAAAAAAAAAAAAGAGATGAACTAATGCCACTTGGTTTCCTCAGGAGTCACTCTAACAAGTTCCAGCAATGGTTTCTTTATATATAGCACTGTTGAGGCTGCATCAGAGGTACTGTGTACAGTTTGGGACATGTCAAACTCTCAAAGCTGTGAAGAAATTGAAGAGACTCCAGAGAACAGTAATACAAATGACTAAGAATATCAGGGGATTAATTTATAAAGAGGATTAAGTGAATTATATTTTGATTAGGAGTACATTTTAATGGTGTATAAGTAATAGAAGGACATAAACACCAAGTAGGGAACAGAAGGGCTCAGTGTGGACCCAGAGGTTTTGATGGGATGAAGATCAAAAGAATTTAGACAGGATACCAAGAACTATTCCTTAGCTATGAGGGATTTTGATGGTATATTTCCCCCTTTTTGGTTACAGATTGGGCTTTAGCAAGGAGGGAGAATGTTTTCACCTCCAGATTTGTTATGTGAGACAGAATAAAGGACTTCACCTGCAGAGGAAGGATCTTGCAGTGAATCTCTGCACCTTTAATTTCTCCTATCTCAGCACAGAAGTGGGAGGCCACCATTGGCAGCAAGTTGGCCCTGTGTGGTTTCCATTCCCCAAAGCACTCTAGCAGTCTTACCTTAACCCTGACTAATGAGTAGATCAGCCAGTAAAGGAACTCCCAGGGGTAACTGAATGGGTGAGGAGCCACATTAGCTGATCACTGCTGTTGTTACTATCTTTAAAAAATAAAAGGCAGTCAGTTGCTATTGTGTGCATCTGCTGTCAGTGCTTGCCCATGATGGCAAAGACAAAATCAAAGGACATCAAGATATCTAATGGCATGAGATTTAACACATCCAAGTGCCGGGTTCTGCACATTGACCACAGCAACCCTATGCAGTGCTATAGGCTGGGGTCAGAGCGGCCAGACAGAGAGGGACCTGGGGGTGCTGATTGATGGGAGGCTGAACATGAGCCTGCAGTGTGCCCAGGCAGCCAAGAGGGCCAATGGCATCCTGGCCTGCATCAGGAACAGTGTGGCCAGCAGGAGCAGGGAGGTCATTCTGCCCCTGTATACTGCACTGGTTAGGCCACACCTTGAGTCCTGTGTCCAGTTCTGGGCCCCTCAGTTTAGGAAGGATGTTGACTTGCTGGAACGTGTTCAGAGAAGGGCAACCAAAGTTGGTGAGGGGTTTGGAAGACAAGCCCTATGAAGAGAGGCTGAGGGAGCTGGGGTTGCTTAGCGGAGAAGAGGAGACTCAGGGGTGACCTTATTGCTCTCTACAACTACCTGAAGGGAGGTTGTGGACAGGTGGAGGTTGGTCTCTTCTCCCAGGCAGCCAGTACCAGAACAAGAGGACACAGTCTCAGGCTGCGCCAGGGGAGGTTTAGACTGGATGTTAGGAAGAAGTTCTATACAGAGAGAGTGATTGCCCATTGGAATGGTCTGCCTGGGGAGGTGGTGGAGTCACCATCGATGGAGGTGCTCAGGAGGAGACTTGATGGGGTGCTTGGTGCCATGATCTAGTTGTTTGGGTGGGTTGGATTGGTTGATAGGTTGGATGCGATGATCTTGAAGGTCTCTTCCAACCTGGTGTATTGTATTATTATTGTATTATTATATAAAAGGACTAATTCAAGAAATTAGAAAGATACTTAATGAAAATACTGTAATAAAACACCTTACTTCAACCAGTATCTGAGAAAGTGCTTAATTTTTTTTTTTTTTCCTTCCAAGATGCATTGGAAAGGTTAAACAAACTTACAAATTCAGAACTGAAAGTACACATAGTCTGAAAAAAAAATCTCTTCTTTAGGGAAAATATTCAGTTCCTAGTGAGAAAAATCAGAACATTCCCATTTATTTGGGGTCAAAGTTTCAATCATTTCTGCCACTACTTGTCCTGCTGCACCTTGTTCTGAGGTACTAAAGTGTTTCCGTAATGTACATAACCTAACAACCCACTTAGGTTAAAAGGCCGAGAGCTGTCCTGTTTGTTTGAACTGAGATTAATCTCAGAAAATTGGACTGTGAACAAAAGTGTGATCTTAGATTTCTAGTGAGAACCGTGTGCTTGGAGTTAACATCTATTTTTATCACCTCTACTGCTAGCTGTATCTCCTTGTTAGAATTAAAAATACACATTAGAATCAAATAGGAGAATATTTCCCAGTAAAGTGTGCCTCAAACATCTCCTTGTATTTAATATTAGTCTAATTCCTATATATTTATGAGTTATGTATTGAAATGTTTCCTGGATACTAGTGAGCTTTAGTGACTACTCAGTCATGGAGGGAAGGACTCTGGGGTGGCTCTTTCCTGGTGCACTTCCAGAAATGCACAGCCCAATTCAGTCCAGATGCTCCTTACACTCAGGGTAACCTCAAATCTGCCACCTCCTAGGTCCTGCAGAGAGCTGGTCTGGGGCATGGGGAGGTATATTGCTTTGGATACATAGCAGTGATTGTCAGATTGTCACCACTGCTGAGAGAGAGTGCTAGTGATGGCTTTCTAGATTGGGTGCTGGGAAAAGGAGCAGTATAATAGTCTTTGTTGTTGTTGCTGCCCCCTCTGTTTTGTAGTTCTTAAAAGGTCTCTGCCTTATCCTTTTTTTGTCAATGTGTGTAGAACATAGTTTCACTTGGAGAGGTAACTGACATTTTGCATTAAACTCTGAAGCCTGCTATTTTAATATTAATTATTGTTCACTTGCAAGTGTTGAATATTGTGGACATTGCAACGTGTGCACAGCAGTCCTTGTAATACACCCAATTTGCAGGTGTCAGGTGTTGGGCAGCAGAAGATGAAAGAAAACAATGTATGTGCAGACAGTTTCAGTCCTTGCAGCCTGAGAAGGGAAAGGACTAAGCAAAAGTTTAGGCTGTGTTTAGACTCTGGGCAGTGTCCAGTCTATGGGTACTATGGCAGGTCATCTTCTTGTTAGAGTATCTCATACTCCTTCTTGCATGTTCTTCCTTCTGCTGCTGTTCAAAAATGCATCCAGTCCCAAAGAAACTCCTCAGAAATGATGTCTGGATATAGCACTATAAAAAGGATGTATATTCCAATTTAAAATATGCACAGATCATTCACCAAGGTAGCAACTATTCTTTTTCCCTTCCCCCAAGATAAGAGTGTAAATCACATCTTCTCAACAAGGCAGGTAGTGAGGATGACAAAATTCTTACATTCCTAAAGTGTTATTGGAGAAAAAATGTCACCTCCATGCATAATTGCATAACTTTACTACCTGTCATTTTCTATCAATCAAAAAAATGTTATACTTGAATTTGAGGACAAACATGTCTAATAAGCTTTTAGATTGACAGCTGAATGGCTGTACTCAACCTTATTTTAAGTTTATTTTTTGTTGTTGTTCACTAGATCAACATAAAGAGTGTTATACCAAAGTTAAGGCAAACAAATACTCAGATATATTAATCCCTCATGCGTGCTTTACCTCAAAAAAATAGAATTTCTTTCCCCACAGGTTTTGTTAGTCAGCTCCCTTCAGCCTTGCCAATGCTGCAGCGAGAGTCCAATGTTTCTTCCTTTGTATTTCCAGTGCAGTGTTTCCAGATTCTGTTTCAAATGTCAGAGAAACAATTTTGATGGCATGCAATCAGTACCAGAGCCCTCAATGCAGCACTGGCTCCTGCAGGGGCACCCTACTTGCCCCTGATCCCCTTTCTCCTGGTGCGGGGCCCTGACTTGAGTGTCCTTTGGGTGGAATGTCTGATTCTACATACAACAGCCCACGTCCTTCATCCCAGCATTCAGGGTATCCAACAGTCTTGAATTCTGCAGTCAGGGCATATATTCTCATTCATCAGTGGTGAGTAGAGGATGCCCTGTCTTAAACAACAGCCTCTTTCCTGTGTCCACATGTTGCTTTCTGTCTCTGACCACTTCTACATGCTTCTTGACCATCTTCTGGAAATTCCAGAAATCATCTTCCCACCACTGGTTTTCCTCCTTGAAGCTGTTTGTGCTCTACCTCGATGTCCTATCCATATTTATTTTTTACTTTCTCCAAAATTTCTCATCCTGAATAGGTTTTAAATCCCTCGTTTCTCCACTTTGAGCTTGTTTTCTTCTTTGTGTTCATTTTCAGTCAGCTAAAGTTCTCCTCATATCTGGAATTCATCTTTGGCTGTACAATACTCAACCTTTAGTTGTGGTCTGGCTCTGCTGAACTCTTTTAAGGCACCCCAAGTGCTCCAGAACTGGTTTTAAAGTGGCAAAGAGAGTACCAGGACCTCTTTAGCACAGATGCACAGGGAGACAGAGGTAGACATCTAATCTTGGTCATCTTCGGCAGTTTCTTTCAGTTCTGTGCGTGAAATCCTTGTTCCATCCTTTCAAATAAAGTATATCTGGGTGAGGAGCAAAGTTAAAGAGAGGATAGAAAGGGCTGGTTGCTTTTGGAGGAAAACGTGTCTTGCCACAACTTCACACAAAGAACATGATTATTAGGCATCATAGGAGTTTGAAGCATTCACAGGTTAAAACTTGCATCCATTCAGTTCTGTAGGAAGGCCATGTTGACCTCTCCATGCTTGTAGTGTGAAAATAGCTATTGCAGGGATGTCACTTGCTTCCATGAACATGTGAGTGAGCAGTCATTAGGCTCAGGTGAGAGGCTGGACTACCCTGCTCCCAGTTGACCAGTGTTCTGTAATGGAGCAGACACCTCAGGGATGATTACTGCAGACGTTATATGGTCGATCCACTCAGGTTTTGCCTCAAGGAAAGAAGCAAAGTTAGGATGGGGATTTTGTGCCTACAATCACAATGAGTGTTTGTGAAAGCAGTAAGGGTAGAGATCCCCAAAGTTAATCTTCATTTAGCTGACCCTACAGAAACACTATTGCTGAGACAGCCTGGGCTTGGATGTTTAGCAACATAAACCTTCCTGGAAGGCAAAGCACATGCTCAAATTCCATGCCCTGCAGTGCGCTCACTGCACTTAGACATAAGCTGGGTATGCCTCTATATGTGAAAATCACATCCTTCATTGTAGTGGAGGTCCCAGCAATTCCTGGTCTGCTTCTAAAGCAACACAGTCCATGCTATACGTTGCTCACTGCATGTGGCAAAGCCATAAATGAGTCTCCAGAGATTTCTCTTGGTGAGGTGTCAATACTGGGGAGATGCTTATCTTCCAAACTTTTTAATGCATCCTTTCTGAGTTCCTGCAACTGTTTAGCCTGACTTAATGACAAATGAGCAAATGTTTAAAAGAGCTTTCATATCTGCAAGAATAACCAAGGAGCCAGATGTCAAAATGCTATCAGCCAAAGTCACAATTAAGTGCAAACCACAGTTTCTATAGCAGGCACAATTAATTACAGGCAGAAAACGATGACTGTGAATGGGTGGTCATTAAAAAAAAAAAAAAGAAAGAAAAAAAAAGATTGAGGTGAGACATTCTCAGCATTCAAGCTACTATTTAAATTAACAGTAAATAGCACAGTTTGGGGTTGGTTTTGTTTTTTTTTTATTTTGCAGGATCTTTCATATTCAGTCTTCAAAAAACCTTACAAACCACAGTGGACTTGTGTCATAATACTCAATGAAAGGGAAAATACTAAGACTCATGGGAAAGTTTAAAACCAAATTAAACTTGTTTAGCCCTAATATCACACATATTGCTCAGGTCAGAGCTTTTCTCAGTGAGATCAGTCCTCAGACAGATGAGGGTATCTATTTTACTATTTCTTTTCTACTAAGGATATTCATATGTCCAACTCTGGATTTGAGGTATAAAAGTGATCCATGGCAGGTAGGTTTTCTAGGGTCCCATTGCTAGTGCAATGAGTTTACAATTGTGCTGAGAAAAACCTGCAGGACCACATATCCCTGGAAATGCTGTGTCCTGGCTGGGCCTTCCAATATGCCTTTCCAAAAGCAATTTCCCATGTCCTGAAAACAGTGACCAGAAATCATCTTTCTCAAAGGCAAAACATTTTTAAGGTCTGAGCAATCAAGAAACAGACGGTCTTTGTGCATGCAGAGGCGGAGGGATGGAAGGGACTTTGCTTTCTTTCAGTGACTTATGAAAATGTTCCACCAGCCATAGCTCCACCTCTCCATGGAAAATATTAGATGATGGGATTGTGCTGGCCAGATTTCTCTGCCTGTCAGGCTTCAGGATCAGAAGCACAGTGGCAGAAGCCCAAGAAACGCTCACAGCAGAGCGTACCTGTCTTCCTCTGATTTCTCCCCAGGGCTGTCCTCTCACCTCATGAATATCCTAGCAGAGGCTGTGGAAAGCGTAGATGGAGAGGGTGTCAGAGAGACCTCGGGGATAGAGTAGAAGATGATGCGGATCATACGAAGTACAGGAGGGAGTGGGAAGCCCTTGTCCACTACAGGACCGACAGTACAGGCAGTATGCAGGCAGGTGATCCTCTTTTTCCACTGGCAGCAACCTGGCTGCATCCTCTGCCTGCAACGAGCACCCATCTCCTGCGTGCTGGCTGAGAGTTATGGATGAGTGTTTCACCCCGTCCACATTTTCTGTAGGCTGTGGCACACCAGCTCTCTGCCAGCGTGAGCTGGAGTCACTGCGCGTGGGGCGGGGCTCTGCGCGGCGGGGAGAGGTTCCCCGGGTGAAAGGCCGCTCCATGTGGTTGAACCCCTGAGGCACTCCCGCAGCGCTGTCTGTACAGCTGCACAGTTTTCTGCCTGCGTTTTGGTGATTCCTTTCCCCCCTCTTCAATCAGTTTCATCGAAATGTGGAGATAAGAAAGGCTTATGATTCTCTGCAGTTAAAGTGGGATATCTGCCCCGAAGTGGAAGATTTAAAAAACAATTAAAAAAAATCAAATCCGTGAGATGTTTGTTATTTTGTCCATCGTCAGTCCCGTATGTTTTCAGTGTTTCATGAGGCTGCACTGGAACTGATACTGTAGGGCAAAACCTGGTGGTCCTCTACCTTTGCTAGTGAATCAGCAGAAGGAAAGAGTGAGCTGAAAGAGTCCTTTCTTTGCCTAGGACTGCTGTAAATTTTAGGCAACGGTACTTGTGCTGAGCTTCTTCAGATCCTTTTGACATTGGTGTGGTGAAGGATGCATACAACTAAAATCTTGTGGCATTCAGTATCAAAAAGCTTTAGATATTGCTCTTAGGACCACACCTGAGACAAGGTCTTGCTGCAGCTCACATGCCATTACACTGCATTTCTTTCATATTGAGATGCCAAAATTACATTCCTAAGTTATAAGTAGTTTACATAATCCCAGAATGCAACATGGGAAAGCTTTCAAAATAAAAATGAATAATAAGATCAGCATTTATTGGTTGTGTTTTTTTTCCTCCTACATTCCCATTGAAAATTCTCATTGGTGTGGCTTTATATGACTAGTTCTCCAGAAATAAATTATGAGCAAAATTCAAAGCCACTATAAATTAAATGTGCTTTTTCCCTGCTTTGGTGTACAAGACTTTCCATTAAGCTAGCCCCATATAATATACCTTGGATGTGTTCAAGAAAGCCCTGTAAATTATAGTAAGTATTTAAAATGGTAAGTAGACATTGAAAAAGGCCACATTAGGATTAATGAATGAAAGGGTTGATACTGAAAATGCACTTGTAAATAAATAACATGAAAAGTAAAGATGACACACCGTTAGGTTAGAGTTACAAGTGGGAATATGATGATAAATCACATGGCTGTTTGTCAGAGCTCCACATGTGGGTGCACAGACTCCTTAGTCCCTTTCTTCCTTTCCCCTGAGTGAAATGTCTCCCTTCTCTTGACCCACTCACTGCACCACTGGTAGACTCATGGAATTTATCTGTACTTTCAGCACTGACATTCAGTGCTGGAGGTGTGCTGGGCTGTGGAGTTTGCTGCCTGTTAAGAGCATGGCTTTGGCTGGGAAAGGGCAGTGCTTCAGGCTTGCTCTGTCGATTCCGGTAATAATAGTTGCTGACAGTGGGTGCCTGCCAGGGGTGTGGCTGAGCCTGGATTCACTGCTGCGGTTCTCAGGGGTGTATCCTGGAGTGCTTGGAAGTTTTACCCCCCCTAGCAGCTTCTGTTGACAGTGAGCTGTTTTGGAATGGGAGTTGGGCAGGAAGAGGAGAGCAGGGGAAAGATGAGAATGAAGTGCAATGAGGTGGTGTGGGATGCACGGCTTGCAGTCCAGTGCAGTGAGTGGAGGAGGAAGCTTCTTCCCTCCTCTCACCCATTCACTAGTCTTGGGCTCAACACATTCCTGGTTGTGATACAGTGCAGCTGGAGAGGTAGCATGAGCATGGTCTGAGCTCTGGTCACAGTGGGAACTTTAATTGAAGCTCTCTGCCTTGGGTAGAGCAAATTCTCAGAAAATGCACCAAAACCTCAAAATGCAGGGCGGAAAAAGCTTTCCTCCCAGGCAGGATTTTTCCATGTTTTCATTGCAGCAACTGTAAAGGCCATATATACTGATTGCAGATACTGGCGTCATCACATCTTGTATCTCATATCGTGTCATCATCTGTGGGAGCAGCTCTGTGCAGCCTGTGCTGGCTGAAATTGCTCACAGACTGCGTTCCAAAAGCATGGAGCAAAAAATGAAATGGAGGGGGCTGTGAGACCAGCAAACATCCATGCATCAGTACTTGCAGATCATCTGGGCTAAGGGCAACAAAGTTGGTGAGGGGTTTGGAACACAAGCCCTATGAGGAAAGGCTGAGGGAGCTGGGGTTGCTTAGCCTGGAGAAGAGGAGACTCAGGGGTGACCTTCTTGCTCTCTACAACTACCTGAAGGGAGGTTGTAGCCAGGCAGAGGTTGCTCTCTTCTCCCAGGCAGCCAGTACCAGAACAAGAGGACACAGTCTCAGGCTGCACCAGGGGAGGTTTAGACTGGATCTTAGGAAGAAGTTCTATACAGAGAGAGTGATTGCCCATTGGAATGGGCTGCCCATGGAGGTGGTGGAGTCACCTTCATTGGAGGTGTTCAGGAAGAGGCTTGATGGGGTGCTTGGTGCCACGGTTTAGTTGTTTAGGTGGGTTGTGTTGTATTGTATTGTATTGTATTGTATTGTATTGTATTGTATTTAGGTGGGTTGGATTGGATTGGTTGATGGGTTGGATGCGATGATCTTGAAGGTCTCTTCCAACCTGGTGGTGTATTGTATTGCATTGCCTAATTACATTAGGGTTTGTATGTTGGGGAAAACATGTTTAAGGTAAGCAGAACTTATGTAGCTGGGATTTGAAAATCCACATTGAGGCTACCTCTGCTTGGAAATGCTATGATGCAGTTGCATGAGATCAAGTTCTGGCTGCCAGTGCCACAGGACAAGTCCAAATGTGATGTCCTTAATGGACCTACTCTGGATGCAGAGTAGCGCAAGACAGGAACAAGCTGTGGCATGTACACTACATGAAGTGATGGGTGGGTACATTTTTATAACCTGATTTTACTTCCCTCCATAGTATTCAATTTTATCCACATAGGTCCATTGAGAAAACAAGGTTCTGCTCTCAGTGAAGTGTTTATGGGCCCATACAGCCAAAGGAATACCTTTTATGTGCCTGTGGCACTTTGAATATCTTTGAATGGGAAGGAATCTTTGTGGGCAAGAATAAATCCACATACTTTTGGTCTGCCATGTGAGGAAGGGCAGAGCAGCAGTCAGTGCCACCTAAATCTTTGCCAGACCCCAGGGAAGGATTTAAGTTCAGGTTCCCTATTTGAGTAAGCACTAGGAACAAATGGTAACATAAAGGTTAGTAGAAGATTATAAATAGGATAATAAATGGAGAAGGAAAGATTATACTACCACATTAGAAATCATTTGTAGGGAAGGTAGAAACTCTCATGCTTTGCAATAATTTTTGAGTGCTCAGATTGATGGTAATCTATCTGTGTTATTTATTATAGAAATATATGTTTTGAAATAATTTTTTAAAAGAGTTTTTAAAAATTATTAGAGCTACAAATAGAGTAAAGCACCAAAACTCTAATAGGCTGGAGTAGAATGTTAATGGTGTAGATATAAATGTTTGTTGTGGAAGAGTGTCTGAGTACACCCGATCAGCTAAAAGAGAAAAAGAACATGTTCCTCATGTGGCCAGTATTAGCTAAGTAATTTGGTTTGTATTTTTGGATACTCCTGATTAACTGTTTTATGAGAAATGCTCTGTTGAATAAACTCAGATAATTGGTAAAGGAGAAGAAACCGCAGTCTATAGATAGGCGGTGAGCAGAAAGAGGTAGATCAGTCCGTCTGCTTTGAACTCCTCAGCTCAGTGCAGTTCATAAAACTGAAAAGTCAAATTGTGTGCAATAAAAGAAGGGCTTAGGAGTTGAGATGGTGGTAAGGGAGTAGTGATCTCTGCTCTTTATTGATCTCTATAACTTGAGTCTGCAAGCACCTCACAACCTTTAGTTTTGCACTCCACAGCATAGATACAAGATGCAAGAGCAAAATTACCAGCATCTGCCTGAGTTAAGTAGCATCATTTAGGCTTGATCTGACTGGAGCCACTTTCCATATGATAGATTTTTTTCCCCCTCTTTTCAGACACAGTAGTATTTTTTGCAACTGTGCTATATTAACTCAACTGTTGAGGGCTAGCTTAGCTGTTTGTGCGTGCCACTGCAGTTGAGTTATGCAGAAGCGTCCTGCCATGTAGCCAGATCTACACTCATTTGATAGATAAGAATCTGAAGAGCTACGTGACTTCCATGTGCTTGTAGTCAAACCTGTGATGGAGCAAGGAATGCTTCCCCTGCCCCTGGATGACTAAACTTCCCATTTGGATGCATGTATGTAAAAACTTGAGGGTGCAAGCTCTCTCTGAGTTAACACACGCATGTTACCGCCTTCTAGTTAAGATCATATATCCAAGGAAAGGGTAGCAGGAAAAGATCCAATGTGTTTTCCATAGACAATCTAATAGGAGTTTTGAACTTCAGCTTCAATCCCAATGTCGTTCACATTCAGCCACCCAAGGCTAATGTGTGAGACCACATCTGTGCTGTGATTGCATCCCCTCCTTCTGTTGTCTAGGTAAATGTCAATGAGGTGTCAGCAAGCATTGTGGCATTGTCAAAGATGGTATTGGGTGAGGGATTGACAGTAGTGGTATCTAACAAAGCAAAGGAGAGCAACCAGAATTGGAATAATGATCAAAATTGTCATGGGATACCTCAGGAAAGAAGGTGCTAGCCATGATCATGAACACCAAAGGAAAAGGGATAAGAAGTGCTGATGCTGATGCCACTGAATGAAAATATGAACAACAGAATCCATTTTTTTCTATTAATAATCATGTCATTATGTCAATGTCTAGGAAGAGATTGGAGCAGGAGCCAAATGATAAGGCAGGCAAGGGCAGCAAAGGGGAGAACTACAACTGCAGTAAAGATGACACTGAATATTTCCAAAACATGGTCCTCCTTACCTTAGTCTGGTTGAGAAATCCTGCAAGGAGGGTCTCATTACAACCTTTCATACATTTGGGCTGGGCAGCCAAGTTACTCAGTGCTTTCAAAACACATCTGAAATGCTAGGAAGCCCCAGGGATCTACTGGGTCACTCTGATGAGAATGATGTTAGAGGAGCAGCCTTGCCTCTCAGGTCTCAGGGCATGGCTGCCTCATGGTAGTGAGGATGTCCTTCTGCTGCTGCCTTATTCTCTGCAGTGTTTGCAGGTGATGCTTCCAACCTAGATTTTATTTGTAACACTCCAGTGATTTCGTAAGTCACTAAGCAATCTCCATGAAGTTGTGCTCAACTTCACATTTGTGTAATAGAAAGGTATTCTAAGGACATATTTGTTTCTTTTCCTGAACCTAAGAGCTTTTTACCTGTCTCTCTCACTCTCATGCTTTCAGACTATGAGATTAGTTTAGCAATCAGGAAATTACTATCATCACCCTAATTTTAGTATTGTTCATGCATTGCAAAGCAACTTGCTACACACGAAAAAAACAATCACATTTGAGAAATATTGGTGCAATATGTCAGACATGTAGCAATATTCTCTGTGATTATCACCCCATACAATTTTCAAAGCAGTGATGAATTGTGACAGATCCTTCTCTGAAACAACCCAACATAGTTTATGAAATCAGGGCAAGTATATCAGCTTATATCTGCTGAGGATCTGGGCTCCATTTCTAGCATTCTGCTAATAATTTTTTTTTCTCTTTTTTTTATGACAGAAGTGAGTACCTGAGATGAACTGAGACTTAACCTTTGCAGGTGAACTTTATGTTCCTCTTCTGGGAAACACTAGATATGTTTCAAACTCTCTTAAAGAGATGCAGCCACTGAGTACTGAAAATTAATAACATCTCTGCCAAAGCCTGGCATAAATATGGCAGAAATTCACCCCATCTGTAGCAAGGATTAGGGAGCTCAGGGGCAGTTACTGAATTTCCCAACTGAGAAGTGAAGAAACTTTTAACAGAAAGCAGACTGTTCTTGATGTCTTTGTGTTTTTATACAAGCAATTTGCTTTTACCTAGAACTACATCTCAAATATGCTTACCAGCATTTTGTAATAGACATTGATAATCACAGTGAAACCGCAGTAACACGGGAGCTCTTATATCAGTAGTGCTCTTAAAACTTTGCCAGGAAACACCGCCATTTTCTATGCGTGAATCGAGGAGTCTGGGCATTAGCAAAGTGTGAATTGCAGTTCTGCTGACTGACTAAAAGGATACATATCCCTGTTGGTTGTGGGCTGGGTTTTTTTGTTTGGGTTTGTTTGAGGTATTTTTGGCCATGTAGAGGTGAAGAAGAGCTAATTCAGAAAAAGACCAAGTTACTGACACTTGTAATAATAAAGTAACACTTCAGAATGGTTCTGCAAGATGAACGACTTGTAATGACCGGCATAATGATGTGAGAGAGATGTGTCACGAGCTTCTCCCTCTGTTAAGGTGCCTGAGACTGTTCAGCAGTTACCATCCTTCAGGAGCTTTTCTAGTAATTTCTCTTTATTTATACGTGTCTTTCTCCAAATCTGCCAAAAATGCTGTTTAAAAAGACCACACAGAGAACTGATCTACCTTGCACAAATGTCTGGTGGGAAATAGTCATGTAAATTTTGATTTACCGAAGGCACAAAAAAGGTGGCCACTGCCTAAGAAATGGATGACAGCATCTGAAAGTGGTTCCAGCATTTTAAAAGCAATTATGGGGGGTAGATTTATGCACAAAACCTGCTCTGTACATTAACTAAATTTGTGGGTTTAATCACTGGAAGGAGAAAACCAGCTATGAAATACTCAAAGTAACAGGTCATTGTAGATATTCCCCCGAGGACATAATTTGTGTCGGTGCGCGTAGACAGGACTGTGCGTATGTGTTGCAGAAGAAGTGACAAAGGAAAAAGTCAGTGAACATCCTCAAAAAGCAAATACAGGAGAATGCTGGAAAAATAGCTTCCTGAATAAAGAAAATAAAGCTGTGACTATGTGAAGATTTCTTAGTATGGGAATGGCAAAGGAGTAACGCATTCTTCACTCCAATGGAATTAATGGAGCATGCATTCCTCATTCTCAGTCTATTTGAGGCTGCAACAGGGGATATCACATCTGGCAAAACTACTTTGAGTCATGTTATACCACTTATAACATCATCTGGACCTTAGGAAACAGCTTTCTGAAAATAAGGAATGCTGTACAGTACCTGACATTAGCCCTGTTGAAAGGTACTGATAAGTTACAGAGGTCTGAGAATTTAAGGGCCACATTTACACGGAATTTCCCTGCACTTTATTACAGTCAATTCCCTGGTTTTGCAATTTTAACTGCCCTTTTCCCATAAGTGCCTTCCCCAGGGTGAGTAGAGGGTGCTCATTTGTGAAAGGGAACCAAATTAGTCAGAAAGGAAAGCATCTGGGACAACAATAGAACAATGTGTACCCAGAAACCTTACGGAATCTGGTATAAATTGAGAGCATTCATTATTAATAGAAAAACTATTTTCAAACTATGTCGCACTTTCATCTCTGAGGACTTCACATGCTATAGTCCTGATCCTGTGTTTGTAGTCTTAAGTCCCACAGTTTGATGGAATTAGTGGTGTGAGGAGAACCCACATTTTGTAAAGCTTTGCAGGACTTGGTCACAGACACAAACAGCTTCATGAAAATTTAACTATAGATGGGATCAAGTGGACTGTCCTCTGGATTTTTTCATATACGCTGCAATTATCTGCAGGGGACTCTTTTGGCAGTGGATGGTGATTTTTTTCAAAAGCACCTTAAGACTCACACAACATTCACAGAGCAGAGCCAAGCCCTGGCCTGTTAATATCTTGGACTGAGAGAAACTCAAGTGCAACACTGCATTACAAATACAGGGTTCACATTTACCTCCTTGTTCCTATTCTAGAACTAGCATGAAAATGCCATGGTGTTCAGGAATAACTGCAATAAAGTTAACAGAGCACCATGGTCCAGAAGGTGGCTAGAGCTAGCTGGCATTCATACACCAAGCTGATGGAAGATTTGGGAATACAAAAGGGAGAAGGAATGTCTTAAAATCTCCTACTGGAGCACAATGGAGCAAGGCTATGGATAGGCTTAGTATTTGCCTTTAAACCAGAATGTGATTTTGAGTCAAAATATCGATCTGTGCAACCTTATGGATGGAGACCTTTAAACCAACACCTTCATCCATGTGCACTTGGAAACATCTATCACCTAGCATCAGCTAGCTTAACCATCTCTGGGAGGTGATCATAAACGAATGCAGAATGTGTTCTAATTGTGTGTGAGAGGATGAGTGTGTACGTAGGAGTAAGTGCTTTCTTCAGGGGTCACTGGAATAGTGGTTGACATAGTTACATAGAGTAACATGAGTTTTACACCCAAGGTAAATTATGCCTTATTAAAAATATACAGGGATGTTAATTCATCTGTGGGATTATAACATGCAGTATTTATTTATTTATTATTAGTGTTCAGTTGTTTCCAGCACTGGTTATAAGTCCCCAATGTCCCGTCCTGCACCCATGACTATAAAATATTTCAAGTCACAGAATGGATATATGGCTAGGCAGACACATATTTTGATTTACGTTACTATGGTTTAGGCACACATTTGAAGGCAAGGTTTTGGCTGACAACAGCATCACAATAGCAGTCTTCCAGCCATATATTACAGTGATGACCCCTGAAAATTATCAGGGTTTAATACAAGGCTATAATATAGGGTTTCTGAAAAGTCTACACAAGCAATAGATAACATAAAAAGTCATATCACTATTTATGTGCCATCAAATCACATTAGGAGGGATTTGACCACATAAATAGTAAAATGACTTTTTGGGAATATGGAAATTAAAGAAAAATGTTTCAGATAGAAACCATAATTTACAGAAAAATCACAAATATGCAACCATGTTATGAAAGAAGGAAAGAAAGAGAGGCAAAAAGAAAGAGAAAGATTTCTTGGATTCTTTTCCCCTCTTTTGCATAAAAAATTATTTTTTTTTAAACACACCTAATAAAAGATGCATCCTGTCATGTTATATCATTATTACCTATATTATTGTATTATATTGTGAGATACATGGGAGTTGAATGATATCTGTGTTGTCAGTTGTTTGCCAGCTGTTTGCTCCTGGGAAGAGTGGGGGTGAATTTAGCTTCTCAGAATCATCAAAA
>JAAWVA010001139.1:0-13225 GCA_015227895.2 Colaptes auratus | reverse complement strand
GTCTGCCCTGAGCCTCCTCTTCTGCAGGCTAAGCAACCCCAGCTCCCTCAGCCTCTCCTCACAGGGCTGTACTCCAGACCTCTCCCCAGCCCCATTGCCCTTCTCTGGACATGTTCAAACGTCTCAGTATCCTTCTTAAACTGAGAGGCCCAGAACTGGACACAGCACTCAAGGTGTGTCACTAAATGAATGACATTAGGGCTATTATCCACACTGGAACTGTATTGACAATTTTCTTTTTTCCCAGTTTGACTAGATTTCAGGTGGAAAACCTCCTATTAACACTATAAGAGTAATTTCAGGCATTGCTGCTTCTCCTGTGTGGGACTTTTGTACAAACCATAAACAGGATATGTGTGTCAACCTAGGTGTTTTGGCTTTCAGTCCTAACTAAAGAGCTAAGTACAGAAGAAGTAAGTTACAGTTCTAAGTTACTTTGTGCAACTCTACTTCATTTTTCCCAGGCAACATGGGTCAGGTTCTGCATATTGCTCATAGATGTTTAGAATAGAATCATAGAATCAACAGGGTTGGAAAAGACCTCAAAGACCATCAAGTCCAACCTGTCACCCAAGAACTCAGGAGTACTAGACCATGGCACCAAGTGCCACATCCAGTCCCCACTTGAACACCTAAGTGTTTAACCACATATCTTATGTAAAAGTCTTTCACTTGAAGGTGTTGCTACAGAAGGAGAAGAGCTCACAGAATTTGTGTGCTGAAACACTGCAGCAAGTAGCAGTCATTTGTTAGGTCATTGGTTTATCCATTTAGGCTGCACAGCTGTAAGATTTAAGAAGGGCATTAAGGCACTTGAACGTGTCCAGAGGAGGGCAGCGAGGCTGGGGAGAGGTCTGGAGCACAGCCCTGTGAGGAGAGGCTGAGGGAGCTGGGGTTGCTTAGCCTGGAGAAGAGGAGTGGAGTGGAGTGGAGTGGAGTGGAGTGGAATAGGAATAGAATAGGAATAGGAATAGAATAGGAATAGAATAGAATAGGAATAGAATAGAATAGGAATAGAATAGAATAGGAATAGAATAGAATAGGAATAGAATAGACCAGGTTGGAAGAGACCTTCGAGATCATCAAGTCCAACACCATCTAATCAACTAACCATGCAACCAAGCACCCTCCTCAGAGGAGACCTTCTTGCTACCTACAACTGCCTGAAGGGAGGTTGTAGCCAGGTGGGGGTTAGTCTCTTCTCCCAGGCAACCACCAACAGAACAAGAAGACACAGTCTCAAAGTGTGCCAAGGGAAGTTTAGGCTGGAGGTGAGGAGAAAGTTCTTCACAGAGAGAGTTGTTAGCCATTGGAATGTGCTGCCCAGGGAGGTGGTGGAGTCACCCTCCCTGGAGGTGTTCAAGAGGGGATTATACATGGCACTTGGTGCCATGGTTTAGTTAGTCCTGAGGTGCTGGGTGACAGGTTGGACTTGATGATCTCTGAGGTCTTTTCCAACCTTATTGATTGTATGATTCAAGTTACCCACAGGTGCAATTGCAAAGCAGTTTGCCAGGCTTTGTGCGCTCCTGTGCACATCCCCTTGTGAACCCACACCTCGCAGCAGTGGAAGCCTTAATCTTATCCTCCTAATCATGCTGGACTGTTTTTCATTAGTGGTTAAGAGCCTATTAGTGTGTTTTATGAGTTGTTGCTAATTCCTGGAGCTGAATCCCGTTGCCTTACAGCCTGAGTGACTTTTCTGTTTCGCAGATGCAGCCTTTAAAATCCTGAACCCCAAGGCAGTTTCAAGATTTTTCCGGCTAAACAGCAACAACGCCTTGATACAGTTCTTGCTGGAGGTAATGTGGAGCCTTACTGCAGTGAGGAAAACTGGGTCATTTGAAAGTGGGTGGTGATCTCTGGCAAAGAAAAAGGAGAGAATTGTTGTCTTTCTGTTCAAGGGGACTCCAGAAATCAGGGAACATTATATCGACTCTAAGAAGGATGTGGATCGTCACCTGAAGGCAGCGTGTGAACAGTTCATCCAGCAGCAAACCAAACAGTTCATAGAGCAGCTGGAGGAGTTCCTGACCAAGGTAGAGAAACATGTTGTGTGTTTGTTGGCCTGGCTGACATACTGGTAGGGCCAAGGGAATTACTACTGAGATTGGGTATGGGAGAAGCTGCTAGTTCTGTCTGATGGCATTCCTCACTCTGAGGTCATCCTTCCCTTGGAGTTCCAACAACAATTTTTCAAGCCCCTCTGGAGATTAATGTAGTAAAGGAACACAAAGTAGCTTGTTTTAGACAGCAACCCTTGTGCTTGTTTGATCCAGAAGCTTTAATGTTTCATTGAGTTAACACAGGGCAGTGGAAGTTGGCAGGGACTTTTGTACTGGCAGGAAAACTCCTACCTTAACTGGAACTTGTAAGCCTTCAAAAACAGTCTTGGGCCACGCATGCTCTTGAGGGTGGCCTTGGAGCATGGCTGTGAAGTGTTAGCATTTTTAGTTCTTGGCATGTTTGATACCAGTGAGGTGCTTGCTGAGCAGGACTTGCCTTGCCAGTCCTGTTGGTGACAGGAAATCCTAACAAAAGTGGGCCTGAGAGATCGTAGGGAATAAGGAGGGGAGGGGAGGGAACCAAACAAGCCCTAAAAAAAGAAGTCTTTTTACAGTACACTTCTTTCTGGAACCTGCTTGAGGGCTCAGAGTCTCTAGCCATCCTGAGCAAACTACACAGTCAGTTAGTTGTTAGTCCTGAAAGAAGAAAAGTGTCCCTTGGATCTTCCTGTACTGAGAATAGGTGACATGACATCTCAGAAACTTGGGCTCCAGCACTGCATGGATGTCACTAATGTCCCAGCTGCTGTAGCTGGGGAACTTAGAATATGAGAGCATTACATTGGCTGATGTGTTGTTGTATAGGTGTCCAACCACCCTGAGCACAGCTTCCAGGACAAGCTGTAAGCAGGCAAAGACATTTATGACGTTCCACAGCAAGGATGTATAGCCTGCCAGAAGGCACTTGTGGCCCATCTCAATGGGTTATTTTCTACTGGCATGTGTGTAATTGAGGCATGCAGCAGGCTGAAACAGCCAAACAATATTTTTAACACATCCAGCCAAATGCTGCCCAGCTTCTTCTCCTCAGTCACAAGGTGTTTACATTCTTTTCCGAGTCAGAGACTAGACAACCTTCCAAAGCTATCTGAAAACACCCTGCTCCTACAGTGAGGTGCTTGCTGAGCAGGACTTGCCTTGCCAGTCCTGTTGGTGACAGGAAATCCTAACAAAAGTGGGCCTGAGATTATAGGGAATAAGGAGGGGAGGGGAGGGAACCAAACAAGCCCCCCAAAAAGAAGTCTTGTCACAATACACTTCTTTCTGGAACCTTCTTGAGGGCTCAGAGTCTCTAGCCATCCTGAGCCAACTACACAGTCAGTTAGTTGTTAGTCCTGAAAGAAGAAAAGTGTCCCTTGGATCTTCCTGTACTGAGAATAAGTGCCATGACATCTCAGAAACTTGGGCTCCAGCACTTCAGGGACATCACAAATGTCCCAGCTGCTGTAGTTGGAGAACTTAGAGTATGACAGCATTAAATTTGCTGATGCCTGTCATGCTGGGGCAAGGGGCCAGTGGCATGCCCTAAAATGCCTCCACAGAGGAGTAACTGGTGAGATTGATAGATTACCCAAGTGATCCAAATGATTCATTGGGAAGCTGGGTAGTTTGACTAACCTGCTTAAGTACAAATCTCTTTTGAGGCTTTGTATCCTGATGTGCCTAAGCATCTTTGCAAATTTAATCCCATTTTGAATTGTGGTTATAATTTTGAAGTGCATTGATCTCAAGCTGCTGCTTCTGTGTGTTACTGAGTGAGGGCACTGAAGAGAGAGAGAGAGAAGGGGAGATTTCGTCTGCTGCAGCATCTGAGAGACTTGAGCCATTGTTACTTGGTCACTTTGCTGTGGATTCAGCTGAAGGCAAAATCACTTTGTTGATTGTGCTTGTTTCAGGTAGCTGCTTTAAAAACAATGGCCACTCAAGGAGGTCCCAAGTACAGCCTTTCGCAGCAGCCTTGGGCACAGACAGGTATTTGCTTTGTTTTATGTCCATACAATACAATACAATACAATACAACAGGTTGGAAGAGACCTTCAAGATCATCACGCCCAACCCATCAACCAATCCAACCCACCCAAAACCAACACAGTACCATCAGTACAATACAGTACAACAGAGTACAATACAGTACAATACAACCCACCTAAACAACCAAAAACTAAACCCTGGCACCAAGCACCCCATCAAGCCTCTTCTTGAACACCTCCAATGAAGGTGACTCCACCACTTCCACAGGCAGCTGATCCAGTGGGCAATCACTCTCTCAGTATAGACTTCCTCCTAACTTCCAGTCTAAACCTGCCCTGGCCAGCCTGAGACTGTGTCCTCTTGTTCTGGTACTGGCTGCCTGGGAGAAGAGACCAACCTCCGCTTGGCTACAACCTCCCTTCAGGAGTTTGTAGAGAGCAAGAAGATCACCCCTCAGTCTCCTCTTCTCCAGGCTAAGCAACCCCAGCTCCCTCAGCCTCTCCTCGTAGGGCTTGTGTTTCCAAACCCTCACCAACTTTGTTGCCCTTCTCTGGACACGCTCCATAAGACAACATCTTTCCTAAACTGAGGGGCCATAACTGGACACAGGACTCACTTGCGGCCTAACCAGTGCAGTGTACAGGGCAGAATGACCTCCCTGCTCCTGCTGGCCACACTGTTTCTGATGCAGGCCAGGATGCCATTGGCCTTCTGGCTGCCTGGGCACACTGCAGGCTCATGTTCAACCTACAATCAACCAGCACCCCCAGGTCCCTCTCTGCCTGGCCGCTCTCCAACCACTCTGACCACCCCAGCCTGTAGCACTGCATGGGGTTGTTGTGGCCAATGTGCAGAACCCGCACTTGATGTGTTCAATCTCATGCCCTTGGCCTCTGCCCATCTTCCAGCCTGTCGAGGTCCCTCTGCAGCAAGCTCTCTGCCCTCCAGCAGATCAACTCCTGCCCCCAGCTTGGTGTCGTCCGCAAATTACTGATGATGGACTCAATGCCCTCATCCAGATCATCAATAAAGATGTTGAAGAGCATGGGGCCCAGCACCGATCCCTGGGCACACCACTGTGCCTGGCCGCCAGCCGGATGTGGCACCATTCACCACCACTCTCTGGCTCGGCCCTCCAGCCAGTTCCTAACCCAACGCAGTGTGCTCCCATCCAAGCCAGGGGCTGCCAGCTTGGCCAGGAGTTTGCTGTGGGGGACGGTGTCAAAGGCCTTGCTGAGGTCCAGGTAGACCACATCCACAGGCCTCCCCACATCAACCAGGCGGGTCACCTGATCATAGAAGAGATCAGGTTGGTCAAGCAGGACCTGCCCTTCCTAAAGCCATGCTGGCTAGGCCTGATCCCTTGGCCATCCTGTAAGTGCTGCATGATCGCACTCAAGATGACCTGTTCCATAATCTTGCCTGGCACTGAGGTCAGGCTGACAGGCCTATAATTCCCTGGCTCATCCAACCGCCCTTCTTGTGGATGGGCACCACGTTGGCCAGCTTCCAGTCTTCTGGGACCTCTGCATGAGCCAGGACTGCTGAAAAATGATGGAGAGCGGCTTGGCCAGCTCATCTGCCAGCTCTCTCAGCACCCTAGGATGGATCCCATCTGGTCCCATGGCCTTGTGGGGGTCCAGCGGCTCAGAAGATCTCTAACTACCTCCTGGAGCAGCGGAAACCATGCAGCTCCTGGCTCCTTCTGCCAGCTCTGCAGGCCAGCTGTCTGGAAGATGCTCTGCCATGCTAGGATGATTGAAGCAAAGAGGTGTTAAGTACCTCTGCCTTTTCCTCATCCTTTGTTACAACCTTCCCCTCCGTGTCAACCAAGGAGTGGAGGTTGTCCTTGCCCTTCCTCTTGCTATTGATGTATTTATAGAAGGACTTTTTGTTGTCCTTCACAGCAGAGGCCAGTCTAAGTTCTAAATGGGCTTTTGCCTCCCTAATTTTCTTTCTGCATGTCCTAGCAACATCCCTAAACATTCCGTAGGTTGCCTCCCCTTTCTTCCAGAGATGGTACACCCTCTTTTTTTCCCTTAGTTCTATTAAGAGTTCATTGACCAACCAGGCTGGCCGTCTGCCCCGGGGCTCATCTTCCGGGACACTGGCACAGCCTGTTCCTGAACCTTCAAGAGTTCTTCTTTGAAGCAGCTCCAGCTCTCCTGGACCCCTTTATTTTTAAGGGCTGTATCCCAGGGAACCTTCTGAGTTAGTTCCTTGAGTAGCCTGAAGTCTGCCCTCCTGCAGTCCAGAGTGGAGGTCTTCTTGCTGCCCCTCTTGGCTTGGCTGAATACCGAAAACTTGATTATCTCGTGGTCACTGGTGCCTAAACACCCTCCGACCACCCCATCCCCCACCAGCCCTTCCCTGTTGGTGAAGAGGAGGTCAAGCATGGCCTTACCCCTGGTAGGCTCTCGCAGCACCTGGGATAAGAAGCTGTCCTCCATACACTCCAGAAACCTTCTAGACTGCCTTCTTTCTGCTGTATTGAGATCCCAGCAGATATCAGGCAGGTTGAAGTCGCCCATGAGAATGAGGTCAGGTGACCTTGAGACAGCCTTAAGCTGCCTATAGAATGCCTCATCTACATCTTCCTCCTGGTTGGGTGGTCTATAACAGACTCCAACCAGGATGTCTGCCCTCCCGAACTTCCCTCTAATTCTTACCCACAAGCACTCAACCCGGTCATCCCTGACCTCCATCTCAACGGCATCTAGTGCCTCCCTGATGTACAGGGCCACCCCTCCACCCCTTCTTCCTTACCTCTGAGGTGCTTGTAGGCTGGTAAAGCCATGATCATCTTAGTCATGAGGTCTGTGGTGACAGGGTGGGCTTGATGGTCTTTGAGGTCTCTCCCAACCTTGGTGATTCTGTGATCATTTACTACTTTTGAGACTTCTAAAAACCATAAAGTGGAGAAAAAGGCCCTTCCCATTGGCCACTTTTGGTAGAGCAAGAGATGGGGCTCGCAACATAGGAGGCAAATATTTCAGGATGTCACTTGTGTAAAAAGGATGCAGTGTTTCCTTTATTCATAAACAATATGGCAATATCATGGATGTGGTCTGCCTGGACTCCAGCAAGGCCTTGGACACTGTCCCCCACAGCAAACTCCTGGCCAAGCTGTCAGCCCCTGCCTTGGACAGCAGCACTCTGAGCTGGGTTAGCAACTGGCTGGAGGGCTGAGCCCAGAGAGTGGTGGTGAATGGTGCCACAGCCAGCTGGCAGCCAGGCACTAGTGGTGTCCCCCAGGGATCAGTGCTGGGCCCCATCCTGTTCAATATCTTTATTGATGATCTGGATGAGGGGATGGAGTCCACCATTAGTAAGCTTGCAGATGACACCAAGTTGAGAGCAGGTGTTGATCTGTTAGAGGTAGAAGGGCTCTGCAGGGGGACCATGACAAGCTGGACAGATGGGCAGAGTCCGACAGGATGGCATTGAACAAGTCCAAGTGCAGGGTGCTGCACTTTGGTCACAGCCACCCCATGGAGGGCTGCAGGCTGGGGTCAGAGTGGCTGGAAAGCAGCCAGGCAGAGAGGGACCTGGGGGGACTGGTTGAAAGTAGGCTGAACATGAGCCAGCAGTGTGCCCAGGTGGCCAAGAAGGCCAATGGTATCCTGGCCTGGATCAGGAACAGTGTGGCCAGCAGGAGCAGGGAGAACATTGTGCCCCTGGACTCAGCACTGGTTAGGCCACACCTTGAGTCCTGTGTCCAGTTCTGGGCCCCTCAGGTTGGGAAAGATGTTGAGTTGCTGGAAGGTGTCCAGAGAAGGGCAACAAGCTGGGGAGGGGTTGGAGCACAGCCCTGTGAGGAGAGGCTGAGGGAGCTGGGTTGCTTAGCTGGAGAAGAGGAGGCTCAGGGGAGACCTTCTTGCTGTCTACAACTACCTGAAGGGAGGTTGTAGCCAGTTAAGATAGGTTAAGATACCTCTGATTCGAAACCTGCCAAACTTCAGGATCTGCATTTAGTTGGTGCAGTAGATGAATGACTTGGGGATTGAGCATTCCTCAGGCTGTGACTGTTCTTGCATGGGAAGAGCATTTCCACCACTCCATGCAAAAGGTGCTTAATGAATTATTTGATTGCATTAGGATAAAGATGTTGCTTTTGCAGGAGAAAATGAATCTGTCTTGGAGCTTTTTATTGTCTGTTCATTTGGTGTCTGCTTTTCAGTGTTCTTGTCACTAGCCAAAAGTGCACTCCAGCTTTGTTCCCTTGTTCTTGAGAGCTCAAATGTGAATGCTGCATAGGAGCATTGGGTGTGGCTGAGATGTTCCCCAGTGGTTCTGCTCTTCAAAGTTGTGCATCTGGGTGAAACCAAGAAATCTGGTTATGCCAATCACAGAGTCAATAAGGTTGGAAAAGACCTGAAAGATCAAGTCCAACCTATCACCCAACACCTCAGGACTAACTAAACCGTGGCTCCAAGTGCCACATCCAATCCTTTTCTGAGCACCTCCAGGGACAGCGACTCCACCACCTCCCTGGGCAGCACAATCTTGTAGGTTTTTGTGGTCTGCTGTGAAATCATAGAATCAATAAGGTTGGAAAAGACCTCAGAGATCATCATCTGGGAACAACTTTCTCCTCACCTCCAGCCTAAACTTCCTCTGGCACAGCTTGAGACTGTGTCCTCTTGTTCTGGTGCTGGTTGCCTGGGAGAAGAGACCAACCCTCACCTGGCCACAACCTCCCTTCAGGGAGTTGGAGAGAGCAAGAAGGTCTCCCCTGAGCCTCCTCTTCTCCAGGCTAAGCAACTCCAGGCTAAGCAACCCCAGCTCCCTCAGCCTCTCCTCACAGGGCTGTGCTCCAAACCCCTCCCCAGCTTTGTTGCCCTTCTCTGGACACACTCAAGTGTCTCTGTGTCCTCCTTAAACTGAGGGGCCCAGAACTGGACACAGGACTCAAGCTGTGGCCTAACCAGTGCTGAGTCCAGGGGCAGAATCACCTCCCTGCTCCTCCTGGCCACACTGTTCCTGATGGAGGCCAGGATGCCATTGGCCTTCTTGGCCACCTGGGAACACTGCTGGCTCATGTTCAGCCTACTTTCAACCAGCACCCCCAGGTCCCCTTCTGCCTGGCTGCTCTCCAGCCACTCTGACCCCAGCCTGTAGCTCTGCATGGGGTTGTTGTGGCCAAAGTGCAGCACCTGGCACTTGGACTTGTTGAATGCCATCCTGTTGGACTCTGCCCATCTGTCCAGCCTGTTGAAGACCCTCTGCAGAGCCCTTCTACCCTCCAGAAGATCAACTCCTGCCCCCAGCTTGGTGTCATCTGCAAATATACTGATGATGGACTCAACCCCTTCCTCCAGATCATCAATAAAGATATTGAACAGGATGGGGCCCAGCACTGATCCCTGGGGGACACCACTAGTGCCTGGCTGCCAGCTGGCTGTGGCACCATTCACCACCACTCTCTGGGCTCAGCCCTCAGCCAGTTCCTAACCCAGCTCAGAGTGCTGCTGTCCAAGGCAGGAGCTGCCAGCTTGGCCAGGAGTTTGCTGTGGGGGACAGTGTCCAAGGGCCTTGCTGGAGTCCAGGCAGACCACATCCACAGCCTGCCCCTGCATGGAACTTTCTCTTGCATCATGCTTTAGGAATGCAGCGCCAGACACATTCATTCATAATTCAGTGCTGCTGCAGGAGTCAAACACTCAAGGGCTAACTCAAGCTTCTACTTCACATCTCCTGCTTCTTCAGGAGTATTTTTAATGTTTGTTTGGAGATAATTATGTGTGTAGAGGCAGATTTAAGCAGAGCTCCTGCTGTTTCCTGGAGTCATTTGTCTGGGAAGCAGGAGTAGGCAGACAATTTAAATACAGTAGTAACTGCAAAGAACACCAAACCCCAACCACAGTGTATTAACTTTTGTACTTCATAGTTCTGTATTTTTCTTCTGCCCACTAAGCAAAGATCTTGTGAAGGTATTGAAATACTTAGCAATAAAGAAGGTCTTGTCTGAGAGAGGATTCCTGTGTGGTTCAAAATGCAGATAGAATAGAATAAACCAGGTTGGAAGAGAACTCTGAGATCATCCAGTCCAACCTATCATCCAACACCACCTAATCAATTCAACCATGGCACCAAGCACCCCATCCAGTCTCTTTCTAAACACCTCCAGTGATGGTGATTCCACCACCTCCCTGGGCTGCACATTCCAATGAACAATCACTCTCTCTGTGAAGAATTTCTTCCTAAGATCCAGTCTAAACCTTCCCTGGCACAGCTTAAGACTCTGTTCCAAAGCCCTCACCAACTTTGTTGCCCTTCTCTGGACACCTTCCAGCCAGTCAACATCTTTCCTAAACTGAGGGGCCCAGAACTGGACACAGGACTCAAGGGGTGGCCTAACCAGTTCTGAGTCCAGGGGCAGAATGACCTCCCTGCTCCTGCTGGCCACACTGTTCCTGATGCAGGCCAGGATGCCACTGGCCTTCTTGGCTGCCTCGAGCACAAGCCCTGTGAGGAGAGGCTGAGGGAGCTGGGGTTGCTTAGCCTGGAGAAGAGGAGGCTCAGGGGAGACCTTCTTGCTGTCTACAACTCCCTGAAAGGACGTTGTAGCCAGGTGGGGGTTGGTCTCTTCTCCCAGGCAACCAGCACCAGAACAAGAGGACACAGTCTCAAACTGTGCCAGGGGAGGTTTAGGCTCGAGGTGATGGTAGAAGTTCTTCCCAGAAGAGTAATTGGCCATTGAATGTGCTGCCCAGGGAGGTGGTGGAGTCACCACCACTGGAGATGTTCAGGAGGGGATTGGATGTGGCACTTGAAGCCATGGTTGAGTTAGTCCTGAGGTGTTGGGTGACAGGTTGGACTTGATGATCTCTGAGGTCTTTTCCAACCTTATTGACTCTCGGATTGTGGTTATGATCAGCCCAAGTGGAGGTGTTGCTCTGGAGTGTGGATGTCAACCAGCAGAGCTCCATCTCAGCCTGCTGAGCATGTTTTCTTTTCCTTTCAGCAAAGATCAATGACCTGGTCTCTTCCACTTACAAGACAATAAAAACAAAGCTGCCGTCCACGCTGCGAAGCATGTCCCTGTACTTGTCCAACAAAGATACTGAGCTCATTTTGTTCAAGCCAGTCAGGGTGAGTATTGCTAGCTGTCCTTCAGCATATTTTTGTGCAGTGTTGGGCCTTCCTTTCCTCTAAGCCTTCAAACACATGTTGTGCAATCATTCACCTTGTATTTCTGTGTTTGTGTGGTTGCATTTGTGATGTATCTCTGTAACTATGTATGCTTGTAAGTGTGTCTGTGCAGGCATGAGTCCAGAGGGTGCCACAGAGGTGATCCAAGGACTGGAACACCTCTGCTGTGAGGATAGGCAGTTCTAGGGCCCTCAATCTAAGAAGGACAATGAGAAGGGCAACAAGGCTGGGGAGAGGTCTGGAGCACAGCCCTGTGAGGAGAGGCTGAGGGAGCTGGGGTTGCTTAGCCTGGAGAAGAGGAGGCTCAGGGGAGACCTCATTGCTCTCTCCAACTCCCTGAAGGGAGGTTGTAAGAGGGTTGGTCTCTTCTCCCTTGGCAACCAGCACCAGAACAAGAGGGCACAGTCTGAAGCTGCACCAGGGGAAGTTTAGGCTCCAGGTGAGGAAAATGTTCTTCACAGAGAGAGATTGGCCATTGGAATGTGCTGCCCAGGGAGGTGGTGGAGTCACCATCCCTGGAGGTGTTCAAAAAGGGATTGGATGTGGCACTTGGTGCCATGGTTTAGTTAGTCCTGAGGTGTTGGGTGACAGGTTGGACTTGATGATCTCTGAGGTCTTTTCCAACCTTATTGATTCTGTGATTCTAGGAACTGGGTTTGTTCAGCCTGAAAAAGAGACATCTCTGGGAGGACCTTAGAGCTGTCTTCCCTTACCTGAAGGCAACCTAGGGGGAGGCTGGAGAGGGACTTTTCATAAAGTCAGGGCAAGGGGGAATGGTTTTAACCTGAGGGTGAGTATGTTTAGACTGGATCTTAGGAAGATGTTCTTCAGTATGAGGGTGGTGAGACTCTGGAATAGGTTTCCCAGAGAGTTTGTGGATGCCACCTCCCTGGCAATATTCAGGGCCAGGTTGGCTGAGGCCTTGAGCAACCATGTTTAGTTGAGAGGTGTCCCTGCCCATGGCAGAGAGGTTTGACTGGGTGATCTCTAAGGTCCTTTCTAATCTAGGTTATTCTGTGATCTGTATATCTGTGGGGTTATTCTGGGCTGCCAGTCCAGCCAGTAAACATGTGGCAAATACCATGCACATGTAATGGTGAAGACTGTTCCAGCCACTGTGGTGTCCCAGGTCTGAGAAGCCTGTTGGAAAGACACAGAATATGTTCTACAATTGCATGTTTAGCTTAGAAAAACCTCACACAACAGCTCTCCTGCTCTCCCTTGTACTCACCCTATGTAGCACACACACCATGCTAGAGAGAAACAGCTGGTTCTGTTTGTCTTGCATATCTAGTTGGCACCATGTGAACCACTATAAGGAAAACTCTCTCTGTCCTAGCCAAAAGCCAGCACAGCTCACTCAGTTACACATCAGCAGAAGCACTGGGGCAGAGGATGATACAAGTTCAATTGGAGAACCACTTTAATCTCACCAGAAACAGCCAAGCTTATCATAGAATCATAGAATCAATAAGGTTGGAAAAGACCTCAAGGATCATCAACTCCAACCTGTCACCCAGCACCTCAGGACTAACTAAACCATGGCACCAAGTGCCACGTCCAATCCCCTCTTAAACACCTCCAGGGATGGTACTCCACCACCTCCCTGGCAGCACATTCCAGTGGCTACAACTCTCCTCTGTGAAAACTTTCTTCCTCACCTGTAGCCTAAACCTCCCCTGGCACAGTTTGAGACTGTGTCCTCTTGTTCTGGTGCTGATTGCCTGGGAAAAAGAGACCAACCCCCTCCTGGCTACAACCTCCCTTTGGGTAGTTTAAGCTTCCAGAGTTCCAGTGTAGTACATCTTTCAGTTAGTTTAGTTTAGGTTTAGTTTAGTTTAGTGTTTAGTTTAATTTTAGTTTGGTTAGGTTAGTGTTTGGTTAGTTTAGTGTTTGGTTAGGTTAGTGTTAGGTTAGAGTTTGGTTAGTTTAGTTTCGTTAGTTTAGTGTTTGGTTAGGTTAGTGTTTGGTTAGAGTTTGGTTAGTTTAGTTTTGGTTAGTTTAGTGTTTGGTTAGGTTAGTGTTTGGTTAGT
>JAAWVA010001138.1:0-13247 GCA_015227895.2 Colaptes auratus | reverse complement strand
GACACAAATTTCTGCCAGAAATGAGTAAATGAATAGTCTTCCAGTCAACAGGCTAAGCCTCCTGGGATGGCAGCTTAGGTCAGCATTGCCCTCTGAATAATTTTGGTGCCCAGATGAGATAAAAGAGCTATCTGCACAGCAGGCAGCTCTGCACAAACTGTGCTCGCTGAGCACATCGGAAGTCCCCAGGCTGCAGCGCCGGAGTTTGGGCTGGGACGTTCTACTGCTGCCCTTGCGCTGCTAATTCTCTGGATTAATAGAGAGTTAACAGGAGGAGCAGAGAGAAAGATGCTAGCCAGGTTCCCAGTTACAGTCCATATTTGACAGGAAGTTCATATGATTAGATTCAATTACTTGCAAAGCAGCCTAAGGAGTATTGGCAGCCTCCTGCCGAGCAGAACTGCAGCAACTGATGTGCATGAGAAGAGGCTCAGGCTCTGCACAGCAGCATTTCACCCAAAGATTTGTGATCAGGCCAGAGGAGTCTTTGAGCAGCCTGGTCTAGTGAAAGCCATCACATCCTGGGCTGCATCAAGCAAAGTGTGGCCAACAGGTCGAGGAAGGTGATTCTCACCCTCTACTCTGCTCTGCTGAGACCCCACCTAGAGTACTGTGTCCAGTCCTGGAGCCCCTGTTACAGGAAGGATCTGGAGGTGCTGGAAGGTGTCTGGAGAAGGGCCACGAGGATGAGCAGAGGGCTGGAGCACCTCTCCTATGAGGACTGACTAAGGGAGTTGGGGCTGTTCAGTCTGGAGAAGAGAAAGGCTCCAAGAAGACCTAATTGTGGTCTTGTAGTATCTGAAGAGGGCTATAAGAAAGCTGGGGAGGGACTTTTGAGGGTGTCAGGGAATGATAGGACTGGGGGGAATGGAGCAAAACTAGAAATGGGGAGATTCAGATTGGATGTTAGGAAGAAGTTCTTCCCCATGAGGGTGGTGAGACACTGGCACAGGTTGCCCAGGGAGGTGGTGGAAGCCTCATCCCTGGAGGTGTTTGCAGCCAGGCTGGCTGTGGCTGTGAGCAAGCTGCTGCAGTGTGAGGTGTCCCTGCCCATGGCAGAGGGTTGGAACTGGATGATCCTTGAAGCCCCTTTCTACCCTGACAATTCTGTGATTCTAAGACATACTTTGAAAGGACTAAATTATCTGAGGGATACGTTAACAAGTGGTGAATCCAGTTAAAATACTCCAGAGTAGGGCACACTGTGCCAATACAGATATTTGCATGGTTCTAAAAATGAATGTATGTTGAAGAACATAAATTGAGTAAGTCACAGAGTCACAGAATCACCAAGGTTGGAAGACATCTCAAAGACCGTCAAGTCCATCCTGCCACCACAGACCTCATGACTAAACCATGGCTCCAAGTGCCACGTCCAATCCCCTCTTGAACACCTCCAGAGGTGGTGACTCCACCACCTCCCTGAAGTCAAAGGCAGCTTTTAAAACTTCCATATGGTCTGCAGTAAATTTGCGGACGACACCAAGCTGGGGGCAGGAGTTGATCTGCTGGGGGGCAGAGAGGCTTTGCAGAGGGACCTCGACAGGCTGGACAGATGGGCAGAGGCCAAGGGCAGGAGACTGAACACAGCCAAGTGCCAGGTGCTGCACATTGGCCACAGCAACCCCAGGCAGTGCTACAGGCTGGGGTCAGAGTGGCTTGAGAGCAGCCAGGCAGAGAGGGACCTGGGGGTGCTGGTTGATAGTAGGCTGAACATGAGCCTGCAGTGTGCCCAGGTGGCCAAGAGGGACAATGGCATCCTGGCCTGCATCAAGAATAGTGTGGCCAGCAGGAGCAGGGAGGTCATTGTGCCCCTGTACACTGCACTGGTTAGGCCACACCGTGAGTCCTGTCTCCAGTTCTGGGAAACTCAGTTTAAGAAGGATGTTGACTTGCTGGAAGGTGTCCAGAGAAGGGCAACGAAGCTGGGGAGGGGTCTGGAGCACAGCCCTGTGAGGAGAGGCTGAGGGAGCTGGGGTTGCTTAGCCTGCAGAAGAGGAGGCTCAGGGGAGACCTTTTTGCTTTCTACAACTCCCTGAAGGGAGGTTGTGGACAGGTGGGGGTTGGTCTCTTCTCCCAGGCAACCAGCACCAGAACAAGAGGACACAGCCTTAAGCTGTGCCAGGGGAGGTTTAGGCTGGATGTTAGGAAGAAGTTCTTCATAGAAAGTGAGATTGGCCATTGGAATGTGCTGCCCAGGGAGGTGGTGGAGTCACCATCACTGGAGGTGTTTAGGAGGAGACTTGATGGGGCATTTATTGCCATGGTTTAGTTGATTAGATGGTGTTGAATGATAGGTTGGATGCAATGGTCTTGAAGGTCTCTTCCAACCTGGTCTGGTCTGTTCTATTCTATTCTATTCTATTCTATTCTATTCTATTCTATTCTATTCTATTCTATTCTATTCTATTCCATTCCATTCCATTCCATTCCATTCCATTCCATTCCATTCCAATTAGCTGGACTTGATGATCTCAGAGGTCCTCTCTGGCCTGGATGATTCTGTGATTCTAAATCCCAGCCTCAGATTGCACTTGTGCTGCAGTGCAGGATGAATTCCTGAGGAAGAGTGAAGTTCAGGGCCCCACCACAAGCACTATTCACATTAAGGTCATCTGTTTTGTTCTACTCTGCAAAGTGTTTGTGGAAGCACTGTCTTGGGATTCCTTGTTTGCTCAACCTTGTTATTTCCAAGTCAGAATTTATGAAGATCAGAAGTCTGTTGCTGCTCTTCATCCTTACAAAGCTGTTGCAGCTCATAATGCCTCCAAAGAGGTTATGAAGGCCAGACTGGTTCCTTTCCAACTCTCTTATTATGACTGTCACTAAGGGTTATGGCACAATTCCCACTCTACACTTGTTTGGAGTCAAATAGCAGAGATTTAAGGAGACCTAATTGTGTGGCCTTCCAGTATCTAAAGGAGGCCTACAAGAGGGCTGGGGAGGGAATTTTTTGGGTGGCAGGGAGTGATAGGATTAAGGGGAATGGAAAAAAAAATAGAAGTGGGTAGAATCAGATTGGATGTTAGGAAGAAGTTCTTCCCCATGAGGGTGGTGAGAGACTGGCACAGGTTGCCCAGGGAGGTGGTGGAAACCTCATGCCTGGAGGTTTTGCAGCCAGGCTGGATGTGGCTGTGAGCAACCTGCTGTAGTGTGAGGTGTCCCTGGCCATGGCAGGGGGATTTGGAACTGGCTGATCCTTGAGGTCCCTTCCAACCCTCACTCTTCTGTGATTCTGTGATTTAACTGTTTGTCTCCAGAAGGACTATGGTGTATGCATCCAAAGGGATGTTTGGGAGGCTTGACTAAGAAATAGGATCCTCCTGTGCTTATGAAACAGATATACAACTTCAGAGGGAAAATGAACAAGTGTGACTGAAAGGTTTCCACGAAGAGGCCGATTCCAGTCAGCAGCAGTGGCTCCACAGCATCCATGCCTGCTCTAAAACATTCATGCCAGTGTAGATTTGTTCATGCAGACATTTACAAAGAGATGTGATTGCTTAAAGACTACATCTTGTGCTAGCTTGAGGGGCTAGGTGCCTTTAAGAACCACAAAGCTGCAGACCTTCCGAGGCCAGAGCGGTCAGGAGATGGAGCAGAAGATGCATTCCATTCCCATCAGTCCTGCATCCCTATAAAACTGGCTGCAGTTTCAGTTTTCTTCCCTTTTCCCTCCCTCTCTCCTCCTGGGCAGACACACAGGCTGTTATCTCTTGTAGGGGAGGCTTGGTAATGCTGCCAGTTAGGGCTGGAGCAGCCTAACTGGGGGCTGGATCTGCCAAGCTGAAGGTTTGCTGAGCCACAATGGTGTGGTATGGATGGGTAGAGAGGCTTGATAGGGAGGGGGCATGAAGGCTTGGGTTTGTTAGCCTGGTTTAAAGGGAGGTTTTGTGTGAAGCTTTGGCTTAATGAGCTTCTGTGTTAAGCCCAGGCTATGGATTTTTGTGTATTATATGCTTTGTACTGCTGTATACAGTTGTGAATAGCATTTCCATTTGAACTTTCCAATCCTATCCAACCTTTTGTGTGAGTGTTATGCTTGTGCCCTTTTTGGGAGAGGGAAGAGAGCAATCTGTCTTGCTCATTAAACCAGGGCACATCTACAGCAATTACTATTCTTTGTAATATTTTATGCCTAGCTTTTCTCTTGTTTACAAAGCCTCCAGCATTCAAATGGGATGAAAAAAATTGCCACATGATAAAGGCACCCAGTCAGAATCACAGAATGGTTGGGGTTGGAAGGGACCTCAAGGATCATCCAGTTCCAACCACCCCCTGACATGGGGCAGGGACACCTCACAGTAGATCAGATTGCTCAGAGCCACATCCAGCCTGGCCTTAACAAACCTCCAGGGATGAGGGAGGGATCTGGAGGTGCTGGAAGGTGTCCAGAGAAGGGCCACGAGGATGAGCAGAGGGCTGGAGCACCTCTCCTATGAGGACAGACTGAAGGAGTTGGGGCTGTTCAGTCTGGAGAAGAGAAGGCTCTGAGGAGACCTCATTGTGGCCTTCCAGTATCTGAAGGGGACCTACAAGAAGGCTGGGGAGGGACTTCTCAGGCTATCAGGTAGTGATAGGACCGGGGGGAATGGAATGAAGCTGGAGGTGGGGAGATTCAGGCTGGATGTGAGGAGGAAGTTCTTCCCCATGAGAGTGGTGAAGCCCTGGAATGGGTTGTCCAGGGAGGTGGTTGAGGCCCCGTCCCTGGAGGTGTTTAAGGCCAGGCTGGATGAGGCTCTGGCCAGCCTGATCTAGTGCGGGGTGTCCCTGCCCATGGCAGGGGGGTTGGAACTAGATGATCCTTGTGGTCCCTTCCAACCCTGACTGATACTATGATACTATGAGGCTTCCACCACCTCCCTGGGCAACCTGTGCCAGTCTCTCACCACCCTCATGGGGAAGAACTTCTTCCTAACATCCAATCTGAATCTACTCACTTTTAGTTTTGCTCCATTCCCCCCAGCCCTATCACTCCCTGACACCCTCAAAAGTCCCTCCCCAGCTTTCTTGTAGTTCCCCTTCAAATAATGGAAGTCCACAACTGGGTCTCCTCAGAGCAGTACAAGAACATGTGAGTTTTGAAAGGTGCCTTTGCAGACTGTGTTTACTTGGTATAATTCTTATTTTTTTGATATAATTATTCACTCAGGATCCTGACAAAAATCACCTAGGCCTGTACACTATTCCTGAGGAGAGGAATTGTGATATAAAACCTATTGAGAACAACCTGATGGCTGTTTCACAACAAACTTGCTTATTAAAGTGTCCTCAATTTCTCGTTTGCCATAACAGGGTAAAGCAGGTGAAAGAATAACATTTTCAGCAGGGTTAGGGAGGTTTGCCAGTTGATAATCTTCTGTTAGTGATGTGCTAATAGGAATTGTACACAGGAAAAATCATAGCATCACAGAATCAATAAAGTTGGAAAAGACCACAAAGATCAGCAAGTCCAACCTGTCATCCAAGACCTCGTGACCACTAAACCATGGCACCAAGTGCCACGTCCAATCCCCTCTTGAACACCTCCAGGGATAGGGACTCCACCACCTCCCTGGGCAGCACATTCCATTGCCAATCTCTCTTTCTGGCAAGATTTTCTTCCCAACATCCAGCCTAAACCTTCCCTGGTACAGCTTGAGACTGTGTCCTCTTGTTCTGGTGCTGGCTGCCTGGGAGAAGAGCCCAACCCCCACCTGGCTACAACCTCCCTTCAGGGAGTTGTAGGGAGCAAAAAGGTCTCCACTGAGCCTCCTCTTCTCCAGGCTAAGCAATCCCAGCTCCCTCAGCCTCTCCTCACAGGGCTGTGCTTGAGGCCTCTCCCCAGCCTTGTTGCCCTTCTCTGGACACCTTCCAAGTGTCTCAATGTCCTTCTTAAACTGAGTGTCCCAGAGGTGGACACAGGACTCAAGGTGTGTCCTAACCAGTGCTGAGTACAGGGCAGAATGACTTCCCTGCTCCTGCTGGCCACACTATTCTTGATGCAGACCAGGATGCCATTGGCATTCTTGGCCACCTGGGCACACTGCAGGCTCCTGTTCAGCCTACTCTCAACCAGTACCCCCAGGTCCCTTCCTGCCTGGCAGCTCTCCAGCCGCTGACCCCAGCCTGTAGCGCTGCAACCAGGAGCACAGAAGCAGCTGCTGGCTCTCGTGTGCAAAACACGCTGCACTGAATAACGACCTGAGATTGTTGTCAGGGCCTAAGTGTGGAGGGGACAGATGAGGCAGCAATCTGCCTGCCTGCAGAGAGCTGCACACAATTGCACTTCAGCTCTGCAGAAGGGTTTCCAAAGTGTTCAAAGTGGTTTAGCAAAATACTTCCAAATTGCCACCTGCGGCACCCGAATCTCCTTTGCCTGATGATTTCCTGCCACGTCCTGCTCCTGACCAGGCCAGCTCAGAAGGAACAGTGAGTACTGGGGCTTTTTTCTTTGAAAGGTAAATCCTTAAATTGAGCAGTTCCAGCCCCTGCACAGCTCAATAAGACCTCCTTGTCCCTTGGCTTCTGCTTTTTATGAAGATGGCAAAAAAGCAGGTCACACAGATGACTGTGAGGCAGATCTGTTCCTCCCCCTTGTGTGTGCAGGCTTAATTCGTGGGCCACATGCAGATTTATGCAGGCCAACCATTTCTGTAGAGAAAGAATAAGTCAAGCATCCAACCCTGGGTCCTTGGTTCTCAAGCTGAATTTGTTACTGAATTCACTAATGCTGACTTGCTTCAATAGTGTCTACACAGAAGTGGCCTGGATTCTTGCAGGAAAGATCTGGAAGTGCTGGAAGGTGTCCAGAGAAGGGCCACGAGGAGGAGCAGAGGGCTGGAGCTGCTCTGCTAGGAGGACAGATTCAGGGAGTTGGGGTTGTGCAGCCTGGAGAAGAGAAGGCTCCAAGGAGACCTTATTGTGGCCTTCCAGTATCTGAAGGGAGCTACAAGAAAGCTGGGGAGGGACTATTTAGGGGTTGTCAGAGAGTGACAGGACTGGGGAGAAAGACACAAAACTAGAAATGGGTAGATTCAGACTGGATATTAGGAAGAAGTTCTTCCCCATGAGGGTGGTGAGACACTGACACCGGTTGCCCAGGGAGGTGGTGTGTCCAGTTCTGGGCCCCTCCGTTTAAGAAGGACATTGAGACTCTTGAACATGTCCAGAGAAGGGCAACAAGCCTGGGAGAGGTCTGGAGCACAGCCCTGTGAGGAGAGGCTGAGGGAGCTGGGGTTGCTTAGCCTGGAGAAGAGGAGGCTCAGGGGAGACCTTCTTGCTCTCTACAACTCCCTGAAGGGAGGTTGTAGCCAGGTGGGGGTTGGTCTCTTCTCCCAGGCACCCAGCACCAGAACAAGAGGACACAGTCCCAAGCTGTGCCAGGGGAGGTTTAGGCTGGATGGTAGGAAGAAATTCTTCATAGAGAGATTGGCCATTGGGATGTGCTGCCCAGGGAGGTGGTGGAGTCACAGTCCCTGGAGGTGTTTAAGAGGGGATTGGACGTGGCACTTGGTGCCATGGTCTAGTTATGAGGTCTGTGGTGACAGGTTGATGATCTTTGAGGTCTCTTCCAACCTTGGTGATGCTGTGATTCTGTGGTGGAAGCCTCAGCCCTGGAGGTTTTTGCAGCCAGGTTGGATGTGGCTCTGAGCAACCTGCTGTAGTGTGAGGTGTCCCTGCCCCATGACACAGGGGTTGGAACTGGATGATCCTTGAGGTCCCTTCCAAGCCTAACAGTTCTCTGATTCTATGATCCTATTTGAATTGATGGAGTTACATCTTCCCTCAGCACTCTATTTCCCTTTCACTTGCTTCCAGCTGAAGAAGAGCAGGAATCTGAAATCAAAAGCCAGGACTACTGACTTTTTGGTCAGGAGTTCTCTTTTTCCTCTTCCTCTGAGCTGGAGGATTCTCACAACGCAGTGAGTTGTGGCTAAATTTCCAAGCCCAGAGCATTTGATCCAGGGCTTTAAAGAGTGATATAATTTCCAAAAAGGAGGTGAGGGAAGCCTGCAAGCTTTTGTGTGTGGAGCACATAAAATCCTGTGTCAGCAGTGAAGCAGACAGGCATTTGAAAGAGCATAAGCCTGATTCAAACAGTTGTATAGCTATGGATGACCTCAAATGATTAAATACAAAGACCAGTGCTGTTGGAAGCAAATAGGGTTCCAGGTGCTTCAGACACTGCATCCAGCGCTGCTGCAATATCTGGATGCTCCTGTGAGTGGCTGTGAGACTGAAGAAATCTGTGATCAAGAGCTTGGCTGTTCAGAGTTAGGCTAGCATGAGCAGTCAGAGTAGTTGCCAGAGGAAATCAACAGAGAGCTTTATAGTGGCAATAAAAAGAAAACAAAAATCCTCAGGAGATGAAATCCATACCCTTTTCTTTTGGAAAGGTTTTAAAATGCTGTGTAAGGTCCTTATTGTTACACAGTCACACCTGCAGACTGCTGGAACTGTGGAGCCCTCTGCACAGGAAGGACATGGACCTGACAGAAAGGGTCCAGAGGAGGGCTACAAAAATCATCAGGGCATCGGAACACCTCTCCTGCAAGGGCAGGCTGAGAGAATAGAAAAGAGTAGACTAGACTAGAGAAGAGTAGAGTAGAGTAGAGTAGAGTAGAATAGAATAGAATAGAATAGAATAGAATAGAATAGAATAGAATAGAATAGAATAGAATAGACCAGGTTGGAAGAGACCTTTAGGATCATCGAGTCCAACCTATCATCCAGCTCCATCTCATCAACTAAACCATGGCACCAAGTGCCTCATCCAGGGTCTTCCTAAACACCTCCAGGGATGGTGACTCCACCACCTCCCTGGGCAGCACATTCCAATGCTGAATCTCTCTTTCTGGGAAGAACTTCTTCCTAACATCCAGCCTGAACCTCCCCTGGTGGAGCTTAAGACTGTGTCCTCTTGTTCTGGTGCTGGTTGCTAGAGAGAAGAGACCAATCCCCACCTGGCTGCAACCTCCCTTCAGGGAGTTGTAGAGGGCAATAGGGTCTCCACTGAGCCTCCTCTTCTCCAGGCTAAGCAACCCCAGCTCCCTCAGCCTCTCCTCACAGGGCTGTGCTCCAGACCTCTCCCCAGCTCTGTTGCCCTTCTCTGGACACGTTCAAGTCTCTCGATGTCCTTCCTAAACTGAGGGGCCCGGAACTGGACACAGGACTCAAGGTGTGGCCTAACCAATGCTGAGTACAGGGCACAATGACCTCCCTGCTCCTGCTGGCCACACTGTTCCTAATGCAGGCCAGGATGCCATTGGCCTTCTTGGCCACCTGGGCACACTGCTGGCTCATTTTCAGGCGGCTGTCAACCAGCACCCCCAGGTCCCTCTCTGTTTGGGATCTCTCCAGCCACTCCAACCCCAGCCTGTAGCTCTGCATGGGGTTGCTGTGGCCAAAGTGCAGCAGTCATTCACATATGCACAAGAACATTTTACTTACACACTTACTTAGACATTCAAGGTCAAGGCTTGTTGGGGCTCTGAGCAACCTGATCTAGCTGAGGGTGTCCCTCAACACCAAATCTAGGTCGGACTTGATGATCTCTGAGGTCCTTTCCAACCTGGCTAGTTCTGTATTCTGTAAATCAATATGACCCAGCATGGGGCTTCCACCCGGGCAGCCAGAAGGGCTGGGCTTACTGCTGGGGGGTTGGACTTGGTGACAACCCTTTCCAACCCAGTTCAACCCCTTCCCTTCCAACCCAGTGCATTCTGTGATTCTCTACCCAGTGAAAGCCATGATTTGTGTATGGAATTTCTTCCTACAATCTTTGCAGAGGATTTGATGTCTCTCCCCCACCGTCCTCTGGCGAATAAAGGGAGGGAGCCCCACACTGCTGAGCCTGCAATGAAAACACCTCTTTGAATCACGGGATCAGAGGAGCTACATTCTCTCAGAGTTATCACAAGCCCTGAATGGCCTTGATAAACAGTACCAAGGCAGAAATGCTTCCCTTTTGACACAGAAGCATTGTCCTTGCTAGGAGGTCTTTGTGCACGGCACTGCCGAGCTCTGATTCTGATTGCGTGCTTCCAGATGCTAAGTCAGTAGAGATATTAACAAAGGCTAGCATGTGGGGCACTGCTCTACCCATGCAATTTGCTCCTCTCTCAGGCAGCTGATCTGTAAATATTTTGAATTTTTTCAGAACCACATTTAATCCCTCCAAAACTGGGAAGGGATAATGTTTAGTTTCGCACAAAAGCAAGTTCCCTATCTCCTGCCATATTTACGTTTCTGCAATGGGCTCTTGACCTTCAGCTCGTGTCATCTCGGTTCTGCTTTCAATGTGATCTTGGAAGCTGCAGCAACTCTTGCATATTTATGACACAGCAGTGGTTGAAAGCCTCAGTCACTCTCCTGTATATTGAGCAGACCCAAAATACCTGCAGTGTGGGGACTTCTGAAGAACATCCGAAAGACGCTGGGCTCAGGAAAGACAAAGAAGCCAGGTAGGGAAACTAAAATCATAGACTCATAGAATTGTCAGGGGTGGAAGGGACCACAAGGATCATCCTGCTCCAATCTTTCTGACATGGGGCAGGGACACCTCACACTACAGCAGGTTGCTCAGAACCACATCCAGCCTGGCCTTAAAATCCTCCAGGGAGGAGGCTTCCACCACCTCCCCGGGCAACCTGTGCCAGGCTCTCACCACCCTCATGGGGAAGAACTTCTTCCTAACATCCAAGCTCAATCTACCCCTTTCTGGCTTTGCTCTATCCCCCCTGGTCCTATCATGCCCTGTCACCCTAAAAAATCCCTCCCCAGCTTGCTTGTAAGCCTCCTTCAGATATTGGAAGGCCACAATAAGGTCTCCTCTGAGACCTTATTTAAATGATTACAAACACATCCAGGGTGCTGACTCAACCACCTCCCTAAGCAGCCTGTTCCATTGCCTGACAATGCTTTCAGTGAAACTTTTTCCCCTAATGTCCTGCCTGAACCTCCCCTGGTGTATCTTGAGTCCATTCCTACTTGTTTAATCTTGTTTTGATAGATAAAGGTTGATAAACACCTGAGGGCTGGGGGTCAAGAGGGAGGGGACAGGCTCTGCTCAGTTGCACCCTGGGATAGGACAAGGGCCTATGGATGCATACTACAGCACAGGAGGTTCCACCTCACCATGAGGAGGAACTTCTTCACTGTGAGGGTCACAGAGCACTGGAACAGGCTGCCCAGAGAGGTTGTGGAGCCTCCTTCTCTGGAGACTTTCCAGACTCATTGGGATGCATTCCTGTGCAACCTGTGCTGGATGCTGCGGTCCTGCTCTGGCAGGGGGGGCTAGACTTGATGATCTCCTGAGGTCCCTTCCACGCCCTAACATCCTGTGATCCTCTGATCCTGTGACCATCACCCACCTCCCAACAACATCCATTCAGGTAGTAGTAGAAAGATTCCTTTTGGGGCTCATGGTCAGAAAGCAGAGCACAGCTGAACACTGAGATGAAAAAATGTTGTTAAAGTACTTGAAGACATTTCAGCTTCACATCAGGCATTATGAAATGCATAACACATACCAAATCAAACAGTAACCCTACCACTAGCTCTGCTTGTTTTAAGCCTCATGGGTGAGGCTTCTTTCTAAGTTAATTTCTGCTACTGTGGTATCACAGAATCACAGAATGTTAGGGGATGGAAGGGACTTTGAGGCATCATCCAGTCCAACCCACCCTGTCTGAGCAACATCACCTAGAGCAGATCACACAGAAACACATCCAGACAGGCTTTGAATATCTCCAGAAAGGGAGACTCCACACACCCCCTGGGCAGCCTGTTCCAGTGCTCTGTCACCATCACAGGGAAATAATTCTTCCTCCTGTTTCCATGGCACTTCCTCTGCCTCAGCTTCCACCATTGCCCCTTGTGCTGGCATTGGGCATCCCCCAGCAGAGCCTGGCTCCAGCCTCTGGGCACTCACCCTTTGCATATTTCTAAACACTGGTGAGGTCACCTCTCAGTCTCCTCTTCTCTAAGCTACAGAGCCCTCGGCTCCCCCAGTCTCTCCTCTTTTGTGCTGATTGTCTGAGCTGCTTTCCTCTGGTGGTATTTCTGTTAGCAGTTCTGGTTGCAGTAGGTTTTGAGGCAGCTATCTCGTAATCTATTCACGTCAATTAGTCGTCAGGCCAGACAAAAGGCCTCTTATCCAGTTTGTGGAGCTAGCTCCCAATAAAATCTTTCTTGTGCTCCATCAGCACATATGGTAGTTGTTGGCTTTTTTGTTTGTTTGTTCATTTGTTTTCACTCAGTCTTCATTATGTAGCTTTTATCAACAGCTCCTCTCAAGAGAACAAAACCAAGAGACCGAACAGAGCGAGAGGACACAGTCTCAAGCTGCAGCAGGGGAAGTTTAGAATCATAGAGTAGAATCAAAAACGTTGGAAGAGACCCCAAAGATCATCAAGTCCAACCTGTCACCCAACACCTCATGGCTACTAAGCCATGGCACAAAGTACCACATCCAATCCTTTTTTGAACACTTTCAGTGATGGTGACTCCACCACCTCCCTGGGCAGCACATGCCAATGGCCAATCTCTCTTTCTGGGATGAACTTTCTCCTCACCTCCAGCCTAAACCTCCCCTGGCACAGCTTGAGATTGTGTCCTCTTGTTCTGGTGCAGGTTGCCTGGGAGAAGAGACCAACCCCCTCCTGGCCACAACCTCCCTTCAGGTAGTTGTAGAGAGCAGTAAGGTCTCTCCTGAGTCTCCTCTTCTCCAGGCTAAACAACCCCAGCTCCCTCAGCCTCTCCATGTAGAGGAGTGAGTTTAGGCTCAAGGTGAGGAGAAAGTTCTTCCCAGAAAGAGTAATTTGCCATTGGAATGTGCTGCCCAGGGAGGTGGTGGAGTCACCATCCTTGAAGGTGTTCAAAAAAGGATTGGATGTGGCACTTGGAGCCATGGTTTAGTAGTCAGGAGGTGTTAGGGATTATGTAGTAGGTTGGACTTGAAAGGCTGAGGGAGCTGGGGTTGCATAGCCTGGAGAAGAGGAGACTCAGGGGTGACCTTATTGCTCTCTACGACTACCTGAAGGGAGGTTGTAGCCAGGTGGAGGTTGGTCTCTTCTCCCAGGCAGCCAGCACCAGAACAAGAGGACACAGTCTCAGGCAGGTTTAGACTGGATGTTAGGAAGAAGTTCTATACAGAGAGAGTGATTGCCCACTGGAATGGGCTGCCCGTGGAGGTGGTGGAGTCACCTCATTGGAGGTGTTCAGGAGAAGACTGATGGGGTGCTTGGTGCCATGGTTTAGTTAGG
>JAAWVA010001137.1:0-13250 GCA_015227895.2 Colaptes auratus | reverse complement strand
TGCTTCCGATAGTTTGCTACTTCCTCTGGCAAGGGCTGCAGTGTAGGGATGCATCAAGGGATATGCTTAGGACTTCTGTTAGCTGCTTCCAGGACTACTGTAAAAGGGACTCTGAGACTGTAATGCCAGGGATTCTACAATGTGGCAATAAAGGACTTCTGGGGACAACTTCTGAGATTCTTTGCTCTCTGCATTTCTGGAATCTCGTTGCTATATGATAGCAGGGTTTGTGCCTTCATTCATCATCACTCAATGACTCCTGAATCAGGCTGGAAAGAAAAACAACAAACAGTGTTTAACAGGATTAATATGGTCACCAGTTTTTTGTTTTGTTTTGTTTTGTGGGTTTTTTTTGACAAGTGGAATAATACGTATTGGGAAGAGCTGATGCTTTGGAGTTAGACTTGTGAACAAGCATCTTGGTGTCTATTGGGAGGTCTCAATGTGCATCACAGAAAACTTGTGCTGATATTAAGTGCTGTTTTAACTGCAGCTTGCAAGGATCTGTGGAGCTCATTGATGTTCAGCATGGTAGGATTTTGTTTGGTGTGGGGTTTTTGTTGTTGTTTGTGTTGTTGGTTGGTTTGGGTTTTCTTTTTGATGTGTATGTGCATGTCTGGATTTATCTGCTTGTTTTACTGTGTCTGAAGTGATAGATTGACAGAAGCAAAAGTAAGTAAATTGATTTGCCCAAGCTTGCCATACCATGAACAAAGGTGTGCACCTATTAAATGTGCAATTACAAGCAGCCTTGTTCATTAAACATCAAATATGGCCCTTTGTTTTGCTAAATGCTCTGTGTAGCCATAGTTAAATGGCAACAAGAAGTGATTGAGTCTCAACACTGACTGGCAGCAGGCATCAATCATTATTCTGGCAAGGATCTTCAGGAACATATCACTTTGTAGCAAATCTGGCAGGTTTGAATGGGATTATTTTGGATTGGCTTGCCAATAACTGTCATGCCTAAAATCTCAGCACAGTAAAAATTAATCACTAGTGCCAATTACACACTTTGTGCCAATCTCAATTCACATCTTCCCCTGGATAGTCTTGATCCACACTAATACTCCAAATGGTATGACAAGGCTTCAAGGCTGAGGACAAACAAATGGTGTAAAATATCAAGAACAAAACTGGAGTCTACCCTGTCACCTGTGGAAAGAACAATTTTTTTTTCATACTGGAGATCCATCATTTCACTGGGACACATACACCACCGTATTGACAACAGCTGAATACAATAAGCAAAGTAAATAATTTTTAATGGCAATTGGTGCAAAAAAACCCTACTGACAGGAAAAGTGCTTATACATAAAAATCTATTGTAATAACAGGGTTGAGGATACTGGTTTTAGCATATTTGAGCACTAGTATGAGGTAGGAAAATCTAAGAGATATAGTCACTGAGAGAATAAATTTAATTCTGAGGCCACATAGAATTTTTCTGCTAAAATAGAATTTGAAATATCTTTGTTGCTGCCATGCTACAGCAGCAGAAGCAAGTAAATATATTCCCGAAAAGGGCAGATTTTATATGCACAAGTTCAGTATAACCTTCAGGGTCAAGCTGGATACCCACTGAATGTGGAGGAATAGCGTTTATTCATCATGGGAAGTAGGTGAAGTATAAATTAATTTAGGGAAAGCTGACTTTAGGTCAGCCTTACACACCATAGCAAATGTAGAAAATAAGAATTGGACCTATATAAAAAAGAAAGGGAACATGGGAAACAAATCTGACAGATACTGGGGAGATGCTGTTTCTAAGAGATACTGCTTGAATCAAGATTTCTAGGGTTACAAAATTTCTAGGGTAATGAAGGATTCATGCTACCTGGTGTCCTCCTGACTTGTCTCTCCATATCATCTGATTTTCCATTAACTTCACTTTGCTAATCAAATGAGATAGTTTTTCTTCTTCTGGGTCCTAAATTGCCATAGTATGAACCCCAAGCTAGAACACTATGTCTACTCACCAGACTGTTGCAAAAAGTTTTGCCTGAGAAAAGGAAACTCACTTGTGTACTGAAAACACTGAAAGGGATTTTTTTTCTGAAGCTCTCCAGTGATGGAGAAAGCTGATGGGGATCACAGACTAAACAGATTTTCACCATCAGCAGAACAGCCCTCCTATAATGACCTCTGGGCCATTAGGTAGCAGTGGAAACATCACTGATATTATTTAGTCTACTTGGTGCCTCATTAAGGAACCGAGAAAGGAAGTGTGCTTTCACTAGGTTCCCTGTATAATGAATAGTAAAAGTGAGAACAGCAGCATCAGAGAACAATTAGCTCCTTAGGAATCCCATAGCTCTGGGGCATAGAGGAAATCTCACATTATGACTTGCTTATACATTTGTGTATAAATTAATATTTCTACTAAGAATAACAAAACCCGTTTGAATAAATGTTTAAATAAGACCTAGAGTTCTTCCAAGGTAGATTGATTAGGCGGGCAGTAATTTCTTTGGTCAGTGTTTAGGAGGTTTGTGGAGCTAGTGTGATGGGTGAGGGGATTAAAGTAGCCTACTGAAGAGGAGAAGTTGAGGTAGGTCTTTTGTTTGGTAGAGTGAGTGTGTGAGTTATGTTTGAGAGTTCTAGGGCTAGGATAATGTCTGTGGTAGTGACTAGGATAACAGGCAGTTACACAGATGATGTTGCTTCTTTTAAAGTGAGGTTACACATTTACAAAATATTTAATATCATATTCATATTCTTTCTTGGGGTATACTGAAACCAAAATCTGCCACCATTAAGAAAAGAGCATGTAATGTTATGAAACTGTTTTCCTTTTTAGTGTTTGTTTTTGGAGTAATTGTGGTTTATGTGGGAGTTGAGAACAAGCAAAATTGATAAACAAAGGCACATGATCAGATGTAAGCAGGCACAAAGACACATTTCCATGGCCTTTACACTTATCTGTGACAAAGAAACAGAAACAAAACCAAGAAAAAACAAAAGAGCAACTCACAATTCTATTGCAAAACAAAGTGCTTTAGTTTCAGTGTTTGTGGCTCTCATTAGTGGATCCTTACTGTTTTACTTTCTTAAGTCTTGATATATTTATAGAACTAATTTATTTTCAATTGCTCTGTACTTGCAAGCTACAAAACCTCCAAAATAGTAATTTATGAAATAACCTGTAAGTTCATGTAGTTCCTTCCTAATAAAAGTTCTGATCCTGACACACTGGAGTCATGGATCAGTCTTTCCAGGAATGGAAAAATGACTATTTTTCCTGAGAACAAAGTATATGAGTATATGTTGAATGCTTTTCATTTTCACCTTCAAACTGCGAGTGACAACTATACATTTCATTGTCTGTTTAAAATAGATTTCAGTTATGGATGACGCATATGGTATGACACAGTCTTTTGTTTCTTTTCTACATAATTTATAAAACAGTCTGAGATCTTCAAATGTGGAAAGTATAATTTATATTTATTTATGTTTTTGTGTAAGCAATCCAAAAATCTCTGTAAGAAAAGGTCTAAGCACTAGGTAAGAACAGATTTTCTGTGAAACCAATAGTGTATTTTATACACAACAGAAGACTTTTCACATCAGAAAAAGATAATTCTGCCCCCTCAAAACAGTTAGATATGCATGCACTCAGATGTGTTGTCACCTCAAATACACAGTCACGAAACATTCCTTAGTGTTATTATATATTGTAGGATATGGAAGAATCCCACTATATTAATACCATATTTAAAACCAAATTAAGAAAATATTTCTTATTTGTTGTGTCATTAACATTTAGCACAGCTGTTTTAAGCATTATGTCTGTATTATATATATTTATATGCACATATATACATAAACATAATGCCAAACACTCATGCACATATGCATTACACAGACATATATTTCATGTAGATATGTATGCATTAAGATTATATCCCCAAAAATGGAAATTCTTGTTTTTCTGGAAAATTTTCTTTTATATTTCAGGGTGTAATCTACTGTGAAGGAGAATGGTAATGCAGAAAATAGAAAAATCAATTTTAAAGCTGAAGAAGGAAAACCAACTGGTTAATGTTTACAAAAAAAACATAATCCAACAAATTAATGTTTTTAGCTCTATATTTGAGAGGCTGTTGCTTGTACTGATAGAGGGAAGAGCCCATTATGCAGGCAACACATATGGTGTCCTTAAAATATAGCTCACAGAATACATTATGCTAAGAACCATTATTTACCGTGCATGTAATATGCTTTTATTATTTATGGTCAGACAGTTTTTAATTGGAAATGTTTTGGGTGCCTTCCAGAGGGGCCGGTACCACTGGTAAAGAGTCTTTGACAGATAAACAAGGAACACATAGTTAAATACATGATAGTATTTTGTGTATATTTAAAGAGAGATATTAGAAAGAGTTAATCAGAATACTGTGGGTACCCCGTGGAATGTTCAGGATTCCATTCTATGGAAATGTCTCTCATTTGCAGCAAAGAATAATGAATTTTATACTGTGTATGTTTGTGCCTCCAAATTGTCTAGGCTAGAGAATAATAACAACAATAACAATAATAATAATAAGTAATTAAAAACTTGAATCAAAGAGCTATCTTCATTATGAACTATGACTTTTTTTTCTTTAGTTACAACCATGTCTTCTCTCAATCATGTCCATTTGTTGCAGACTCAAAGGTTTCCACTCAAAGGTGAATTATGCATATTGCAATATGAAATGGCAGTAAAGAATATGCAAAGGAGGTGACAGTAAAGCTGAGAGGTGTATCTTAAATGAATTTAAAGACAGATCATTGCATAGTCTCCAAATTTTTCTCTGCTTTATCCTGATCTAAAGTATATGCACACAATAGCTAGTCATATTCTCTTGTAGCATGGAATTTGGGAGGGACAGCAGTCCACTTGTTTTATTTAGAAACTGCACATTCAGATTAAATGTGGGGCTGATCTCCTTCTATGATCAGGTGACCCGCCTGGTTGATGTGGGGAGGCCTGTGGATGTGGTCTACCTGGACCTCAGCAAGGCCTTTGACACCGTCCCCCACAGCAAACTGCTGGCCAAGCTGTCAGCCCATGGCTTGGATGGGAGCACACTGTGTTGGGTTAGGAACTGTCTGGAGGGCTGAGCCCAGAGAGTGGTGGTGAATGGTGCCACATCCGGCTGGCAGCCAGTCACTAGTGGTGTGCCCCAGGGATCAGTGCTGGGCCCCATGCTCTTCAATATCTTTATTGATGATCTGGATGAGGGCATTGAATCCACCATCAGTAAATTTGCGGACAACATCAAGCTGGGGGCAGGAGCTGATCTGCTGGAGGGCAGAGAGGCTTTGCAGAGGGACCTCGATAGGCTGGACAGATGGGCAGAATCCAACGGCATGAGAATGAACACATCCAAGTGCCAGGTTCTGCACATTGGCCACAGCAACCCCATGCAGTGCTACAGGCTGGGGTCAGAATGGCTGGAGAGCGGCCAGGCAGAGAGGGACCTGGGGGTGCTGGTTGATTGTAGGCTGAACATGAGCCTGCAGTGTGCCCAGGTGGCCAAGAAGGCCAATGGCATCCTGACCTGCATCAGAAACAGTGTGGCCAGCAGGAGCAGGGAGGTCATTCTGCCCCTGTACACTGCACTGGTTAGGCCGCACCTCGAGTACTGTGTCTAGTTCTGGACCCCTCAGTTTAGGAAGGATGTTGACTTGCTGGAGTGTGTCCAGAGAAGGGCAACGAAGTTGGTGAGGGGTTTGGAAGATAAGCCCTATGAGGAGAGGCTGAGTGAGCTGGGGTTGCTTAGCCTGGAGAGGAGGAGACTCAGGGGTGACGTTATTGCTCTCTACAACTACCTGAAGGGAGATTGTAGACAGGCAGAGGTTGATCTCTTTTCCCAGGCAGGCAGCACCAGAACAAGAGGACACAGTCTCAGGCTGCACCAGGGCAGGTTTAGACTGGATGTTAGGAAGAAGTTCTATACAGAGAGAGTGATTGCCCATTGGAATCGGCTGCCCGTGGAAGTGGTGGAGTCACCTTCATTGGAGGTGTTCAAGAAGAGGCTTGATGGGGTGCTTGGTGCCACGGTTTAGTTGTTTAGTTGTTTAGGTGGGTTGTATTGTATTGTATTGTATTGTATTGTATTGTATTGTATTGTATTGTATTTAGGTGGGTTGGATTGGTTGATAGGTTGGATGCAATGATCTTGAAGGTCTCTTCCAACCTGATGTATTGTATTGCATTGTATTTTATAGAAACAACTAGTTTTCTGGAAAAAAAAGGTATTGAATTGTATTGTATTGTATCATTGAGAGGGACCATGAAAAGTTATTTAACCATTCTTCAGAATTAATGATCCGAAGAAACCTTTGGCATAAAGATCACTGTTTCCCACAGAGAAACTTATCTAGGCTTTTTCTCATCCTTGTACTCCTACTTTTCAGGCTGATGTGATTTTTAAATCATAATAATTACCAAGATTCTAGTTTCAAAAATATTCATAAGAAATTTCTAAAATCTCATATCAGAACTTAATCCCATAAATTTCACTGCGCCATTGTCCATGAGGTACATATCTACATTTCAATTTAGAGCTGTTTAAATTATCAATACATTGTTTCATCTCCTGTCCCTTTTACATAAAACTTGGTGCCTGAGTTAATTGTTCAACCATATATAGTGTCTTATTTTTTGAGCTGCACACTGTCATGTTCTGAGCAGCTGGCATAGAAATTTCAGTTTCAGGGCCAAGAGAAATTAAAATCTTTATAGGTTCACCAATTTAGTTTAAGACTAGACACACCAAGAGCTTTGAAGTGCTAAAAATCCTACCTGACAGCAAAAAAGTTTAACGCTGCTACTCACATGGCTGCACACATACAAAATATATATGGATGATCAGAATTTTATGGTGATCCTCTGAGAAGCAGATTAAAAAGTATTCTTTTTTTTGTTTTGCTTGCTGCAAGGAAAGGCAATAATAGACTGTTTGCCTTCTGTCAGCTTTTCCTCTCTCTCCTTTTCACCCTCAAACCTAATGTGTCATTCAGTAATGCCCATCAGTCCTCTAGGAATATAAAAGGATTATTCATTACTTCCTTTGATGCCCCAAAAATTGAAAAAATATTTGTTACATACCAAGAGATGATTGTGCACTGAAAGATTAAGAGGTGTAAGGATTTACCAGCTGTCCAATCTATTTAGAAAGAAAAAAATATATGTAGATCTTTGTCTGCTGGCACAAGAAATTGTACAATCTTTGCCTGGTGCCGGGATTACCGCAATAAAAAATACTCAACTTCATTTAGACTTTAGTACCTTCTTACCTAAGGCTATGCTGTGATGGACAATATTAGTGCCTGAACACCAAGAACTGACTATCTCAGAGGCTTGCACCTTTAGCACTTCACTTAAATTAGCCTCTTTCTATGTAACTGACCCTTTCTGTGAGAAAGTTAAAATCAAGCCTCCTTCCATCCCAGTCCACTATAACTCTTTTTCTGTCTCTGTTCATGTCTGGAAATAGACACTTTAAGTTGCTCCATATAAATCTGTTTTTTTCACATGCTTTGTATTACAGAACAGAACCATAGAATCACAGAATTATTCAGGCTGGGAAAGACCTCTGAGATCATCAAGTCCAGCCTATGACCTAACACCATGATATCAGCTAAACCATGTCACCAAGTGCCCCATCAAGACTTTTCTTAAAGACCTCCAGTGATGGCAACTCCACTGCCTCCCTGGGCAGCCCATTCCAGTGCCTAAACACCCTTTCTATGAGGAAGTCTTTCCTGATATCTAATCTAAACCTCCCTTGGTGCAGCTTCATACCATGCCCTTTTGTCCTGTGACTCACTGCCTGGGAGAAAATCCTGACCCCCACCTGTCTACAACTTCCTTTTAGATAGTTGTAGAGAGTTATAAGGTCCCCTTTAAGTCTCATCTTTTCCAGGCTGAACAACCCCAGCTCCCTCAGCTTCTCCTCATACAATCTCATCACTCTCCTCTGGACTCACTCCAGCACCTCAGTATCCTTCCTGATGTGAGGGGCCTGGAGCTGCACACAGCACTCGAGGTGAGGGCTCACTAGTGCTGAGTACAGGGGCAGAATTACATCCCTAGTACTGCTGGCCAGACTATTCCTGATACAAGGCAAGATGACATTGGCCTTCCATGCCACTTGAGCACACTGCTGGCGCACGTTCAGCTGGCTGTTAACCAATATCCCCAGGTCACTCTCAGCCAGGCAGGTCTTCAGCCGCTCATCCCCCAGTCTGTAGCACTGAATGGGGTTATTGTGGCCAAAGTGCAGGACCCTGCATTGGCCTTGTTGAATCTCATCCCATTGCCTGTCCAGGTCCCTCTGCAGCATTCTCCTACTCTCCAAGAGACCCACACTTCCTCCCACGTTGGTGTCATCAACAAATTTACTAATGTTTGACTCGATCCCCTCATCCAAGTCATTAGTAAGAATGTTGAATAGAACGGGGCCCAGTACTGCTCCCTGGGGAACACCACTGGTCATTGGGCAGCAACTGGATGCTGCACCATTCACAACCACTCTCTGTGCCCAGTCATCCAGCCAGCTTTTAACACAGAGAAGCTGCACTTGTCCAAGCCATAGGCTGCCAGCTTTCCTAGAAGGGTGCTGTGGCAGACTGTATCAAAGGCTTTGCTGAAGTCTGGGTAGACCACATCCACAGCCTTCCCTTCATCTACCAGGTAGGTCACTCAGTCACAGAATGAGATAGATTATTTAGGCAGGACCTTCCTTTCCTATACCCTTGTTGGCTGGGCTTGATCCTCTGGTTGTCTGGTACATGGCAGTTGATGGCACTCAGGATGATCTGCTCCATAACCTTGCCAGGCACTGAGGTCAGGCTGATAGGCCTGTAGTTCCTTGTATCCTCCTTTTGGCTCTTCTTCTTGATCGGTGCCACGTTGGCCAACCTCCAGTCATCTGGACCTTTCCAGCTTAGCCAGCTTTTGCACCAGCTCCCTAAGTACCTAGGATGAATCTCATCTGGACCCATAGACTTGTTAGGGTCTAAGTGGTACAGCAGGTCACTAACTACTTCCTCCTAGATTACAGTACAATACATCTTTTTTCACAATAGTATTACATAGATTACTAACAAAGTAATAGAAGAAAAGGACCATGGAGAGATGTGTGAACAAAGAATGGGAATTTTGGAGAACAGGAAAAGACAGGTATCAATGAGGTTAATGCACAAAATTATGACTTAATTTTTATGAATTATATACATTTTGGTCAAACATCAAAAATCCCTATGCTTTTAGATCCCCTTTCAGACTAATTTCTTTGCATAAAAAAATAGAGATGCTATTTACATAGAGTTAAAACTTTAAGGATTCACCACACATAAAGTGTTCACTGCATGAGATAGAGGAGGTAAGATTATAATTTTACACTTTGTGACCAGTAAATGGAAAAATAGGTCCTGCTAGAGATCCAATGGAGCTCTGCCTTCTTCCCTTCAGTTTTCTACAGAGCTGTATAATTTCAAAAGAAGCCTCAGTGAGATTATCAGCTGTTAGGAAACAAAGAAACAATTTTCTGTCACGGACATACTGAAAAGAAAATACTAGAATCCTTATTTTTCCTGATGTTTGCTTACACTGTAACACAGAGGGTTTTGTACAGACTGATTAACTGTTGGCAAACCACTAGATAAAAGCTTGGGAGCTTTGGTGGTGTAACTTCAGTTTTCTTGAAGAGGAAATCTTACTTTGCAGGACAATTCACTAAATTAACCCAGAGTTCACATCTAAAAATGCATTATGACTAGTTAGCAAATACGAAAAATTATCATAGTATCATAGTGTCATAGTATGAGTCAGGGTTGGAAGGGACCACAAGGATCATCTAGTTCCAACCCCCCTGCCATGGGCAGGGACACCCTACACTAGACCAGGCTGGCCAGAGCCTCATCCAGCCTGGTCTTAAACACTTCCAGGGATGGGGCCTTATTAATTTTAGCAAAGGAAGGGAGGTGAAAGGAAATGTTTGATGTATTTATAGACTCTTCAAGCTGATTATCTAACCTATCCAAAGAAAGATTAGAGGAAGATTTTTCATAGAGAATTCATAATGCACCAAAATGATTTCTCAATAGACATCTCTACAAACATGACTTCTAATGCATTTATATGTTTGCCAACTGAAAAAAAGTAATCAAAGTTAACCATCTGCTCCTGGTGTTATTGTTCCTGAGTGTCATCGCTTGTAAATCAGAATTATTCTTGTGAACAAACTGGCTGCTCATGGCTTGGATGAGCACACACTCTCCTGGATAAAGCACTGGCTGGGCAAACAGCCCAAAGAGTGGTGGTCAATAGACTAGAATCCATCTGGCAGCCAGTCACAAGTGGTATTCCTAAGGGCTCAATGTTGGGACCACTTCTGTTTAACGCCTTTTTAGATGAGCTTGATGAAGACATAGTGTGTCATCAGTAAGCTTGCAGATGACACCCAGTTAGGTGGGAGTGTTGATCTTCATGAGGGTAGGGAGGCTCTACAGAGGGACTTGGATAGATTGAATCAATGGGCCAATGTTAATGGGATGAACTTCAACACGGCCAGATACCAGACCCTTCACTTGGGTCACAACAACCCCCAAGCAATGCTACAGGCTTGGGGAAGTGTGGCTGGAAAGCTGTCTGCCAGAAAGGGGTCTGGGGGTTCTAGTTGACAAGCAACTGAATATGAGCAAGCAGTGTGCCCAGGTGGCCAAAGAAGCCAATGGCATCCTGGCTTGTATCAAAAATGCTGTGTCCATAAGGAGTAGGGAGGTGACTGTCCTCTTGTACTCAGCTCTGGTAAGGCCAAACCTTGAGTACTGTTTCCAGTTTTGGGTACCTCATTACAACAGAGATGTGGAGGTGCTGGAGCGAGTGCAGAGGAGGGCAATGAAGCTGGTGAAGGGCCTGGAAAATAAGTCTCATGAAGAGCAACTGAAGGAGCTGGGGCTGCTTAGTTTGGAGAAGAGGAGGCTGAGGGGAAGACCTCATCACTCTCTACAACTGCCTGAAAGGATGTTGTGGACAGGCTGGCCACCATAGAATCATGACCCCACTCTGCCTAGCTGGAACAGATTCTTGTAAATTGACATCCTATCTTCTTAATAATAAGTTCTTCTAATGACCAAAAAATTATTACCATTCCAGTAATGCTTTACATACTGCTGTATTGAATTACAAAACTAGCCAATTTATTATTTTACTCAGCTCTAAGGGGCTATAGTTCAAAGTCTGTCCTGTTGAACTTAATGGTAGTTTTACAAATGGCTGGGATCCTTTGAGATCATAAGATCTAACAGATATATAAAGACTGAAAGCAAAAATCCCAACAACATTGTTATCACTCTTTTAGCAAGCACTTTGTGCATTAAAAAGAACAAATGCAGAACACTGTGCAAGAGGTAATGGTGTTGAATAGAAAAGTATCCTAGCAATAGTAACTAACAGTAGAATGACATACTTGTTGTTGTTATGTTGGGTTTTTTTCTTTCTTTTATTTTTCTTTCTTTTTTTTTTGTCTTTTTAAACATCATTTTGGGTAGTGCAAAGTCTTGGAATTTTCTCTTGAGAAAATATGTGTGTCTGTTAAAGTTATATACTCATCACATCTCTGCATTTGGCCTGTTGCTAGCCATGGCTTTGACCAGCACAGACTGAGAATAATTATTAGTGTAATTTTTTCCAGTTGGTTGATTATAGTCAAACTGTATAGCCTTATGTCTGAAACTCTATTCAACTATATAGACTTCAGATGAAGTTTTAGATCTTCAGTGTCTTCAGACCTCAGGTTGTAAATTATTTTAATCTTTTATACTCTGCATCTAAAAATTGCCATTTAGGAAAATTCTAGTTTTATCAATGCCTCCCAGAAAGGGTAGGCATTAAGAGCACCCTCAAGATTAGATGTGTCTGCCTCTCCTGTTGCAGACTTGGCCAGAAACTTACACACATTTCCACTCATATAAATTCTCCCATGTCCAGGCCCCCATGTGAGATGCCCAGTTATCACAAGGTACATGGTCAAAAATCTTTAGGGGTGAATTATGTACTAATGAATTGGACTTTCCTACACAAAACCACCTTGTCTTTCATCAGTTAACCTCTGAGATAGGTCACCTGTCTTTCTCTGCTCTTTTCAGATGAGTGTGAAAAGCAATCTGCATTCTTAATTTAGTCAGCTTTAGCCTACTCATCCCTGTTTATGTCCCTTAAGAAACACACCTTAAGGCAAGATCTCCCCATATCTCCTACCCATCTACCTTTTGCAGGAAGCTGAGAGCATGTTCACCAGGTGGCTCTGTGGAGAGAAGATACGAATACAATGAGCTTAAGGCCCTTTTGAAGTTTTTTTTTCTCTGCCTGGTATAGACACATCAGTAGCTCCTTGCTTTCACTTTTATGTTCATGTAATGAGGAGATGACATTTCCTTCCCTTACAGGAGTTTCACACAACTTAATTCAGCAGTAGTCTGTGAGGAACCACTGTGAGGGAGGTTTTGCAGGGAAAACAGTACCTCACAATGGCCTAAATAATTTATCCCTTGCTTTTTCTTTTACCCAGTAGACTTCTCTATAAAATGCTTCTAACCTTTTAAAGTTTGGAAGCACACTGTACTTGCAGAAAGAAAAAAAAGTTACAAAGAAAAATGCATAATGTATGATAATGTTGGAAGTAGCAAGAATTAAAGTAAATGGTCTGATATAAAAAGTCTTTCAAACAGGATTAATAATTCTGCAATTTGTTATACAAAGTCAATTTTCCCACTTCCAAAGCTAAGTTGCCTGGTGGGGTTTATTGGCTCACTCATTATTAGGCATATATCACTTTTATTATTTCACATTTTTATGTGTTTATAAAAAAAAAGAGAGAGAAGAAAAAACCCACATCATTCATGAATAAAACATTTTTGCTCTAAGCTGCCATATATGAAAGTTGGTCTGGGAGCCTATATCCTCTTTTATTGGAAAAGAGTAATACATAGCATATTTATGCATTTTTATACTTATATATTTTTATATTTATATTTATTAATATAATTATTTATTAAATGGACTGTGTTGGAAGCTTTTGTATGCCTATATGCATATGAACTTGTATGCATGTATAAATATAGTAATGTGGTAATATGTGCATGCATCTATTGTACATTCCATTACCATATATATATATGCATGAATCTTTCAAAGAAGACCTAGTAATACTGATTCCTTCCTCCCTTCCTCCCTTCCTCCCTTCCTCCCTTTC
>JAAWVA010001136.1:0-13251 GCA_015227895.2 Colaptes auratus | reverse complement strand
TGCTGCCCAGGGAGGTGGTGGAGTCCTGTCCCTGGAGGTGTTCAAAAGGGGACTGGACATGGCACTTGGTCTAGTCATGAGGTTTGTGGTGACAGGTTGGACTTGATCTTTGAGGTCTCTTCTAACCTTGGTGATACTGTGATACTCCAGGCATGGGCAATCCACCACCACCCTGGGCAGCCTGTGCCAATCCCTGACCACTCTTGCAGCACAGAAATTGTTCCTCACAGCCAATCTAATCCTCCCCTGGCACAATTCCAGAACACTTCCTCTCCATCATCTGACAGTAGGGAAAAGAGACCAACCCCAACCTCACTGCAACCCCTACCTCACTGCAACCCCTTTTCAGGGAGTTGTAGAGAATCAGAAGGTCTCCCCCTTCTCTTCTCCATACTGAACACCCCCAGGTCCCTCAGCTGCTCCTCCCCAGCCCTGCTCTCCAGACCCTTCCCCAGCTTTGATGGCTTTCTCTGGACCAGCTCAAGCCCCATTTGGAATGAGGGTCTCACAAGGTCTGCACCCAGGATTCAAGGTGTGGCCTCAAAATGCACCTCCGTTGACCACCACATCTGTTCTCTAGCACTTTATCTTGGTACTACAAGTAACAGAGATCCTAAAAGTTGAATGAGGCACAATGAATTCATTTATTAAAAATTTAATCAGTGAGATTGAAAACCATTGTGGGAGCCAGAATCAGTCAAAAGCACGACCCAGCAACTAGAATATTCATAATTCAGAAATTAAAATAACAATGTCACCACTGATCTTCAGCTATTTTGATGTGGAGATTTTTATGCTAAGATTACAGCTAAAACAAAACAAGCAAAAAAAAAAACAAAGAAAAAAGGAGAAACCTTTGACATACATAAAGTTCTTAAATGAATTGTTTTACCCCATTGAGACTTGTGATTGAGAGAAGGCTGGAGAGAAAGCTTTTTGCCTTTGGAAAAAAATACCAGTTGGTAAAGAAACTTGAAAGAAAGAGAAAAAAAAAAAAGGGTAATTAGATTTTAGCCTCTATTTGAAGCACTAATGGAAAAATGACAGTGAGTTTTTTACTGTAAAATTTATTTCTTCTCTGTTCTCATTTCTATAAAATTTATCTCTTCCCTGCTGTCACTGCCCGGAACTTTCTAGCCAGCTCCAACAGTCAGCACTTAAAACACAGAAAGGTCACAGTGGTATAAGAACTTAAAAAAAAAAAAAAAAAAAAAGTAGTGTTTTTAAGCAATGTTTCCCTGTTTTATTTTCCTATCAAGAATCCTGATTTCATCAGACTAAGAATTAGTGAAGTATAAAAGGCAGAAAGCATTATTTAAGCAAGGCTGTCAGGAAAAAAAATCTCTTACATTCACTGATTGTTCCAGAAGTACAAATTGAATTACACTTACAATGAAAACATGAAGTCTCCATAGCTCATTTGATCTGTATAGAAACCTGTATCATGCCTTCAGAAATAAGCTTACCTTGTAAATTACACTGCTAATCCATCAAATTCACACGGTGGAGTAGGTGCAGCTTGCTATTCACGAGGGACTCACTTATAAAACTGACAATCTGGCACAGTTTGTACTCAGCATAACAGGACAAGCTAGAATAAAAACTGAATTATACAGAGAGACAGGTTCAAGTCGGTGAAGATAAAGAATACTGACAGCACAGCAACAAAAGGACACTCAAATTTATCTTTTTTTCCCCCAATACCTGGCTTCTAACTCACCCAGCCAGCTCTGGCTCCTTCAGGACTACACACTAAAGTGTCTCTTCCATCAATATTTCAATGGCAGTGGTCACAGTTCTGCAGTGCTGGGGATCCAGCAGAAGTCTCAGCACACCTACAGGGTGTCCTGAGGAACAAAATGTACCCAAGGTACTACAAAAGGCAAGAACAAGGCCAAGGGGGGGGAATGTTCCACTGCAGGCAGAGAGGAAGGCAGGAAATGGAAGCCAGGCTGCTAAGGCACTTATGTGGATACATTTCAAAATAGAAGTGAACTTTTGTGATGCTTTTTCAGCTGGACACCTCCAGATAGAGAGAAACAAATCCATTTGGGCTTCCAACTGGACAGTAAATTCTGCCCTGCCCCCACCACCAGAGATGAGGCCATGGAGATGCATTTCATGTGGCGGTAGTCTTAGGAGAAACTTCCACAGATTTATTTTGGCTTGAATTGATTTTTGAGCCCCCTGTGTACAGCACTATCTGTCTGTTCAGGAAGATTGATAGATTCATAGAATGGTTTAGGTTGGAAGAGAACTTAGAGATCACCCAGTTCCAAGTTCACAACCTCAGGTTGCTCAAGGTCTCTTCCAACCTGGCCTTCAACATCCCCAGGTAGGAGGCAGCCACAACTTTCCTGGGCAGCCTGTGCCAGAGTCTCACTACCCTCACACTGAAAAACTTCTTCCTCAGCTCCAGTCTGACCCTGCTCTGCCTCAGCTTTAAAGCATTCCCTATTGTCCTGTCTCAGACACCCTCAGAAGAAGTCCTTCTGCAGCCTTCCTGGAGGATCCCTTCAGGTACTGGCAGGCAGCTCTGAGGTCCCCCTGGAGCCTTCTCCTCTCCAGGCTGCACACCCCCAGCTCCCTCAGCCTGGCCTCACAGCAGAGCTGCTCCAGACCTTGGATCATCTTTGTGGCCTCCTCTGGACTCTCTCCAGCAGCTCTGTGTCCTTCTTGTGCCGGGGACGCCAGAACTGGAGGCAGGATTGGAGGTGAGGTCTGAGCAGAGCAGAGTCCAGGAGCAGAATCCCTTCTCTTACTGTGCTGCCCAAACTCCTCTGGCTGCAGCCCAGCACACAGCTGCCTGCTGGGACTGCAGGAGGGCACTGCTGGCTCCTGGGGAGCTGCTCAGCAATCATCAGTTTAAACTTGCCTTCCTCAAGCTTAAAGCCTTTCTCGTGCTATTGCTCTTAGGAGAAACTTCCACAGATATATTTTGGCTTGAACTGACTTTTGAGCCCCTGTGTACAGTGTCACCTGTCTGTTCAGGAAGATCACAGTGGCAGGTCCTTCATCACCTTCACAGGTTCAGCTACACTTTTCATCCTATTTGTTTCTGATGGTGGCTTAATTCTCCAGGTTTTTGTAAAAGGCTGATTTCAGGAAGTGTTAAGCCACCTTTCAAACAGAAAATGATGTGTAAGGGCACCTATTCATGTCTCTCATTCCCTCACTCTCCCCAGAACTTTTTATGTTTAATGTTTAATCAAACTCAATACAGTTCCACCACCTAAAAGGAGAACATGAAAACTAGCAGATGTAATATTGTGGACAGGGAAAAACCACAGGACTGCTGTATTGTACTGAAGTATTCATAATTAACCAATTACCTCATCTTCAGTCATCTACAAATAACTGATCTCATGTCATATCTACTCAGAAATTTCAGGCTTCTAATCATCAGCCTTCTCCTATGAAACCCAAAACACCATTTGCTGTCTTTGAACATAGTGTTCAGTCTTCCACTGATGTGATGCAAAACACTCCATAAGGCAGTGAACCACTACCCAGGAGAACTATTCAGGACCACCTATCCAACTGAACCCTCACCTAAAGCTTCCTTCAGAAGATCATCCCCGGAACACAGGCACACAACAAAACAAAACAGGCTCATTTAGAGGCATTTCTACCTGTCCCCATCCCCCAGACATGAGCATCAGCCTGACACTTCCTCTGGCCCTCGTTAGTAGTTCAGGAACTGTTCAGGGAGGAGAGATTTTTGAACTGTAAGAAAAGGAAATGTCCCCCCCAAAATTCATCAAGGTCTCAGTCTCAAAGGGACACAGAATGCATCACCCCTCTCAGTGATTCTGTGAACCCCTGTGGTAGCTACAAGGAGTTTTACTCCTTTCCTTGGTCAAGCTTTTCACCAATTACCTCCAGGCACATCACCCAATTCCTCATCATCTTTTTGTTTGCATTTTCCTGCTCCTCAAGACAGTTCAGAAGTTTTCTTGATTTTATTTTATTTTCTCCTTATTTTTATGGCTTCATTTTCCACCACAAACAGACAAATCCAATCATACAAAACACTGTAAAACAGCTGCTCACCTACATCTCTTCCCTTCAGATAAAAGCAGACAATTGCTCTTTAACTGAGTTTCCACATGAACTTACTCAATCCCCTCCAACTTAATCATATATCCTTCATATCACCTGCTCCTGATTAAACTAAAAAACCTTGCTGAGATCTTCCAGACTGACCCATGAAGACAGCAGAAGATAAAAAGGAGCCATGCATATTCACTGACCTCAGGAAAGCCTGCTCTCATTTTCACATCTCTCCTTCCTGCTGTATTTCCATAGATGCGTTCAAGATGTTCTTCCCTAGGAAGGCCTAACAGAGTCTTCTGTCACAGCAGCCAATTAATTGTCTAATCAACTTTGTTGTGAAAACAGCAAAAAGGAGGAAAAAAGCAATCCTTTGTTGTGCTAGATCCATTCACTTTCAGCAATGCTAAGTGAGTGAGCTCAGGACAGCAAAGTGGCTTTCAAAGTGGATGCTGTGCCTGGCATAATTCATTACTGTCAGCTTAGCTTTATCACAGGACACTTAACCTCGAGCAGCACAGTACAAAGCATGCACAAAAATACACCTAACACAAACATGAAGAGCCAGCACAAGACCATGTTCTCAAACTCATCATACTGAGCTCTGTGAGTTTTTCCATCGGTCTCTCTGACAAATGGGTTCAGAGAGCAGGTAATCAAGCAGATCCTCTGCACAATCACAGAATCAGAGAATGGTCTGGGTTGGAAGGGACCTCCAAAGGGCATCCAGTCCAACCCCCTCTGCAGTCAGCAGAGACATCCTCCAGTAGATCAGGTTGCCCAGAGCCCTGTCCAGCCTGGCCTTGAATATCTGCAGGCACGGGGGCTCAACCACCTCCCTGGGCAACCCTGTTGCAGTGTTCCACCACCCTCATGGTGCAGAACTTGTTCCTCACATCCTCACAAATGCTCTGCTCTCATTTCAATTCATTGCCTCTCACATTGTCCCTCCAGGCCTTTGCAAACAGTCCCTCTGCAGCCTTCTTGTAGCCCCCTTCAGGTACTGGAAGGCTGCTCTAAGGTCTCCCTGGAGCCTTCTCTTCTCCAGGCTGAACAACCCCAGCTCCTTCAGTCTGTCCTTGTAGCAGAGGTGCTCCAGCCCTCTGCTCATCTTTGTGGCCTCTTCTGGACCCACTCCATCAGGTCCATGTCCTTCCTGTGTTGAGGACTTCAGAGCTGGACACTGCCTGGCAGGGGAGATCTCCCCAGAGCAGAGCAGAGGGGCAGGATCCCCTCTCTCCAGCTCTGGCCACACTGCTTTGGATGCAGCCCAGGCTGCCCTTGGCCTTCTATGCTGCCAGTGCCCACTGCTGGCTCCTGTCCAGCTTCTCTCCATCTCAGCATCCCAAGTCCTTCTCTGTGGGGCTGCTCTCAGTCTCATCATCCCTCAGACTGCATTAATATGGAGGGTTGCCCTGACCCAGGTGCAGGACCTTGCACTTTGCCTCACTGAACCTGATGAGATTCTTTTTCCAGCCTGTTCAGGTCCCTCTGGATGGGACCCACTCTATAGTAAAATAAACCTATTCTCTGAAAGAGTGATTCTGAGTGGTTCAGAAGAACCTACAGAAGATGATGTGAGGAGACATGTAGCATACTGTGGTAGGAATTCTCACCCCCAACCACATGCTTCATGGATATCCTCCAACAGGAGAAACATGAACTCGGTTTGCTCTTCCGTGTTCCCAAACTGGTAGGAATGAGGAAAAAAGAGAGAGAAACCAGAGATGTAGTGGTGCAGTGGTCATCATGGCCAGCCTGGCACCCCACACCAAGAATGCCTGGCTTGGGAGTGTATTTGAACCTTTTCAGACAGTTCCTGGACAAGTCCTGCTGATTATTTTGAGCAGTTTGTGGTAGATTAGGATCTGTAGTAAAATTTGTAGAATTAGAATTTAAATGTGAGGGATTTAAATATGAGTAAGATTTTATTTTAAAATAAAAAAAAATAAAATTTTAAAAAAAAGGAGGAAGGTTCTATGACAGGAGATCTGTTCTGGAATACTTTCTAATAAGCCAACATTCTCAACTAAAAGTAGCTGAGACATAGCTTATGAAGTACCTTTGAGTGTGGCTTTTTACACAGCTTCTCCACAACAGAATCCTGTGGAAACCATGTCAATGTCTTCAAATTCTCAAGAAATAAATAGAATGGATAAAAGGTGAGACAGAGAAGTCTCCATGGGCTGAGCAGCCAAATCCCTGAAGCAAATTGCTGCCATGATTTGGCAGAAAAATGTGATATTGCATAAATTATATGATATCTAAGAGCCACTATCTAACTACAGCAGAAAAAAAACAGTTTGTGCAGAATTATGTGTGCTAGTAGAGTTCCATCTGTTAGAGTGATCTGGAAAATGATGGAAGAGCTGCAGCTGGCACAAAGGGGAAGGGTCACTGACTTCAAGCAGCACAAAGTTATAGCAGCAAAGGGGAGCAGCTCATGGGGCAGCTACAGACAGATGCTTTCTCACCACTCCCTTCTGACTGTTTAACAGCCTAAGCCTTTTAAAAGCAGAATATTCTCCCTTTTGGCTGGATTCTTTGTTCCAGAAAGGGATTAACATCATAAATTACATGCCAGGTAGCTGTGAATAAATCCCATCTTTCTGATGAGCACACACTACTTGTGCACCTCACTTGTTCTACTTACTTCTACTTTATTCCATTCCAAACTAAATTAATTCTAATTCTAATTCTAATTAATATTAATTATTCATATTCCATTAATAATTAAATATTACTAATTATGGCATTATTGGGGGGGAAATCATAACAATAGATAAGGGCCAGTTCAGATTAACACAGTTTGAAAAAGGCTTGGCCTGACCCAGTGGATTGCTGCCTCGAATCCCACAGCCATGTCCAAAGTGATCTTTGCTTTGCTGCACAGACACAAGAGAGGAAAAGTAGCTTGGCTGACTTTGACCAACCAGGGATGAGAGGCAGCCACCCAAGCCCACCCTATGAAGTCACTCAGCAATAAAAGCACAGAGGTCCTCTCCCAGGACGTCTTTTGCGTTAATGCTGTTTTATGGCACAGCTGCACAGAGTCTGCAGGTTGAGCATCCTCAGCAGGGAAGAGGGGGGGCATCTGAATCACAGAGTGACAGGCTTGGAAGGGACTTGAAAGGTCATCCAGTTCCAACTCCCTGACATGGAGAGAGACACCTTCCATAAGACCAAGTTGCTCAAGGCCCCATCCGACCTGGCCTTGAACACCTTCAGCAGAGCATCCACCACCACTTTGGGCAACCTATTGCAGCATCTCACCACGCTCACAGGGAAGAACAACTTCTTAATGTCTCATGTCACTACAGCTTCTTCTAGTTTGAAGTCCTTGCCCCTCATCCTGTCACCACAGGCCTTTGTTAAAAGACCCTATCCAGCTCTCATGTAGCCCCCTTCAAATCCTGGAAGGCTGTTGCAAGCTGTCCCTGGAGCCTTCTCCTCTCCAGGCTGAACAGCTCCAACCCTCCCAGCCTGGCCTCACAGCAGGCAGCTTCCAGCCCCGCCAGCACTGCTGTGGCTTCCTCTGGCCCTGCTCCACAAGGTCCCTGTCTGTGCTGTGCTGGGGTACTCCAGAGCTGCCCCAGCACTGCAGGGAGGTCGCAGCAGAGCACAGCAGAGGGGCAGAATCCCCTCCCTGCCCCTGATGCCCACACTGCTGGGGATCAGCCCAGGGCAGGGCTGGCTCTGGGCTGGCAGCACCTGGTGCTAGCTCCTCTCCAACTTTGCACCCCCAGCATCTCCAAGTCCTTCCCCTCAGGGCTCTCCATCCATTCTCTGCCCAGCCTGGATTTGTGCTGTGGGTTGCCCTGACCCAGGTGCAGGACCTTGCCCTTGGTTTTGTTGAACATCAGGGGCTCTGCCTGGGCCCAGCTCTGCAGCCTGCCCAGGTCCCCCTGGCAAAATACGAGGCCCTTCCTGCAATCACTCCGCAACAAGCTGCTGCTTTGGGTGCCGAATCCCTTCACATCCTTCTGAAAACTGGGATAGAGCTTACAGATGCTGTTTATTCAGGTTTCACAGGCTCCATGTGCTTCCATGTGCAACCAAGTAATGTACCTGCAGCTGTCTGAGCACCAAATTTGTCAGTGACTAAACAGTGAGGCCCCATTTCTGATGTAGATAAATCTCTTGTTGATAGTCTGAAGGAGCTCAGCTGAAGCCAAAGCAGCTCAGGGCCCACCAGTTATGTCCCATATAAATTTTATTCATTCGAATATTCACCTTGATGATAGACATAGAAAAAAAACCACACAAACAAACCCACAACAGATTCAAACATCTCTCTTTTGCCTTTTGGGATTTTTTCGTGAACATTTTGACTATATTTGGTAATTCTCCCATTTACCACAAAAGGATGGATCCACACTATGGTGTGATGTAAACATCACCCCGGGCAACTGAGACATTTCACTTAAAGAAACACTTTTGCTGGCAGTAGGAAGATGCAGCATTGTGCTTTCATTCAATCATAGAGTTGTTTGGGTTGGAAAAGCCCTCTCAGATCAGCCAGACCAACCTTCTACCCAACCCCACCATGGCCACCAAACCCTGGCCCCAGTGCCATGGCCACAGCTTTCTGCAACACCATCAGGGATGGGAACTTCACCACCTCCCCTGGGCAGCCTCTGCCAATCCCTGACCACTCCTGCAACACAGAAATTGTTCCTCATAGCCAACCTAAACCTCCCCGGCACCATTTCAGGCCACTCTTTCTATCAACTGAGACTAGGGAGAAAAGACCTACCTCCACCTGGCTGCAGCCTCCTTGCAGGGAGCTGTAGAGAGCAAGGAGGTCTCCCTCAGCCTCCTCTGCTCCACACCAACGCCCCCCCCCAGCTCCCTCAGCTGCTCCTCCCCAGCCCTCTTTCTCCAGACCCTTCCCCACCTTTCTTGCCCTTCTCTGCCCCTGCTCCAGCCCTCAGTGTCCTTCTGGCAGTGAGGGGCCCAGAGCTGAAGCCAGCACTCAAGCTGCAGCCTCAGCAGTGCCCAGCCCAGGGGCACAAGCCCTGCCCTGCTCCTGCTGCCCACACCATTGCTGCTCCAGACCAGGCTGCTGCTGCCCTTCTTGCCCCCCTGGGCACTTCTGGCTCAGCTCCAGCTACTGGCACCCAGCACCCCCAGGGCCTTTCCTGCTGGGCACTCTGCCCCCAGCCTGGAGCCTTCCTGGGCTTGTTGTGTCCCAAGGGCAGGACCCAGCCCTTGGCCGTGTTCAACCTCATCTCATTGGCCTCACATCCAGCCTGGCCAGGTCCCTCTGCAGAGCCTCCTTACCCTCCAGCAGATCAACACTGCCACTCAATTGAGTGCTATCTGCAAGTGACAATTTAATACAGGAAAAAAGAGAAGCAGCAGTGCAGCAACCACCCAACCCTTCCAAGCAGTTTTGGAGACAAGTGAAATCTTGTAGAAAACACACAAAAAGTAATAGGAATTAAGGGAAGACACAGCTATAATCCTCTGCCTGAATTACCACAGGCTTGACTATAACATGGACTGAATATATTGATCCTACAAGAAGCAAGCAGTGAGATGCTACACTGATGATCACAATGCTTCAAATTCACATAATAGCTAAATTATTAATTTAAAGCACAATTTAATACCCACAGTCTAAATTATGCAGGGAAATGCAGAACTCTGGGGACTACTGGGTCCTTCTGACAAAGCAGAACCTCATGTGATTATATACTTTAAATGACTCTATATGGCTTCATAAGATGGTACTGGGACATAATTATCTAAACCAAAGAGATTTCTGTGGCTGTCTCCATGAGTTTTCTGCACCATTTACTTGAAAAAATTCTTTACTCACAAGGAAATCACCTTCTAGTAGTTGGTGCTTCACCAGGAAATAGGCAACACAACTGAAATGCCAACATCTTCTTACAGCATGGAATACAGTCTCCAGGACAAGGACACGGAGCTGCTGGAATGAGTCCAGAGGAGGCCACAAAGATGATCCAAGGGCTGGAGCAGCTCTGCTGTGAGGCCAGGCTGAGGGAGAAGGGGCTGTTCAGCCTGGAGAAGGCTCCAGGGGGACCTTAGAGCTGCCTGCCAGGACCTGAAGGGATCTTCCAGGAAGGATGCAGAGGGACTTTTCCTGAGGGAGTCTAGAAACAGGACAAGGGGGGATGGTTTGAAGCTGAGGGAGAGCAGGGTTATACTGGAGCCGAGGAAGGTCTTCAGTGTGAGGGTGGTGAGACTCTGGAACAGGCTGCCCAGGGAAGCTGTGTATGTCCCCTCCTTAGACATGTTCCAGGCCAGGTTGGATGAGGCCTTGAGCAACCTGGGCTGGTGGGAGGTGTCCCTGCCCATGGCAGGGGTTTAGAACTGGATGATCTTTGAGGTCTCTTCCAACCTAAACTATTATGTGATGATTCAACAGGAGATCAGTAACTGCTACTTTTTAACATTATTTTTGTTGCAGAAACCTTGTGATGGATTAAGGTATCCATGTTTCATGGAACCCCGTGGCACTGGTGCAAATCAGGTGCAAATAAAAATTCATCACTTGGCAAAAAACAACAACTAACAAACCAGGCACCTTCTAGCAACTCTTCATCAAAGTAAAAAAGCAATATGTTCTCCATGTCAATATTTAATTAGTTTTACCCTGTCCATCATTCTATCCCTGCTCTCTTTTTCATATGTGCTTCCTTACCTCCATTTTTTTTTCATCATCAGAGCATCATTCCTTGCACCCCCCAGCTCATTTCTAACTGCTTAGTGTGTTTTTAGTAAGTGTGGCATGATACCACAAGAGGCTAAAAATAGAAAGCACATGATCTTGTATCTAAAGATAGTGTGGAGCTCGTTTCTGAATGCTCCACTGGAATTATTAATCTGCATTAGTTTTTAAAGCATCATAAAAACTAACTGCATAGTTGCATAACATGGAGTCACAGAATTGTCAGGGTTGGAAGGGACCTCAAGGATCAGCCAGTTGCAACACCCCTGCCATGAGCAGGGACACCTCACACTAGGTCAGGTTGCCCAGAGCCACATCCAGCCTGGCCTTAAAAACCTCCAGGGATGAGGCTTCTACCACCTCCCTGGGCAACCTGTGCCAGTGTCTCATCACCCTCAAGGTGAAGAATTTCTTCCTTACATCCAATCTGAATCTACCCATTTCTAGTTTTGTTCCATTCCCCCCAGTCCTATCACTCCCTGACACCCTAAAAAGTCCCTCCCCAGCTTTCTTGTAGGCTCCCTTCAAATATTGGAAGGCCACAATAAGGTCTTGTCAGAGCCTTTTCTTCTGTAATATGTGGGGACAAATCTATCATTTTTGGTAAATAAAATGAGCTTTCAGAAGAGAAGCAGGTGAGCCTTCACCCTTACAAGTAATTCTCGATGCTTATAGTGTGCTGCTTTCCAACCACCACACAAATACTTTACTAATTAAATCAGCCATGGGTAGACAGCAAGAACAGCAAGACCTCTGCAGAGACTCATTATTCTACATGGAGGTCTGACAGCTCTTAGGCAATGCTGCAAAACCTGTGCTGTCAGAAGTCACACTTAAATGCAGGACTGGCTCTATGATTCTGTTTTCTACAAGTGAGGTCATCCCTGACACAAATCACATTTAGCTGATCTGTGTGGCCAGAAGGAATCAGGGATTTTCAGCCATCTCCCCTCTCCTCAAGCCTGCAAAAGGCCTACAAGATAGAAATGTGCTTGTCAAGCAGCTACAGCAGATCAATGTCTGAAGAAAGGATTTCAAGAAAGGCCTTAAAAAGCTCATCCCTGGAGGTGTTTAAGCCCAGGCTGGATGAGGCTCTGGCCAGCCTGACTTAGTGTGAGGTGTCCCTGCCCATGGCAGGTGGGGTTGGAACTGGATGAGCCTTGTGGTCTTTTCCAAACCTAACAATTCTATGATTCAATGATTTCTCCAGAGAGGAATGCCTAAGAGAGGATATGAAAAGTGTATCACAAACAACATCTGCTACCTGCTTCTACTTTTGTTCCATTCCTTCTAGACCTATCACTCCCTGACACCCTAAAGTCCTTCCTCTGTAGCCCCCTTCAGATACTGGAAGGCCAGTATCCTTTTTATCCATGGAAAAGGTTTGGGCATGTCCCTCTTGGGTTTTCCTGTGCACTGGTATCTCCAGCACAAGCTGGAGAGGGAGATGGTGGTCCTACCCCTGGACTAACACTCACAGGGAGGTAGCACTGGAGAAAAGAGCTCAGTTGTAGCTCTTGGCCATGGTACTGAGACAAAGTCTGGGGACCAGAAAAAAAAATGCTTGAAGAAAATACCTTTTGTTGGAAAAAAAAAAAGAATGAAAAGAACAGAAACATGCCTGCAACAGTCTCTGCTGCACCTTTCAGAAGAGGCAGGCAAGACAGAAGGCTGCTGAGACAGTGATATGAAGCTTGGTGCCTTGTTCCTGAGCTGCTGTAGACCCAAAGGCGGCTACTGATGTTCTGCTGGGACAAACTTTGGTTTGGAAATAATAGATGAGAGAACAGAAAAGCTCCAGTGCTTTCAGAGGAAAATACTGGCAGCTGAAAAAAAACAACACAGAGACTACCAAAGCAAACTACCCAAAGTAAACAAACTTATGCTAACTTTTTTCACAGAGTAAATCTTCCCTTCCTGAACTGCTCTGGAGTCTTCTCTGTACTTGGAAGTACAGAATTTACCAGATTTCAGACAGTGAAAAACCTAAGTAATTAGTTAAAGGTTAGTCTAAACCACCACAGCCATCAAAATCCCCCACCTTCTCCAGAAACACAGACTGCTAACCTTTTCATATTCTGCACAAGCTTTCTTTAATTTTTTACCTCTTGGCTGAGCTCAGCTCCTTCTTAATTCTCAGCAACTTCCAAACCCCCCTCTTTCATGGAATGTGCCAATTCCATAATGTCAACCCCCCTCCTGAAAAGGAGATTGCCACAATTCCTTCTTTTTCTTCCTCCTTATCTTGGATTAGACCTAGAACAAGACGTCCATACAGTGATAAAGTCCTTACACTGATTATAGAGTGCCCTGCACTTTGCAACACACAGCACATTCTTGGCTGAACTTAAAACTTAATCTGTGAACATTAATCTGTTGGAGCAGGGCCAGAGGAGGCCACAGCACCACTGGCAGGGCTGGAAGCCCTCTGCTGTGAGGACAGGCTGGCAGAATTGGGGGTGTTCAGCTTGGAGAGAAGGCTCCAGGGACACCTTCTG
>JAAWVA010001135.1:0-13272 GCA_015227895.2 Colaptes auratus | reverse complement strand
GTCACCTGGAGCCTTCTCTCTCCAGACTGAACAGCCCCACCTCCTTCAGTCTGTCCTCACAGCAGAGGTGCTCCAGCCCTCTGATCATCCTCGTGGCCCTTCTCTGGACACCTTCCAGCACCTCCAGATCCCTCTTGGAATAGGGGCTCCAGAACTGGAGGCAGTACTCCAGGTGGGGTCTCAGCAGAGCTGAGCAGAGGGGGAGAATCCCCTCCCTTGCCCTGCTGGCCACACTTCTCCTGCGCTCAGGCCCAGCTCTGATTGGCTTTCGGGCTGCAAGTGCACCCTGAGAGCTCCTGGTGACTTCTCCTCCCCAGCAGCCCCATCTCTCTCCTCAGGCTGCTCCCCCAGCCAGTCCTGCCCAGCCTGGATTTGTGCCTGGGATTGCCCTCGACCCAGCTGCAGGACCCTGCCCTTGGTCTTGTTGAAGCTCATGAGGTTGGCTTGTGCCCACCTCTCCAGCCTGTCCAAGATCATCACAATCCAACCCATCACCAATCCAACCCACCCAACAACTAGACCATGGCCCAAGCCCCCCATCAAGTCTCCTCCTGACACCCAACCTTAGCAATACTGTGATACTGTATACCTCAATGAAGGTGACTCCACCACCTCCACAGGCAGCCCATTCCAGTGGGCAATCACTCTCTCTGTATAGAACTTCTTCCTAACATCCAGCCTAAACCTGCCCTGGCACAGCTTGAGACTGTGTCCTCTTGTTCTGGTGCTGGCTGCCTGGGAGAAGAGACCAACCTCTGCCTGGCCTACACCTCCCTTCAGGTAGTTGTAGAGGGCAAGAAGGTCACCCCTGATTCTCCTCCTCTCCAGGCTAAGCAACCCCAGCTCCCTCAGCCTCCTCTCCTCACAGGCTGTGCCCCAACCCCTCCCCAGCTTTGTTGCCCTTCTCTGGTCACCTTCCAGCAGTCACCTCCTTCCTAAACTGAGGGGCCCAGAACTGGACACAGGACTCAGGTGTGGCCTAACCAGTGCAGTGTACAGGGGCAGAATGACCTCCCTGCTCCTGCTGGCCACACTCTTCCTGATGCAGCCCAGGATGCCATTGGCCCTCTTGGCCGCCTGGGCACACTGCAGGCTCATGTTCAGCCTCCCATCACCAGCACCCCCAGGTCCCTCTCTGCCTGGCTGCTCTCCAGCCACTCTGACCCCAGCCTGTAGCACTGCATTATGAACTTTAATCCTAAAGCAGTGTGAGTCACTGCCAAATGATGAATTACTCCTCTTGGCAGCTGGAAAAGCTTCCTGGGCAGAAGCTGGATCCTCCTCCTAAATCTGTGATAGGTATTGGCTTATTTCTCTGCTTCCAGAACTAAATGTCTAAACACTAAACTGCACGTTTGTGTGCTCCATGGTTGTGATGACTCTGCTTGCTCCTTCCTACCACAGGCACACAGGGTGTTGCTCCACGTGCCTGCCTTTTCCTGTAAAAAGACACAATTGTGGCTTTCCTGCCTGCCTTGCTGGGCACTGATCTCTGTCCCCAGCAGGGGTGGCCTCAGATTTCTGCACCTTTTTCATCCATTGCTCCAAAACCACTTCCTTGGTTTAAATCTGGTGTGAAACTTGAATTGAGTGAACCACAAGAAGGTCTTTCAGTTTTCCTTACTGGATTCTGAAATGCCAGAAAGTTGTGGAGTTGAATTTTCAAGATTTTTCTATCCAGCAGCAGGGCTGAAAAATTGCCACTTGACACAGGCAAGAGGGGGATTCGCAGGAATCCCCTTACAGCGTGGAGAATTGCAGCAATGCATGCTATGCATGACAGAGCACAGGGTGGCAATCCACAGTGCAGGCTCTAGCTGGAGGCCTGCACCCCCTGCTATTCCCCATGGGCCGGTGCTGGGTCCAGCCTTGCCCAACACATTCATCAGCGACCTGACTGCAGGAGTGGGTCCACTCCCTGCAAGTTTGCCGGTGATACAAGACTGAGAGGAGTGGCAGACACACCATAAGCCTGTGCTGGCATTCCCCAGACCTGGACAGGCTGGAGAGCTCGTGAGGTTCAACAAGACCAAGCTCAGTACTCCAAGGAACGTGAAACAGCATAAATCTGTGGAACCTGATGAGATGCATCCCAGAGTCCTGAAGGGATTGGCTGATGCAGCTGCAGAGCCACTCACTATAATATTTGATGAGACCTGGCAGTCAGATGAAGTCCCTGGAGACTGGAGGAAGGTAAAAAAGAGGACCCTGGGGATTACCAGCCTGCCAGCCCCACGTCTCTTCCTGGGAAGACCATGGAACAGAACCTCCCAGAAGGTATGTTAAACCACATGGAGGACAGGCAGGTGACTCCAGGCAGCAACGTGGCTTCACCAAGGGCTAGTCCTATCTCAGCAACCTGGTGGCTTTCTGCAATGGTACATTAGTGGACAAGGAAGACCAACAGATGTCTTTTGTCTGGACTTTTGTAAAGCCTCTGACACAGTCCCCCACAACACCCTTGTTCTAAGCTGGAAAGATGTGGTTTGATGGTGGACTGTTCAGCAGATAAGGAATAGTTGGGTGATCACTTACAAAGGTAGTCGTCAACGTCCTGATGTCCAGATGGAGAAGGATGACAAGTGCTGTCCATCAAGGGTCTGTTCTGGGCCTAGTGCTGTTCATTACCTTCCCTGTAATACTGGCAGCAAGACTGAGTGCACCAGCAGCAAACTGGCAGATGGTAGCAAGCGGAGTGGTGCAGTTGATAGAACCGAAGGACAGGATGGCATCCAGAGGGACAGGCTGGACAAGTGAGTAAGGAGAATCTTGTGAGGTCCATGAGGCAAAGTGCAAGGTCCTGCACCTAGTTTGGCCGATCTGTGATATCAATGCAGGCCGGGAGATGATGAGGTTTGAGAGCAGCCCTATGCAAAAGGACTTGGGGCTGCTGGTGATAGAAGCTGGAGAATGCACACATGCAGCCTGGAAGGCCAATTGCACCTGGCTGCGTCAAAAGAAGTCTGGCCAGCAGATAAAGAGAGGTGATTCTGCCACTCTGCTCTGCACAAAAACAAGCAGAGGGCTGGAACACCTCACTATAAACAAGCTGTTCAGTCTAGAGAAGAGGAAGCTCTGGGGAAACCTTATAGCTGCATTTCCAATCTGAAGGGGACCTACAGGAAGGATAGGGAAAGTGCTTAGAGTTTCACAATGATTTTAAACTGGAACAGGGTAGATTTAGATTAGACAACAGCTCCCTGCCTGTTGAGCAGGTACCAGTTCCACCAAGCATGACGAGCAGCCTCAAGCCAGGTTCTGACAAGATTTTCCTGATCTCCCTGTGACCCTCATTGCAGGAGGTGAGCTGGCAAGAGGAATTCTCAGGGACAAGGAAGAGAGATGGTTTGCTTCTTGCTGCTTGGAGAGCGTGTGGCTGTCGGGGCTGCCTCTCCAGCACTCTTGCGAGCACATGCTCATCTTGTGTCAGGAGGATGCTGGCCTGCGAGAGACAGCCTCTTCAGAGAAAGGCAGCTGAGCGTTGCTGCACAAACCTTTAGAGGACTTGAATCTTTTTTTTCCCCTCTTTGAAGAACCCTTTGCCCTTTTTTTTCCCTTTTCTGAAGGCTGAGAATGCCTCAGGAATGCACTTGCTCTCCTTTCCCAGGCAGGCTCTCCTGGTGATGTTTAATTAGCTGGAGCACTGCACACTAACGAGCAACTGCAGGCTGATCTCGTTAAACATTAATGCTTAACTAGAAAAGCAAGAGCTGTTAAAGATATTCCACTCATGCCATCCATGTCTGAATGTAAGTCAGTGGCTGAGTTACTGGCACTTGTGTTTCCAGAGGTAGTGAGAAGGGCTGAGTGGCACACATCCCTTTATCAGAGCTGTCTGGGAACACCGTGACTGGAGATGGGTTCCATGCCCCTCTGAGTGCCTATGACATGATTCCAGCCCCTTCCTGGTGAGCAGGCCTCTCTAAGTAGACGGATGAGCAATTCTTGTGCCCATGCTGCTGTTTCAGCCTTTTTCATGCTTTGGTTTTAGTGGGTTTGGTTGGTCCAAAGACCAGACTCGCGCTTAAGGCTTCATGTTTGTTCCTTCCTGCTCTTTAGCCATGATAATTGATAGGCTGATCCTTCAAACGTGGAAGTTTAAGTCTGCAGTTACAACCCCATGCAGCAGCACAGAGTAGTGGTTGTCTGGATTATTATGCTCTGCTGGATACTTTACTCAGCCCCACTGGAAAATATTGACCTTACCACCACTTGCTTCAGTTTACCCTTGGGGAACTTGTTGGGACAGCCCTTTATGTCACGAGACTTGACTGTTACTAAAAGAAATATCTTGACTGCCTCATAGAGACTTACAGAGAGGGTTTTTTGTGGTTCATTAACCAGCTGGAAATGCTGCTGCTGAAAGCAGATCAAGCAAGAACATTCTGCCCTAGAAGCCCCACTCCTATTCTTCTTCAGGGGTGTGCGATTGCAGTCTGGCTTTACATGACAGCTGCTGGCAGTGCTTCTACCCTTTCATTTGCATGGGCAGAGATGGAATGTCATGTGCATCATTTTAAAAGCTGTCTGCATGCAAACCAAGCACAGAGTCTCTCATGAATGTTGTTTCCATCTTCCTCCAGAGGTACCCATGTATATGAATTTCAGGATCTGTGAGTAACACTGTGCCCTTCTAACTTACTTTCTGCCTCCACCTTCTCTCCAATATGATAATAAAGACACAGCAGCCAGTAATTTTCCTTACCCACCCAGCTGTTTTGCATTGTGCACTTTGATTGCATTGATAATTCATTAATCATTTCCTATGGTGGTTAATATTTACCCAGCTGGCTACTGTGCAGCAAGGGTGAAAGGAGGGGCAGGAGCAGGGCAGGAGCAGGAGCAGGAGCAGGAGCAGAGCAGGAGCAGGAGCAGGAGGATGAGGAGCAAAAGGTGCTGTTGCAGTCAGGAAGGTACAAAATGCATGAGGACACCAAGTCCACAGAAAATAGGCTCTTCTTCTTATTTTTATTTTTTAATGTATTTTTACTGGATGCTCCTGTCTTGTGGCCACCAGCAGTCCTGCAGAGCTTGCCTTGGTTTTCTTAAGTCAAATACTCCTTGGTTGTCGTTGTGACAGCCTCAGATCTATGGGAGGGTTTTTTTCTGGACCTGCAAGCATGAGCTTTTTTTGAGTGAGGATTTGAAGGGGTTACTACTTCCCACTTGGGATTTTGTTGGTGCTGTTGTGGATGTTTTAGGTCTCCTAGCATGATGCCTCCTCAGACTGTGATTAAAAGGCACTGTGCAGGATTTCCTCTTAAATGGCGTTAAGGCTGGACCTGGAGCTGCCTCTGCTGCCTGGTCCTTCTCCAGCCTGTTTTTCAGACGTTATGTCACAGCTCTCAGGTTGCTTGCTGACTACAGCTAGCCTCCCCAGGGAATGGAACCAGGTTCCCTTCCCTGTGGCAGCAGTGCCCACATTGAAGAAGCTGCAGTGCTGAGCCATGACTGCATTAGTTCTTCTACATTAGAGAAGAAGCAAAGAGCTTAATTTAATTCGCTGGCCTTGCGCCGACACCTGAGGCCACTAATTCACTGTCACGTATTCTCGGTGAAACCAAGATCTGTAGGGGTCAGGGGCTTGTTTTCCTTTGTTTTTTCCCCAGAGCAGAGCCTGGCAAGGCAAATGCTTATATCCCTATATCCCCATATTCCTTGCAAAGATCACGGTAGTCAGGGTGACTCGCTGTCTCACTTTGCCGAGTCCGCGAGGGACAGGAGGTCACACATCTCTTTTTGGGGATTGCTTGGTTTTGTTGTTCGTTTTTTTTCTTTGAGATACACAAATTGATCTCTGCTCTTTCATTTTATGATTAGCAACATCAGTCAAACGTTTATTCACGGTGACTGTGATTGCTATAAACATTTATTCTCCACAGGCTGTATTTGGACATCATTCAAAGGCTTTGAGCCTATTAGATACTTCAGCCTACCTGTTTTCACAAGTGATAGGATCAAGTCCTGTGGCAGCATTTGCTGTGTGTAACTTCTAGCAATCAAACCTTTCCATGCTGTTTGTGCATGAAGACCTATTAGGCTAAATTAATCCCTAGGGTAAATGTACAGGCTTCAACAGAATGCTATCAGGGGCAAATTAGGTGTATTGATTTTAATGAGGTTTCTACCTGAATAAAATCCCACAGAGTTTCTCTTCTGGTCTATTGTTCCTCTGCTGTAAGCATAACTATAGCACTTGCTTTGACCTTGAATTTTAAGCCTGAAATTTTTGCATGCCCTTTTTTCCCTCCCTCCAAACTTTGGGCAGTACCATTACACAGTGGAATACATTTCCCAGAATTTACACTTACCCAAATGTCCTTTTATGAAAAAATAAGTGAATAGACTGTCAGAAAAATTACAGCTTCCCATATTTTAAGTCTGATCTCCTCCAGAGAGCATCTTACTGCAAAGGATTTCTCCATGCTAATGATTTTCTACAGAACCATTTTGAGAAGTATACTTTATTTGTTTTTGTTGTTTTTTGAGCTTTTTTTGATCTGGCTGAGGCAATCCATGCCTTGTTTGTGCACACCAGGAATGTCTAGCATCATCCCATCCTCTCAGTCTTCAGGCATCTCACAGCTTCACAAATTGCATGAGGCTGAAGAGACTCTCAAAGGCCATCTTGCCAGCCCCTGCAGTGAGCAGAGACTCCTCCAGCTGGGTCAGGCACGTGTCCATGTGCCAGCTGTTTGATGACTGGCTCTCGAGAAAAGGGGATGCCGTGAGTATTACGCTGTTCCTTGTCATGGTCAAGAACATAGCTGATCCCAGGTGTGGAGAGGCACAGCCGGTATCCGTCTCTGCAAGTGACTATTCTCCATCATTGCCATCAGTCTCTCTCATGACCATGGGAGGACAGAGAAAGGCTGTGCTTAGGCAGTATTCTTGACATGTTTTTATCTGTCTGTTCTTCTGAATTCCTGACTCACCTGTGATTCTCTGATGCCAAAAGTCTCAAACAAGTCTGAAACAGAATGCTTCTGAGCACTTGCTCTCCAAGTCTTTGGAAAGAGCAAGAGCAGATTTTAGGAGGTGAATTTGGAGGCCTTTGCTGTGGTCTATAATGTTCAGCTAGTTACTGGTTCCAACCCAGCTTCCCAAAGGTTGCTACTAGCCCAGCCACTGCCCCAGGTAGGTCTGGGTCTTCAGGGATGAGACTCTTTCTGTGGTTCATTAGTAGCATTCAAAACTGTGTGTACCCAGGGTGTCACAGCACTGTGCAGTGACTTCAGGGGTGCATGTGAGCACCCAGGTGCCCGTTTGCCTGTCACTTCACTGTATGCCCTAGTGTGACCAGGATGTTTGCTTATATTCTAGACTGCACTGCTGTGAAACCCGGACATTGAGTCACTGTCTCTCTGAATGCACCAAATCCCAGCTACTTAGCATCCTTGATAGTTCTAATTTATTCACTCATTTCATAAAAACCATTAGATAATTGTGATTTGGGACAGACTTTCCTTAAGAACTGTCTGGCTTGACTTTAGCTACTGATCAAAATGGCAACACATCTGCAGACCCCTGAGTCATCATTTTGTGTTTCCAGTTTCTTGCTAGTGGGAGAAACACTTGTATTTACTGTGAAATACCCACCAGGGCTCTCTAAGCCCATGCTAGCATGAATGATGAAGTCAGGTGTTGGACACAGGCAGTATCAATTTCAGGCCTATCCCTATTGTCCTTTTAAAACCTTCTCAGGTATGTTTCTTTTATAAGACCATGTATTGTGAGTTTCAGTGTATTTGGGGCATTTTCACCATGTGCATCATCCTGGAGAGGGATGGATGCCTTTTTCAGAAGCTACATATGTGAGATTTCCTCCTCCTTTCCGTTCATGACTTCAGGTCTATTTCTTTTTGACTTTCTTATCTTAGTAGCAGCTTTAATTCCTGCACTCCCCTGGGCTGCAGCAGGAACTGCAGTCCCCGGTGCTTTGCGCTGCAGTGACTTCTGTAACATTTCGTAGCAAATCTGACAGAGACCCAAAGCATCTAAGTGGAATTTTACTTTGGAAAAGCAATCACACAGAAATGTTCCTACTCTGCTTGGTGCAAGCTGTTTCCTTGAGCAATCCAGAACAGGCTCATATGCAGGATTCACAGCGTGGCTCTTGGTTTTGCATACACACATCTTCCTTCCCATAAAACATTACAAAACCCTTCACAGAACCTGTCAGCAGCAGCAGAGATAAGGAATGTTCCAATGCAGAAACATACCCTAAAAGGGAAAGGCAAATACTGACTGAAGCGAGGCTTAAGCCCTTTGAACTCACCCCTGGACAAGAAGCGTCCGTGTCAGAGCTTGCTTCTTTGTCGAGCAGACCAAGAGACTGCATTAACAGTCGTATATTTGCTCAGAACTGTGCTGCTGTGAACATAAACACAGGAGGGCTTTGTGGCTGTATATGTCCAGATTCTTGACGTGTGTAGGTGGAGCCAGCGTAGGAAAGCCTATTCGGGAGCTGGGAGCAGCTGCCTAATGGAATACTATTGACTTTAGTTACATCAGGGGCTAAATATAGCTCAGGCAGTAATGTACACAGGGCTGCGTCCAGCAGTCAGCACAGAATGTGCTGCTGTACAGACAGACAGATGGATGTTGTTCTGCACAGATGCTCCTTTTAGGTCAGGGAGCTCTCCTAGGGCTCTTTGCACAGCACTGCGCTCCCACGGCAGCACTGCTGCCAGCCATCCCGGACTGTGGAGCTGGCCCCACGGGGAGGTGTGGGGCTGGCTTGGACACCAATCCAGCACAACTCCCTGACGTCAGTGGTGTGGTGGTGTTGGCTTCCACGCAATAAAGAGCTGACCTCAGAAGCTGCACTCAGATCTGTGAGATATGTAGATGTTGTGTGTGTGATCTCTCTGCTGACTTCTGCAAGGCCCTCAACATGGTGCCCACAACATCTTGCTCACCAAGTTGGAGAGATTGGATTTGGTGGGTGGAGTGTTCAGTGGGTAAGTGTGAGCTTGCAGCCCAGAAAGCAAATCCCATCCTGGGCTGCATCAAAAGATGTGTTGGCAGCAGATCCAGAGAGGTGATTCTGCCACTTTGATCTGCTGAGTCCTCACCTGGAGTACTGTGTGCAGCTCTGGAGCCCTCAATACAGGCAGGACATGGAGATGGTGAGGGTCCAGAGGAGAGCCACAGAAATGATCAGGGGTTTGGAGCACTCTGCCACACAGACGGCTGAGGAGCTGGGGGTGTTCAGCCTTGGGAAGAGGAGGCTCCAGGAGACCTAACATCAACCTTCCAGTGCCTGAAAGGGGCTTACAGGAAGAATGGGTAGAGACTGTTTTACAAAAGCTTGTGATGACAGGATGAGGGGCAAGGGCTTCAAACTAGAGCAGAGCAGATTTAGGTTGGATGCAGGAAGAAGAGGGTGGTAGAACACTGGAACAGGTTTGCCCAGGGAGGTGGTTGAGCCCCTTCCTTGGAGATGTTCAAGATGAGACTTGGTGAGGCCCTGGCAGCCTGGTCTAGTTGGGGATGTCCCTGCTGGCTGAGGGGAGTCAGGCTGGATGACCTTTGGAGGTCCCTTCCAGCCTGGACCATTTTATGATTGTATGTTTTGCCCTGGCCTTCCTCTATTGCCATTTTCCTTCCCACTGTTCCTCTCTTACTTCCTTCCAGTTGCATTTTCTTATGTGTTTAAAATTTAAGATAGGACCCCCCTTCTGACCTTGTACCCCCTCCAGAGCTGTGCTTTGTAAGAATAATCTGCATTTCCTTTAGCATTTTTGCAAAGTCCTTTCCCTGTCTGGTCCATGTGCACCCTGCCTGTGCCCCCAGCAGGACGATCTGTCGCTCTGTTCCCCCCATGGAGAGCATGCAGGACCATCTCTGAGATTTTATCATCAATCTTCAGGGCTGGAAAAGCTGGAGAGGAGCCTGTTCTTTCTTTCTCTCATACAAATGAAGCTGAGGCTTTTTGGGGTGATTGGATTTGAGTATTTGAATCCTTGTTCCCTTTCCCCTTCCAAGCCGTGACTGCAGGTTTTAAGCCAGGAGGGCACCGGTGCTGAAAGGATGTGCTCATCCTGACAGGCTCTGTGGAACAGCATCACAGGGTTACTGCATGTCTCAGCACAGAGGCATTAAGGAACTCTGGAGACTTTCCAAGCCATGGGGATGCTGAAGGCAGTGCCCAAGGTACTGAGAAGTTTATCGTAGAATCAATAAGGGTGGGAAAGGCCTCAAGGATCACCAAGTCCAATTTGTCACCCAAGACCTTATGACTACTAAACCATGGCTCCAAGTGTCACACCAATCCCCTCTTGAACCACCTCCTGGGATGGTGACTCCACCACCTCCCTGGGCAGCACATTCCAGTGGCTAACAACTCTCTCAGTGAAGAACGTTCTCCTCACCTCTAGTCTAAACCTTCCCTGGCACAGCTTGAGACTGTGTCCTCTTGTTCTGGTGCTGCTTGCCTGGGAGAAGAGACCAACCCCCTCCTGGCTACAACCTCCCTTCAGGGAGTTTAAAATCCAATCCAATCCAATCCAATCCGATCCAATCCAATCTAATCCATCCAATCCAATCCAATACACCACCAGGCTGGAAGAGACCTTCAATCATTGGATCCAACCATTAACCAATCCAACCCCCCAAACACCAACCCTGGCACCAAGCACCCATCAGTCTCCTCCTGACACCTCCAATGAAGGTGACTCCACCACCTCCCTGGGCAGCCATTCCAATGGCAATCACTCTCTCTGTATAGAACTTCTCCTAACATCCAGCCTAAACCTGCCCTGGCAACAGCCTGAGACGTGTCCTCTTGTTCTGGTGTTGCCTGCCTGGGAGAAAGACCCCTCTGCCTGGCTACAACTTCCCTTCAGGAGTTGTAGAGAGAAGAAGGTCTCCCCTGAGCCTCCTTTCTCCAGGCTAGCAACCCAGCTCCCTCAGCCTCTCCTCACAGGGCTTGCCCCAGACCCCTCCCCAGCTTCGTTGCCCTTCTCTCTGCACCTTCCAGCATCAACATCTTTCCTAAACTGAGGGCCCAGAACTGGACACAGGACTCCAGGTGTGGCCTAACCAGTGCAGTGTACAGGGGCAGAATGACCTCCCTGCTCCTGCTGGCCACACTGTTCCTGATGCAGGCCAGGATGCCATTGGCCCTCTTGGCTGCCTGGGCACACTGCAGGCTCATGTTCAGCTGCTGTCAATCAGTCCCCCCAGGTCCCTCTCTGCCTGGCCGCTCTCCAGCCACTCTGACCCCAGCCTGTAGCACTGCCTGGGTTGTTGTGGCCAATGTGCAAACCTGGCACTTGGATGTGTTCAATCTCCTGCCCTTGGCCTCTGCCCATCTGTCCAGCCTGTCTGTCGAGGTCCCTCTGGCAGCAGAGCTCTTCCACCCTCTCACAGATCAACTCCTGCCCTCAGCTTGCTGTCATCTGCAAACTTACACTGATGATGATGACTCGATGCCCTCCAGATCATCAATAAAGATACTGAGCAGGATGGAGCCCAGCACTGGTCCCTGGGGACACCACTAGTCAGCTTTTTTCTATATTTTTTTTCCTGGGAAGGAAAGACCAAGGGTCTGGAGTCATAGGAGTTGGCAGTCTGGAAGTGGAACGGTTTGATAGTCTAAATTCCCCAAGTTTTGATTCTTCAGGAGTGAGGAGCGTGGACACCTCCATGCCGCTGTGCCTCCTGCAGGTTTGAACCTGGCTGATGTGCTCGACAGGACACGTGTGTCCCGAGTGATTTATGGGTGTACAGACCACTGGGGACAGATGTCTCATCCTCTTTGGTTTCTCCAGAGCGTGAGCTACAGAGCAGCATCTGTCCTGTGTGAAATGGTTACCATGGACCATTTAAAAGTCATTTGAAGACTTGGTCATAATGAACACTCCAGCAACCAAGCAAGAGCAATCCCAGTGGCAGGACTCTATTTGCTTTCTCCTCTCATTATTTCTCTAAGAGGTCTAGAATGTCACACATTTATTTTGTCTGTGGTATCCACAGACCACACACACAGTCATGCAAACGTGGCTAGGGGGGAAAGGACTGCACATATTGTTCCTTTGGGTAATTTCTTTAAAGCCTCTTTACAATGCTCTGAGTGTTACAGATTGTAGAGTTCTGATACTTCTTATTATCGTTATGGAGAGAAAGTGCACACTCCCCTCTCGTTCGTCTTTGGACAATACCTCTGTTGGTATGGAGTATGAGTGAAGCAGAGTGAGTACACTGTCCTCTTAGATTTATGGTCCAGGAGATAGGTCACAACCCTTAGCCACTCTAAAAATGATCTATCAGTCAGGGGCCTGGAGGACAAACCTGGAATATATCTCCTAGTATGTCTCTAGTCACCCTGGGCTGCGAATGCGGGCTGAGTCGAGCCACTCATTAAGCAGTCCATCACACTGTGAGGTAGGGGTGCATGAATGGAGGGATGTCTCTCTGGGAGGCTGATACTGCTCTGCCAGCAGGGATCAATAGTCTCAAGTCCCAGTGGCACTGCTGATCCATCAGGGACATCCTTCCTTTCCATAATGAGTTTTACAAGAGTCGGGAGACGCAGCTATTCAGCGTGAGGCTCCTCCGCAGTGTTACCACCAGCTAATGTGATTTCAGTGACAGAGAGCAGGAGTATGACCTTTGTCTGTGCAAGATTGCTGTGCCACAACCTCAGCACAGTATTGCTGCCACTACCATTACTAAAGTTGGACGCCCAGCTGGGCCGTGCAAGTGAAGCTGCTTCACTCCTTACCCCCGATTTTCCGTACCTGCACAGTCAGGTGCAGCAAGGCGTGCTTTGAACCGACAGAAGTGTCTGGTTCAGAGGCAAAATCCGCCCTTCCTCCTCTCCAAGTGTTGAAGGCAGACTTGGGAAGCCCTGCTGTGACTCTGTAGTCAGACTGCCAGGAGTGAGTGTGCCCTGTGCTGCACCAGGGAGGTCCTTTCCAGTCCTGCAGTTCATGAGCTGGCACTTGAAAGCGTGTATGTGTTTACATAGGATATCCAACTCTTCACTCCTGCTGAATGATTTGGTCTTTGCAAACATCAAGGCCCATCAGGACGGATCCTGTGTGCCCCAGCCCAGTATCTTGTGGGAGCCCCAGATAACCTGTGGCTGGATTATTTTTCACCCTGGAAGCAGGAAAACAGCAGCTAGACATTAAAGAGAACCTGAGATGAAAAGTTGGGATTTGTTTACTAATTTAGAGCGATTTTCACCTGCTCTTGTCAGGTATCCTGAGATGTGAGAAGTATTGTAGAGTCCTTTCCTTGCAGAATTTGTGCCTATCCTGT
>JAAWVA010001134.1:0-13345 GCA_015227895.2 Colaptes auratus | reverse complement strand
GCCACAGCGTTGCTGACCCAGGCCAGGATGCTCTTGGTCTTGGCCACCTGGGCACACTGCTGGTTCATATTCACCCAGCTGTCAAGCAGCACCTTCAGATAGAATAGAATAGATAGAATAGAATAGAATCGAATAGAAAGAATAGAATAGAATAGATGGAATAAACCAGGTTGGAGAGACCTTCAAGATCATCCAGTCCAACCTATCATCCACCACCACCTAATCACTAACCCATGGCACCAAGCACCCCATCAAGTCTCCTCCTGAACACCTCCAGTGATGGGGACTCCACCACCTCCCTGGGCAGCACATCCCAATGGCCAATGACTCTCTCTGTGTAGAACTTCTTCCTCACCTCCAGCCTAAACGTCCCCCGGTGCAGCCTGAGACTGTGTCCTCTTGTTCTGGTGCTGGCTGCCTGCCTGGGAGAAGAGACCAACCCCCAGCTGGCTCCAACCTCCCTCAGGGAGTTGTAGAGAGCAATGAGGTCTCCCCTGAGCCTCCTCTGCTCCAGGCTAAGCAACCCCAGCTCCCTCATCTCTCCTCACAGGCTGTGCTCAAGCCTCTCCCCAGCCTTGTTGCCCTTCTCTGGACCCTTCAGTCTCTCAATGTCCTTCCTAACCTGAGGGCCCAGAACTGGACACAGGACTCAAGTGTGGCCTAACCGTGCAGTGGACAGGGGCAGAATGACCTCCCTGCTCCTGCTGGCCACACTCTTCCTGATGCAGGCCAGGATGCCATTGGCCTTCTTGGCCCCCTGGGCACACTGCTGGCTCATGTTCAGGCAGCTGTCAATCAGCACCCCCAGGTCCCCTCTCTGTTTTGCAGCTCTCAGCCACTCTGCCCCCAGCCTGTAGCTCTGCCTGGGGTTGCTGTGGCCAAAGTGCAGCCCCTGGCACTTGGACTTGTTGAATGCCATCCTGTTGGCCTCTGCCCAGCTGTCCAGTGGGTCGAGGTCCCTCTGCAGAGCCCTTCAGTCCTCTGACTGACCAACATCTGCTCCCAACTTGGTGTCATCTGCAAATTTGCTGATGACTGTCTCAATGCCCTCATCCAGATCATCAATGAAGATATTGAACAGGCTGGGGCCCAGCCTGCTCCCTGGGGCACGCACTGGTGCCCTGGCTGCCAGCTGGCTGTGGCACCATTCACCACCACTCTCTGGGCTCAGCCTCCAGCCAGTTCCTAACCCAGCTCAGAGTGCTGCTGTCCAAGCCAGGGGCTGACAGCTTGGCCAGCAGTTTGCTGTGGGGGATGGTGATGATCTAGGGCACTACCTCTTTCTAGGTCCGCCCATATTTAGTCTTCCATCCATCTGAAATCCATCATAGTACATTACAAGTGCAGTGGGGGGTTGGTCCCCAGTGGTCTTTCCCAGAGCTCAGGACTGGGGCCAGGTCTCTTTAATGCCTTTATCAATGATCTGGATCAGGGACTTGAGGCACCCTCAGTCACTTTGCAGATGACACTAAATCAGATGACAGTGTGATCTGCTTGAGGGCAGGAAGGCTCTGCAGAGGGACCTGGACAGGCTGGGTCAGTGGGCCAAGGCAAGTAGGATGAGATTCATAAGGCCAAGTCCTGCACTTGGATCATAACAGCCCCATGGATGCTCCAGTCTTGGGAGAGAGTGGATGGAAAGTTGTTCAGCAGAGAGGGACCTGGGGGTGCTGATCAGCAGCTGTCTGAGCATGAGCCCAGTGTGTGCCCACCTGGCCAAGAAGGCCAGCAGCAGCCTGGCCTGGATCAGCAACAGTGTGGGCAGCAGGAGCAGGGCAGGGACTGTGCCCTCATAGTGGGCACTGGTGAGGCCACCTGGAGTGCTGGGCTTGCTTTTGGGGCCCTTGCTCTAAGAGAACCTTTGAGGTGTGGCAGGAGGGCCACAGAGCTGGGGAAGGGGTGGGCTAACCCGTGCTGAGCACAGGGCACAATGACCTCCCTGCTCCTGCTGGCCACACTCTTCCTGATGTTGGCCTTTCCAACCCTACTGATTCTATGAGTCTATGATTCTTGGCCCCCTGGGCACACTGCTGGCTCCTGTTCAGCTGCTGTCACCCAGCACCCCCAGGTCCCTCACTGCCTGGCTGCTCTCAGCCACTCTGCCCCCAGCCTGTAGCACTGCCTGGGGTTGCTGTGGCCAATGTGCAGCCCCTGGCACTTGGATGTGTTCAATCTCCTGCCCTTGGCCTCTGCCCATCTGTCCAGCCTGTCCAGGTCCCTCTGCAGAGCTCTCCTGCCCCCTAAGAGGGCACCCAGGATCCATGCAGGGGTGGGACAGCCTCAATAATATCCTGTCTTTGGCACGGCTCGGCTTAAAGAGCAGGAAGTCAATAGGAGGAACAAAGCACTTTTGTCTGATGCAATCCTTACTCCTCTTCACAACTACTTTGGAGAGTGGCTTTTAAAAGCCTGGCGTGGATGGAGCTGCAAAGCTCTTGACAGATTTCTCCCCTCTGTGCTCCAAATCCATCACTCAGAAGCTGCACTCAATAAACATTACCACAGAACAGAGCTGGTGCCATGCCTCATGGAAGCATGCTCCCTGGGACCTGGCTGCTCAGGGTGGCAGCTGGATGACACAGGGAGGACAGCATCTGGGATTGCAGAGGTTGGTTTTTCCCTTTGGCATGAGAAATACACAGACTCACACAAAAAGATCTCCTCTGAGTGTTACAGAAGCTCTGGAGAACACAAGTGGAGCAAGACAAGCTGGTGGCAGAGCAGTTAGTTCTCTGCTCTAGCAGGGCAGGAGAGGGCATTCTGCCCCTTGGCTCTGCTCTGCTCTGCTGAGACCTCACCTCCAATCCTGCCTCCAGTTCTGGTGTCCCCAGCATGAGAAGGAAGCAGACCTGCTGAAGTGAGTCCAGAAGAGGCCACAAAGATGCTCCAAGGGCTGGAGCAGCTCTGCTGTGAGCACAGGCTGAGGGAGCTGGGGGTGCTCAGATTGGAGAGGAGAAGGCTCCAGGGGGACCTCAGAGCTGCTGCCAGGACCTGAAGGGATCCTGCAGGAAGGCTGCAGAGAGACTGGTTTGCAAAGGCCTGCAGGGACAGGACCAGGGGCAGTGGTTTGAAAAGAGAGAAGAGCAGATTTAGATTGGATGTGAGGAACAAGTTCTGCACCAGGAGGCTGCTGGGACGCTGGAACAGGTTGCCCAGGGAGGTGCTTGGGGCTCCATCCCTGCTCAGAAGGTGCTGTGGGGATAGGACCAGGGGCAGTGGTTTGAAGCTGGAGCAGGGCAGAGTTAGGTTGGACATGAGGAGGAAGCTCTGCACAGGGAGGCTGGGGAGACACTGGCACAGGCTGCCCAGGGATGGGGCTGAGGCTCTGTCCCTGGGGACATTGAGGCTCAGCCTGGCTGTGTCTCTGAGCAGTCCCTCCCCAGCCTGCCTGCAGCTCCCCTGCAGGTATTGAAATGCAGATCTAAGGTCTCCCTGGAGCCTTCTTTTCTCCAGGCTGAACAGATCCAACTCTCTCATCCTGTCCCCATAACAGAGGTGCTCCAGCCTCTGATCATCTCTGTGGCCTTCTCTGGACCCAGTCCAACTGTTCCAGGCCCTTTTTGTGCTGGGGGCAGCAGAACTGGAAACAGTGCTGCAGGTGAGGTCTCACCAGAGCAGAGCAGAGGGGCAGAATCCTCTCCATCATCCTGCAAGTCACACTTCTCTAGATGCACAGCAAGGCTTTTTCAGTTCTGGGGTGATACCAGCTTCCCAAGAGTCCTTCAGCAGCACTTTCAGCAGGGCTATAGGTCTAATTTCAGCAGGGCTATAGGTCTAGACATGCACCTGGGCAGGCAGAATAAACTGCAGCAGCACAGGCTGGGAGGGGATCTGCTGCAGAGCAGCCCTGGGGAGGAGGACCTGGGAGTGCTGGGGGGCAGCAAGTTCTGCCTGGGACAGCAATGTGCCCTGGGGGCCAAGAAGGCCAAGGGGGTCCTGGGGGGCATTCAGAGGAGTGTGTCCAGCAGAGCCAGGGAGGTTCTCCTCCCCCTCTGCTCTGCCCTGCTGAGACCTCCCCTGGAATATTGCATCCAGCTCTGGGCTGCCCAGCTCAGGAGGGAGAGGGATCTGCTGCAGAGAGTCCAAGGGAGGGCTGCAAGGATGCTGAAGGGCCTGCAGCACTGCCTGGGGAGGAGAGGCTGAGAGCCCTGGGGGTGTTCAGTCTGGAGAGGAGAAGGCTGAGAGGGATCTGATCAATGTCTATCAATAGCTGAGGGCTGGGGGTCAGGAGGGAGGGGACAGGCTCTGCTCAGTTGCACCCTGGGATAGGCCAAGAGGCAATGGATGGAAAGTGCAGCACAGGAGGTTCCACCTCAACCTGAGGAGGAACTTCTTGACTGTGAGGGTCCCAGAGGCCTGGAGCAGGCTGCCCAGAGAGGTTGTGGAGTCTCCTTCTGTGGAGCCTTTGCAGCCCTGTCTGGATGTGTTCTGTGTGCCCTGTGCTGGATTCTCTGCTCCTGCTCTGGCAGGGGGAGCTGGAGTGGAAGACCTTTGGAGGTCCCTTCCAACCCCTAGCATCCTGTGAGCTGTGAACCTGTGAGATTGTGGTGGGGTGAGAAAGTTCCCTCCCCACACACAGGGAAAGAAACCACAGCTAGCTCAGTCGGAAAAGCAGATGAAAGCTATATTTACAGGCAGCAACGGAATGCAATGAATATATACACAAATATACAATATTTACAGTATATATACAGGAAAATACAGCAATGAACACAATGCAGAAAAACCTTTTCCCTCCAGCCGGCCAGGGGGGTTCCCTGAACCCCCCTCTCTCCCTCCCCACCTCCCCTTTTTCCCAAAAAGGGTTAGAGAGAGAGAGAGGAAGGCAATTAAGGAAGGAAAATGCTGTTAGCTCAGAAAGTGCATGCAAGAATAGTGTTCTTATCTGGTTAGCTGTTAACTCAAGGCCGTTCCTGCTTCAGCAAGAGAGAAAGCACAGACTGCACCCAGCCTGAACCCAGACCAGACACAGACTGAACCAACAGCACCCAAACTCCAAACTGAACCCCACAAGCACCAATGAAATTCGTTTAGACTATCTTGTTTTTGTTCAAATATCAAAAACATTCAGCCAGAGTGTTCAGCAACTGTCTCTTTCTTAAAGGCATAGCATCAACCGGTCACAATCCACCTCTTCTAAACAATTTCATTGGCTGTTCATACTGTCCATTCAATCTAAAGCAATATCTACAATTTGTAAGTAAAGTTCATAGTCCATTCCGGCTATCCTCAGGTGTAGATGATTCAGAAGTCCAAGAAACAAGAAAAATGGAAAACAGTTTGTCTCTCCGCAGATGAAGCGAGAAAGGGAAACAGGAAACAGGGAACAGGGACTCTCAGTTGACTCAGGGCTCTCAGGGTTCTCAGGGTTCGTGCACCGTGGATTCCTCAAGGATTCTTCCTTTGGGCGCGATGTAGCTGTACAACACTCTGAAATTAAACTCTTTCAGCTAAAGTTAGATTTCTTTGTGGAATACACTGAATTTCACCATTCTCTTGCATTATCCAGTAAGTGTGACCCGGACCTTCAGCTGAAACCACCCCTCGGACAGGTTTAGCCTCTCCTGAGGGAGAAAACACCCAAACAGTTTTACCTAACAGGTCTTTTCTCTAACAACAGGAACTCTATCACCTTCTACTTTCTGTAGCAGATCTGAGTGTGCCGGTCCAGCTCGGTTCACTGAACCTCTACTATTTACCAGCCAGGTTGCTTGTGCTAAATGCTTTTCCCAGTTTTTCAAAGATCCACCCCCCATGGCTTTAAGAGTGGTCTTCAGCAAACCGTTGTAGCGTTCAATCTTCCCTGCAGCTGGTGCATAGTAGGGAATGTGGAATATCCACTCAATGCCGTGCTCTTTGGCCCAGCTCTTTACGAGGTTGTTTTTGAAATGAGTTCCGTTGTCTGACTCAATCCTCTCTGGAGTTCCGTGTCTCCACAGGATTTGTCTCTCCAGACCGAGAATGGTGTTGCGTGCAGTTGCATGTGGAACTGGATAAGTTTCCAACCACCAGTGTTTGCCTCTACCATAGTAAGCACATACTGCTTACCAGAAGGAGAACGTGGTAGAGTGATGTAGTCAATCTGCCAAGCTTCACCATACTTGTACTTGGACCATCTGTCACCATACCATAAGGGCTTAAGTCGCTTTGCCTGCTTAATAGCAGCACAAATGTCACAGTCATGGATGACTTGTGTGATAGCATCCATGGAAATGTCTATGGATCTGTCACGAGCCCACTGGTAGGTTGCATCTCTGCCTTGATGTCCTGATGAATCGTGAGCCCACCGAGCTAAGAATATCTCACCTCGGTGTTTCCAGTCGAGATCAAGATCAGAGTCCATGTCTACTTGAGAAACTCTTGCAGCTAGATCTGCCTGATGGTTGTGTTGCTGTTCCTCAGTAGCTTTGCTCTTAGGGATGTGAGCATCAATGTGTCTCACCTTCACTGGAATTCTCTCGATTCGATCAGCAATGTCCTGCCACAGGTCAGCTGCCCATATAGGCTTTCCTTTCCTCTGCCAACCACTCTTCTTCCAGTTCTTTAGCCAACCCCACAGAGCATTGGCTACCATCCATGAGTCGGTGTAGAGATAAAGCTTTGGCCACCTCTCACGTTCAGCTACGTCGAGAGCTAGCTGGACAGCTTTTACCTCTGCGAACTGACTGGATTCTCCTTCTCCATCCTTTGCCTCTGCAACTCGGCGTGTTGGACTCCACACTGCAGACTTCCACCTTCGCTTGTTCCCGACCAGCCGACAGGAACCGTCTGTGAACAGAGCATATTGCTTTTCATCATCAGAAAGGTCATTGTAAGGAGGAGCTTCCTCAGCACGAGTTACTCTCTCCTCTGGAGGTTTAGTACAGTTGATACCTTCAGGCCAACTTGAGATCACCTCCACCAGACCAGGTCTTTCAAGATTTCCCATTCGAGCTCTCTGTGTTATCAGAGCCATCCACTTAGACCAGGTGGAATCTGTTGCATGATGTGGTGTGGAACCTTTGCCTTTGAACATCCAATTCAGAACTGGTAATCTGGGAGCTAGGAGAAGTTGTGATTCAGTTCCAATCACTTCAGAAGATGCTTTCACTCCTTCATAGGCAGCTAGAATCTCTTTCTCTGTTGGAGTATAATTAGCCTCTGAACCTCTGTAACCTCTACTCCAGAAACCAAGAGGTCGTCCACGTGTCTCACCTGGAGCTCTTTGCCACAAGCACCAGGTTGGACCATTGTCACTTGCAGCCGTGTACAAAATGTTCTTAATGTCTGGACCATCTCGGACAGGTCCCAGACCCATTGCTTGAACCACCTCTTGCTTTATCTGGTCAAAAGCTGCTTGTTGTTCAGGTCCCCAGTGGAAATTGTTTCTCTTTCGAGTCACATCATACAGAGGTTTTACAATCTGACTGTATCCAGGAATGTGCAGTCTCCAAAATCCCACTATCCCCAAGAAACGTAGAGTTTCTTGCTTGTTCATGGGATTTGCCATGGTAGAGACTCTATTTACCACATCCACTGGAATGTGTCGGCGTCCATCCTGCCACCGCACTCCCAGAAACTGGATCTCTCTGGTAGGTCCTTTCACCTTGTCTCGCTTGATGGCGAAACCTGCATTCAGAAGAATGTCAATGACTTTGTTACCTTTCTCGAAGACTTCCTCAGCAGTTTTACCCCAGACGATGATATCATCGATGAACTGGATGTGTTCTGGAGCACCACCTTTCTCCAGAGCATCGTGGATCACTGCATGACAGATGCTGGAGCTGTGGATCCAGCCCATTGGCAATCTGTTGAAAGTGTACTGGATTCCTCTCCAGGTGAAAGCAAACTGAGGCCTGCATTCCTCTGCTATGGGAATAGAGAAGAAGGCATTAGCAATGTCTATGGTAGCATACCATTTGGCCTCTTTGGATTCCAGCTCGTACTGGAGTTCCATCATGTCTGGTACTGCTGCACTCATAGGTGGAGTTACTTCATTCAGGGCTCGGTAGTCGACTGTCAGACGCCAGTCTCCATTCTTCTGCTTTCACAGGCCACACTGGACTGTTGAAAGGGGAATGAGTTTTGCTGATGACTTTCTGACTCTCCAACTGACGAATCAGATTCTGAATGGGCAACAAAGAGTCACGGTTGGTTCTGTATTGTCTGTGATGCACAGTCTGAGAAGCAACCGGCAATTTAATGTCCTCAATCTTGTGTTGTCCCACAACTGCAGATTCATCAGAAAGATCAGGTCTAACAGACAACTTCAGCTTTTGTCCATCAATTTCTACAGATGCTACTCCAAAAGCCCATTTGTAACCTTTAGGGTCTTTGAAACGCCCTTCTCTCAGAAAATCAATTCCCAGAATACAAGGTGCGTCAGGTCCGGTCACAACTGTATGCTTCCTCCACTGTTTACCAGTTAAACTTATATCAACCTCCACCTTAGTTAACTCTTGAGATCCACCAGTGACTCCCAGAATAGTTATAGCTTCTGATCCCTGATAATTTGATGGCATTATGGTGCACTGAGCCCCTGTGTCAACCAAGGCCCTGTACTTCTGAAATTGTGAAGTGCCAGGCCACTGGATGTACACATCCCAATAGATTCTGTTATCTCTGTTACCCCTCTCCTCCCCCTGGCGGGAGGCAGGGCACCCCTAGTTATGGGGAACATGCCCACATGTGCAATGAGCACCGTGTGCAGTGTTAGAACTGGAGCCACTGTTGGAGCTATTACAGTTGTCCTGGGGAACTGTAGAAGTAACAGCAACCCTTCTGGTATTGCTACCTCGGGTTCTGCCACTTTGCAGTTCCCTCAGTCTCCTGAGAAGATTGGCAGTTGGTTGACCATCCCATCTGTTCATGTTCTCACCAAACTGATCACGCAGAGTTATCCAAATACTCCCACGTGACTGCCTTGGTGGTCTGTTTTGGTTGGATCGGTTTTGGAATGCCCTGTTTTGGAATGACATCCTTGGAGGACGCCTATTCCTCACAGAGGAAACCTGTATCCATCCGGAGGAAGAATTGGAATTATTTCCTTGTGCCAATTGGGAAATGGTATTTTTAAATTCATCCTTCAGCTCTTTCATGCAATTCTTTATCTCACCAGACAGAGTTTCAATGGCTGAAACCAACGAAACACGTGTCATGCTATCCTCCAATTGTCTCATCTGATCAGTGAATTGGCCAACCGTAGGAGAAGCTCCGCCATAATTTCTTGCCACAATTCTGCTTGCCAGAATATTTGCATAGTTAGGAGGAGCAAGTTTGATGAGCTTTTTAGCAAGACCAGTTCCTACAGGAATTTCATCAGGATTCAGAGTCTCATGGTCACCATAGAGTACCTCTCTAACAGCAAATTCTCTCAGACGCTTAATTCCTTCCTCCATGGTAGTCCAGGCTTAGGATTCCATGGGAGATCATCTCGGGAAGGATATCTCATGAGGGTTGCCATTAAAAGGCGTATCCACAGAGTAACCTTACCGAGAGTCCAGCCTAGATGTCTATCTATTCCATTATCCTTTGAGAGAGTTCCTAGTTGAGCTGCTGACTTGTCTCCAACCATTAGAGCTGGAGCACCTGTATCGTAGCATCTACCAAGCCAAGCTAGGATTGGCTCCTTATCTGCTCTGATATAATCTTTACGCACATTCCTTATCTCTTCCCTTGGTGAAGGACAGCCCAGAAGGTCATCTGACTCCTCCCCTTCCTCCTCTTCCTGAACTTGTTGCCCCATTAATCTCCTTGTCACTCTCCTAAGAATCTCTTTAAGGTCAGGTGTACCACCTCTTGTTGTCCTGCTATCAGCAATTTGCCCTGCATTTCCATCCAGTGATCTTCTCAATATCTCAGCTATATCTTTAAGACAAATCTTCTCCTCCTCCTCAGCAGGGTCTCTTAAAGCAGAAGGTCCCTCACCAGGATCAGCATCTGAATCAGCTTTGCCCTTTCCACTTCTTGTAGTTAAAACAGCTACCTGCTTAACTGGAGCTGTGTTTGAATTTACAGCTGGCTTAACAGAAGCTGACAGGTTCTGAGACGGATCAGCTGCTGTGGAGGACACTTCCGGTCCCGCTGAAGAAGAAGGAGGAAATGGCTGTGCCTTGCTAATGGCTGCCGAGGACGGGGGAGCCGCCATGTTAGGCGCTGCCGCTGCCGCAGCAGCTGGCTGATTGCCAGAACCACCAACAGCACCGTTCAGAGCAGCCTTTCCGATGGAATTTTTAGCTTTCTTTTTAACTGATACAGATCCTCCCTTCTCCTCATCACTAGATATTTCTGGGGTCGAGTTAGAGCTGTTCCTTCTCCTCTTGGGTCTACGCCTAATTACAAAACAGGTCTTAGAAACTTTCTTCTCCCGGTACAGCGTATATAACAAGTACGCATTGCTTATCACCAACAGCAGGATTGCACACATCAAATAAATCACCTTTGGATCCCAGCCATCACTTAAAACTACTCTTTCACCTACTGGGATCTTAAACTCCTTTATCTCTATGGGCAGAGTAGTCGAGGTCACATTCCCGTATCTATTAAGCCAAAAGAATCCCAGGCACCGGTCATAGAGAAGCTGAATCTTATACTTAAACCATAAATACAATTTATACATCAAGTATCTGCTTAAGCGATCGAAAATCAATCCCAGGACATGCTTATAGATAAGGACCCCAAAGATTGAGAAAAACAGACGCTCTAAAATCCAAAACACTTTCATCCTTGCAACTCCGACCTGAGCAGACAATAAATCAAGCTACTTGTGCTCTGCTTCTGGACAGCAACTATCCACAAGCCCCACGTTGGGCGCCAATTAAAAATATGTGGTGGGGTGAGAAAGTTCCCTCCCCACACACAGGGAAAGAAACCACAGCTAGCTCAGTCGGAAAAGCAGATGAAAGCTATATTTACAGGCATAAATGGAATGCAATGAATATATACACAAATATACAATATTTACAATATATACAGGAAAATACAACAATGAACACAATGCAGAAAACCTTTTCCCTCCAGCCGGCCAGGGGGGTTCCCTGAACCCCCCTCTCTCCCTCCCCACCTCCCCTTTTTCCCAAAAAGGGTTAGAGAGAGAGAGAAAGGCAATTAAGGAAGGAAAATGCTGTTAGCTCAGAAAGTGCATGCAAGAATAGTGTTCTTATCTGGTTAGCTGTTAACTCAAGGCCGTTCCTGCTTCAGCAAGAGAGAAAGCACAGACTGCACCCAGCCTGAACCCAGACCAGACACAGACTGAACCAACAGCACCCAAACTCCAAACTGACCCCACAAGCACCAATGAAATTCGTTTAGACTATCTTGTTTTTGTTCAAATATCAAAAACATTCAGCCAGAGTGTTCAGCAACTGTCTCTTTCTTAAAGGCATAGCATCAACCGGTCACAGAGATTCCTCAGCTATTTCAGTAATGCTGACCTTAGCCCCTGACAGCTTCCCTCCTGCAGAAACCTGGGCTGTGGTTAAACAGTGGCTCAGGAGTCACAGTATCACAGTATCACCCAGGCTGGCTGCCTCAGTTTGCAGGACTGGAGGATTAATTACCCTATTACCTGAAAATAAAAGGCTGGTTCAGAGTGAAGAACAATAAAGGAGTTGATAAGAAGCCTTTATGGATGGAAATAACACAATGCAATAATCCAGGTTGGAAGAGACCTTCAAGATCATCGTGTCCAACCCATCAACCAATCCAACCCACCCAAACAACTAACCCATGGCACCAAGCACCCTAGCAAGTCTCCTCCTCAACACCTCCAGGGATGGTGACTCCACCACCTCCCTGGGCAGCACATTCCAATGGGCAATCACTCTCTCTGTGTAGAACTTCCTCCTAACATCCAGTCTGGGGGAGCAGTCTGAGCATGGGGCCCAGCACTGATCCCTGGGGCACACCACTGGTGCCTGGCTGCCAGCTGGCTGTGGCACCATTCACCACCACTCCTCTGGGCTCAGCCTCCAGCCAGTTCCTAACCCAGCTCAGGTGCTGCTGTCCCAGCCAGGGGCTGACAGCTTGGCCAGGAGTTTGCTGTGGGGGACGGTGTCAAAGGCCTTGCTGAGGTCCAGGCAGACCACATCCACAGCCTGCCCCACATCCCCCAGGCAGTCACCTGGGCACAGAAGGAGATCAGGTTGGAGAGGCAGGACCTGCCCTTCCTAATGCCATGCTGGCTGGGCCTGAGCCCTTGGCCATCCTGTAAGTGCTGTGTGATGCACTCAGGATGAGCTGTTCCATCCCCTTGCCTGGCACTGAGCTCAGGCTGACAGGCCTATCATTCCCTGGCTCCTCCAACCGGCCCTGCTTGGGGATGGGCACCACGTTGGCAGCTTCCAGTCTTCTGGGACCTCTCCAGTGAGCCAGGACTGCTGAAAAATGATGGAGAGCGGCTTGGAGCTCATCTGCAGCTCTCTCAGCACCCTAGGATGGATCCCATCCGGTCCCATGGCCTTGTGGGGGTCCAAGCAGCTGAGAAGATCTCTAACAATCCCATCCTGGAACAGAGGAGAACTCTGCTGCTCCCTGGCTCCTTCTGCCAGCTCTGCAGGCAGCTGTCTGGAAGATGTTCTGCCCTGCTAGTAAAAATTGAGACAAAGAAGGTGTTAAGCACCTCTGCCTTTTCCTCATCCTTTGTGACAACCTTCCCCTCCGTGCCCACCAAGCAGTGGAGGTTGTCCTTGCCCTTCCTCTTGCTATTGATGTATTTATAGAAGACTTTTGTTGTCCTTCACAGCAGAGGCCAGTCTGAGCTCCAAATGTGCTTTTGCCTCCCTAATTTTCTTCCTACAAGACCTAGCAACTTCCCTAAACATTCCATGGGTTGCCTCCCCTTCCTTCCAAATCTGGCAATGAAGCCAAACAGCTTCCTTAAACCCACTTGAAGCAGAGCTGCAATGCTCTGTGCAGCTTTAAAGAGAGAGACAAATTCTCCTGCCTAAGGGTGTGGATGCTGGACTGCCAGGCCCTGGGTGGTTTCCTCTCCAGCTGAAACCCTGAAACATGACTTTAATATTCACAGAGATGCTTTTGTGGTTAAAAAAGTAAACTCCATTTAGATGAAAGGAGGTTTTCATGCTGGGCTTTTCCTTCAGCTGAGCACACAAAGCAGAAGCCAATGAAGCTGATTTAATGCCATAAGAATGGTCTTCATCCTCAGCTGTTTGGCACAGCTGAGTGTCTTCAGGCAATCTGAGTGGGGGAAGTGAGGAAGAATGAGGAGATTCAGGCTGGGAGAGTTGGGGCTGCTCAGCCTGGAGAAGGCTCCAGGGAGACCTTAGTGCAGCCTTCCACACCTGAAGGGGGGCTGTAAAAAAGCTGGGGAGGGACTTTCTCTCAGGGCTTGTAGAGGCAGTATGAA
>JAAWVA010001133.1:0-13374 GCA_015227895.2 Colaptes auratus | reverse complement strand
CCCCTGCCTGCCTGTTTGCACAGCCGGATCTGCCTCAGCCTGGCGGCTTCTCTCCCCGGGCCAGCCCTCCGCAGCACGGCCGAGAGCCTCGGCCCCGCGGCGCGCAGGCGATGTGCCCAAGGCTCCAGCGTAGACAAAGTGGTGAAGGAGCTGGAAATCATCAGCCCCCGAGTCATAGAGTCATCAGATTGCTTTGTTTGGAAGAAACCTTTAGGACCATCAAGTCCAGCCGTCAGCCCAGCACTGCGGGGTCACCACCAAGCCGTGGCCCTCAGCACCACATCTCCACGGTGTTAAAATTCCTCCAGGGATGGGGACTCCAGCACTCCCCTGGGCAGCCTGGGCCAGGCCTTGACAGCCCTTTGGGGGGAAGAAATTGTTCCTCATGTACAACAGAACCCTCCCCTGGTGCAATTTGAAGCTGTTTCCTCTTATCCTACCACTTGTTCCATGGGAGAAGAGACCAACCCCCACCTGGCGCCAACCTCCTTTCAGGGAGCTGTAGAGAGCGATGAGGTCTCCCTTCAGCCTCCTCTTCTCCAAGCTGATCACCCCCAGTTCCCTCAGCTCCTCCTCCCCAGCCCTGTTCTCCAGAGCCTTCCCCAGCTTTGTTGCCTTTCTCTGGACCTGCTCCAGCATCTCAATGTCCTGGAGTGAGGGACCCAAACCAGAACCCAGTATTTGATGTGTGGCCTCACCAGTGCCCAGTGCAGGGGGCAATCACTGCCCTACTCCTGCTGGCCACAACATTGCTGATCTACACCAGGATGCTGGTGGCCTTCTTGGCCACCTGGGCACACACTGGCTCATGTTCAGCCAGCTGTCCACCAGCACTCTCAGGTCATGTTCCACCAGGTAGTCTCCTGACACTCTGCCCCAAGCCTGTGGGCATTTTATGAGAGAAGAACTCCTGGCTGATTGCTGATTGCTCCCTCTGACACACCACGGGGTAAATCCTTGCTGGATGCAGGGATGTACTTTCTGCCACCCATCCTCAACTCTTCATTGCAGCCCAGGACTATTTGAGTCACAGAAGGGCAATGAGGATGGTGAGAGGCCTCGAGCACAAGCCCTGTGAGGAGAGGCTGAGGGAGCTGGGGTTGCTTAGCCTGGAGAAGAGGAGGCTCAGGGGAGACCTTCTTGCTCTCTACAACTCCCTGAAGGGAGGTTGTAGCCAGGTGGGGGTTGGTCTCTTCTCCCAGGCAAGCAGCACCAGAACAAGAGGACACAGTCTCAAGCTGTGCCAGGGGAGGTTTAGGCTGGAGGTGAGGAGAAAGTTCTTCACTGAGAGAGTCATTAGCCATTGGAATGTGCTGCCCAGGGAGGTGGTGGAGTCCCTATCCCTGGAGGTGTTCAAGAGGGGATCAGACGTGGCACTTGGTGCCATGGTTTAGTCATGGGGTCTGTGGTGACAGGTTGGACTCGATGATCTTGGAGGTCTCTTCCAACCTTGGCAGTTCTGTGATTCTGTGAGTCCAGGGCAGCTGCCATGAGGAGCAGCAGCACTTCAGCTCCCTCAACACCTGAGCCCATTTTGCTTTCTCTGTCTCCCAGAAAACTCTCCCAGTCAGCAGCATCTCAACCCTCCTGGCACGTGGAGGCAGGAGGTGGTCTGAGCAGCGTCTGCAGATGTACCTTTACTGTCCCTGTCCAGGAGGAACTGAACCTGTGCCAGCAATTAGGAGCACTGAAAGGCAATCTGCAGTTCCCTGGCCAGTGCAAACACTTGCAGCCAGCAATTACAGCCTCTTCTCCTTTGCCAGCCGTGGAGTAGTTGGGCTGCTGGTAGCTAATGCTGATTTTTCCAGTCCACTTCAAATTCCTTTGTGTTGTAACCCCAAAAGGAGGAAAGCTTGTGCTGGAATCACAACAGGGGTGTGATTGGTGCAAACTCCCCTTTGGCATCCTCACTGCCTTGCTGACAGGCACCTGCCAGCACTTTTGTGTTCACTTTTGGACCCCTTAGCCCAAGAACAATATCGAGGGGCTGGAGCATGCCCAGCAACCAAGCTGGGGAAGGGTCTGGAGAGGAGGCCTGGTGAGCAGCAGCTGAGGGACCTGGGGGTGTTCAGCCTGGAGAAAAGGAGACTAAGAGGAGACCTCATTGCTCTCTACAACTGCCTGAGAGGAGGTTGCAGTGAGGGTGGGTTGGTCTCTTCTCCCTAGTTTCAGGTGATAGAACAGGCTGGCTGATCTAGTGTAGAGTGTCCCTGCCCATGGCAGGGGGGTTGGAACTAGATGATCCTTGTGGTCCCTTCCAACCCTAACTGAAACTATGAAACCATGAAACAAGAGAAAGTGGCCTGAGGATTGTGCCAGGGGAGAGTTAGTTTGGATATTAGGAAGAATTTCTCTGCTGCAAGAGTGGTGAGGGATTGGAAGAAGCTGCCCAGGGAGGTGGTGGAGTCCCCAGCCCTGGAGGTATTCAAGAAATGTGTGGCCATGGCACTTGGGGACATGGTTTAGTGGCCATGGTGGTGCTGGGTGGATGGCTGGATTGGATAATCTCAGAGGGCATCTCCAACCCAAACAATTCCCTGGATTCTAATGTGCACAAAACATCTTTTCATGCCTAAAATTCCCTGTGCACAAGCCTTTGTCCACCACCCACCACGGTGCAGAACACCAGCAGCCCCCTGAGCTGAGCAGAGAAGAGGCCATGGGGCAGCAGAGCTGAGGGAACCTCAGTGGGCAGGAAAGGAGGCTGCCTGGGTGACCCTGGCAGATAACAAGGGCAGTAAGAGCTCTACCCTCATACCTTACTTAGAAGAATCACTCCACAGAGGAGGATTCAATGATGTGGTGAGTGGGCTGGGTGAGGAGCAAACAGGAATGTTGGTGCAAGAAAACTGGAGCCTCCTTGGTCTGCTGGCTCACACAGGACCAGGGGAAGGGAAATGGCTCTCAGGGTTTAGATCTTTCAGAAAGCCTTTAAGAAAAATCATAGAATCATTGAACTGTGGAGGTTGGAAGAGACCTTTGACATCATCAAGTCCAGCTGCTCACCTAGGGCTCACAATCCCACCACAGCCTTCAGTGGATGTCTGTGGCAGACAGGAGCAGGAATTAGCAGTGAAATGTGAAGGGGGTTCGTGCATAAAAGTCTGGCTGTGGAGGAGAAAAGGAGGAGCAGGAGGCTGTGGTGAGGTTTTAATGGGGAATGAGGGTGGCAGTCACAGAATCAGAGAACTTCCTCTTGTCCTGTCACTGCTTGCCTGGGAGAAGAAAACAGCTCCACCTGACTGCAGCCTGATTTCAGGGAGTTGTAGAGAGCCAGAAGGTCTCCCCTCAGCCTCCTCTGCTCCAGGCTAAACAACCTCACTTCCCTCAGCCACTCCTCAGAAGAACTGTGGTGTACACTCTTCACCGCTTTGGTTGCCCTTCTCTGGACCTGCTTCCAGCACCTCAATGTCCCTGCACCCCTCCTGCACCCCCCCCCCAACACAGGGTACTGGGCAGGGTACCTCAGTGCTCAGCTCTGGGGGTCTCACAGGCTCACAGGATGTTAGAGGTTGGAAGGGACCTCCAAAGATCTTTGAGTACAACCCCCCTGCCAGAGCAGGAGCATAGAATCCAGCACAGGTCACACAGGAACACATCCAGACAGGGCTGGAAAGGCTCCAGAGAAGGAGACTCCACAACCTCTCTGGGCAGCCTGCTCCAGGCCTCTGTAACCCTCAAAGGGAAGAAGTTCCTCCTCATGTTGAGGTGGAACCTCCTGTGCTGGAGTCTCCATCCATTGCCCCTTGTCCTGTCCCAGGGTGCAAGTGAGCAGAGGGATTGGAAGGGACCTCCTGAGATCATTGAGTCCAAGCTCCCTGCCAGAGCAGCATCACTTAGGGCAGGTCACACAGTGTGTGTGTGTGGTGTCTCTGATTTCTTTCATACACCCTGGAAAGCAGGGAGCTGACAGCACTTCTAGGTGACCACTTTCAGCTTGGCTAGCTGAGACAGAAGGAAACCACACAGCTCTTCAGCCATGCTGAGCCAGGCTGGCCAAACGGGCGAGGGGAGAGCAGACAAAACCCAGTGTGCAAGCAGAAAGCTTAATGGGAAGGAGGGAACAGGATGGCTCATACACACTGAAGGGTCCCAATTAACTGCAACCACTCCAGGAAAAGATCTAGGAGTCAATGAAACATCTGGCTGATTGCAAGGGAGCTCAGAAGAGCCACAAGATAGTGGAGTTGTGTGATGAAAGGGGGAGAGAGTTAAAAGGGCTGAATATACCATCAGGGCACTCTAGAAATGAATAGCAGGGCCTCAGCTGGGAAAAGCAGAGTGAAAAGGCACCGAGAGGCACCCATGTGAGGGTGATGGAAAAGATTAGAGCTCCTTGCCAAGAGACGATGGAGGGGTGCCAAGTACCGCGGAGCGCCGGGGAAGGTCAGACAGGTGCTCCTCTTCACTGCTCCTTAAAACACAGCAACAAAGGGACATTCAGTGGGGTTGAAAAGGCAACCCTTCTTTCAATGATAAAAGGCAGGGCTTCTTTGCACCCCACGTAATTAACTCGTAGAGCTCATGCTACGAGACACCATGGCAAAGGCCCAACAGGATTAGATAGGGCTCTGAATGAGAACATCTGTAGTTACATTAGCTGGGATTAATATATATAGGGATATAGGCACTCCCAGCCAGCTACTCGCTGCCTGCAGCTCAGAGATTTCCCCTGGGGCCATGCTATTGCAAAACTGTCTCTCCTCCAGCCTTATATCTCTCTCTGAAACCTCCAAACCCAGCCAGTATTCAATGCCCCCCAACCTGCTGAGGCCAACCGGCATCCACCGGAGCGCAGACAACCCATTCCCAGCTGGCACCGGCCTGGAAGGGTCCCCCAAAGGGCATCTTGTCCAACCCCCCCTGCAGTCAGCAGGGACGCCTCCAGCTAGAGCAGGCTGCCCAGGGCCACAGCAGGGCTGACCTTGAATGACTCCGGGGATGAGGCCTCAACCACCTCCCTGGGCAACCTGTGCCAGGGTCTCACCACCCTCACTGTGCAGAGCTTCCTCCTGATGTCCAACCCAACTCTGCCCTGCTCCAGTTTCAAACCACTGCCTCTCATCCTATCCCCACAGCCCCTTCTGAACAGTCCCTCCCCAGCCTTCTTCTAAGTCCCCTTCAGATATTGAAATGCAGTTCTAAGGTCTCCCTGGAGCCTTCTCTTCTCCAGGCTGAACAGCCCCAACTCTCCCAGCCTGTCCCCATAGCAAAGGTGCTGCAGCCCTCTGATCATCTTCATGGCCTCCTCTGGACCCTCTCTGTCAGCTCCATGTTGTATTGTGGGCCCCATGGCTGGACACAGTGCTGCAGGTGAGATCTCAGCAGAGCAGAGGGGCAGGATCCTCTCTCTCCATCTCTGGCCACGCTGCTTTGGATGCAGCCCAGGCTGCTCTTGGCCTTCTGGGCTGCAGGTATCCATGGCTGGCTCCTGTCCAGCACCCAAAGTCCCGCTGGTCTGCAGGGCTGCTCTCATCACCTCCCAGCCTGGATTGATGCCAAGGATTGCCCCAGTCTAGTTGCAGGACCTTGCACTTTGCCTTATTGGCTGAGATTTGGCTGGTCTGGGACATAATAAAACCCCAAACCACCTGAGAGCAAAGGATTGTGCACGAAAGGATGCAGGACACCCTGGCAGTGTGATTGACCTTGCTGGGATGCCTGTGGCCCACCAGAGGTTGACAAAGAGCATGACAAAAATGCAAAGATTTGTTCTCTCCTGACTTTTGGAGGGAGGTATTTGCAGCTGCCCCTCTTCCCCTCCCCACACACGTGTGGAAAGGTAAATAGAAGGCTAAATCCCCAGGCTTAGCTCCCTTCAAGTGTGACCTGCTCTGGGAAGCTGCCTGAAAGAACCTGCCTTTGTGGGGAATTAGCATCTTCCTGTTTCAGGGGGAGCTCTTTCCTTGGGGGTGGTTTTGGAATGAGGGGAACTCCTTTGGACTGAAGGAGAGAACAGCAGGAAGAGGCTTGATTCCACAGGGTGTGCAGGCTTCAGAGAATCCACCAGCCCTGTTTAGCTTTAGAGCCATGAGGGCACCAAGCCCCCCTGAGCTGCAGTCCCCCTGGCCAGAGAGGCCTTTGGGGTTTTTTGACCAAACCTTACACTTTCTGATGGCAAAATAAAAGGGATGACCTCCTCCAACACACAAACCAAGTCCTGGCAGCAAAGGAGGGAGAAGGAAGCCCCAGTGCTCATCTCTGAGCCTCTCAGCATCACAGAATTGCATAATCAAAGAATCACACACTGGTAGAGGTTGGAAGGGGACCTCTGCAGATCATCCAGTCTGACCTCTCTGCCAAAGGAGGGTCACCTAAAGGTGGCCACACACCCAGGTGGGTTTTGAATCTCTCCAGACATGGAGACTCCAGCACCTCTCTGGGCAGCCTGCTCCAGGGCTCTGTCACCTCTAAATGAAAGCATTTCCCTTCCTCATGGAGGATGGAACATCTTATGCTCAAGTTTGTAGTCACCTTCATGGAGGTGTTCAGGAGGAGACTTGCTGGGGTGCTTGGTGCCATGGGTTAGCTGTTTAGGTGGGTTGGATTGGTTGATGGGTTGGACACGATGATCTTGAAGGTCTCTTTCAACCTGGTGTATTGTACTGTATTGTATTGCATTGTATTGTATTGTATTGTTCCTGTTCCCCCTTGTCCTGTCACTGGGCAGCACTGAACAAAGCCTGGTCCCATCCTCCTGACACCCACCCTTAAAGTACTGATCAACGCTGACGAGATCCCCCTCAGTCTGCTCTTCATAGTATCACAGAATCAACCAGGTTGGAAAAGACCTCAGAGATCGTCAAGCCCAACCTATTCCCTATCACCCAACACCTCCTGACAGCTAAACCACAGCTCCAAGTGCCACATCCAAGCCTTTTGTGAACACCTCCAGGGATGGGGACTCCACCACCTCCCTGGAGAGCCCTGGCCACCCCTTTCCCTGGGCAGCTTCTTCTTGTCACACCGATTCTGCAGCAATAACACATCACAGGGCTTCTAGATTTGAAAGCCCAAAGCGTGGCTGCCCTACCTTGCTCTCTGCACTGAGCAGCGAACCAGCAGCGCTGGTTTACTCTCTAGGAGAGAAAATGGCCTGAAATTGTGCCAGGGGAGGGTTAGGTTGGAGAGGAGGAAAAAATGTCTTTGCTGCAAGAGTGGTCAGGGATTGGCAGAGGCTGCCCAGGGAGGTGGTGGAGTCTCCATCCATGGAGGTGTTCAGGAAAGGTGTGGCCATGGCACTTGGGGCCATGGTTTAGTGGCCATGGTGGGGTTGGGTTGATGGTGGGATTGGGTGACCTTGGGGGTCCTTTGCAATTGAAACAGTTCTGTGATTCCATGTTGCACGACTTGACCTGGGCCACCAGCAGGCTGCTGGCTCCAAAGGATCCTCACGGGCCAGCGTGTGGCCATGGCACTCTGGGACACGGTTTAAGGGCCATGGAGGTGTTGGGTTGATGGTTGGACTCAGTGATCTTAGAGGGCTTTTCCAACCCAAACAGTTCCATGATAATACCTCAAAGCAGGAGAAATCATCTTAACTGGCAACAGGCATTGATGAAGCTTTCTTTGTGGGGATACAAGAATGCTGAGGTGGGGGTCCTGAAGGACAGGGACTTGCTGGAGAGGGTACAGCAAAGGGAGGCAAAGATGCTGAGGGGACTGGAACATCTCTGATGAGAAAGGCTGAGAGAATTGGGGCTTCTTAGTATGGAAAAGAGCAGGCTGAGGGGGATCTCATCCATGCTGATCTGTACTTCAAGGGTGGATGCCAGAAGAATGGGACCAGGCTTTTCTCAGTGGTGCCCAGTAACAGGGCAGGGGCCAAGGGGCACAGATTCCAACACTGGAAGTTCCACCTAAACATGAGGAGGAACTTCTTTAAGGGTGACAAAGCCCTGGAGCAGGCTGCCAGGAGAGGTGGTGGAGCCTCCATCTCTGGACACATTCCAAACCCACCTGGATGTGTTCCTATGTGACCACCTCCAGGTGAACCTGCCTTGGCCAGGGGGTTGGACTCAATCTCCAGAGGTCTCTTCCAACCCTTAGCAATCTGCAATCCTCTACTGAGACAGAGCCTTCTTAGTTTCATAGTTTCATAGCATCAGTCAGGGTTGGAAGGGACCACAAGGATCAGCTAGTTCCAACCCCCCTGCCATGGGCAGGGACACCCCACACTAGATCAGGCTGGCCAGAGCCTCATCCAGCCTGGGCATAAACACCTTCCAGGGATGGGGCCTCAACCACCTCCCTGGATAACCCATTCCAGGGCTTCACCACTCTCAATGGGGAAGAACTTCCTCCTCACATCCAGGAACTCAGTTCTTCAGGAACTCATCCTCAGTTTTAAGTATGAATTCAAGTCCCCCTCAGCCAATTCACCTGAGGAGCACATTTTCATTGGACTCTGCTTTTAAATGCATTTCCAGAACCCTGGCCTAAACTGCCTTCTTTCACTTGCTTTCCTTCTTCCCTCCAAAGACTCCAAATGGAGTAGAAAATGTGGCAGCAGAAGCTTTCTGCTGGAGGGGGGGGGGAGGAAAGAAATACCAAAAGGAAGTTTCTTTTGCTGATAATTTGACTCAAAAAGATTTTAGACAGCAAAATCTCAACCCAGCTGACATTTCCCTGGCACTTCAGTAACGCAGCCCTTGTCCCCCTGGTGCAGCAAACACATTTCACTCACCCCCAGGTTTTAGAATTCATAGAATCAGAGAGCTGTTTGGGTTGGAAAAGCCCTCTGAGACCATCCAGTCCAACCACCAAGCCAACACCGCCATGGCCACTGAACCCTGGCCCCAGGTGCCATGGCCACAGGTTTCTTGAACACCTCCAGGGCTGGGGACTCCACCACCTCCCTGGGCAGCCTCTGCCAGTCCCTGACCACTCTTGCAGCAGAGAAATTCTTCCTAATCCCCAACCTAATCCTCCCCTGGCACAATTTCAGGCCATTTCCTCTCATCCTAGCTCCTTCAGAACTGTGTCTCAGATACTGTGACTTAAACAAGCATTTTTGTTTCTGTGGCTGTAGAGTTCTTTTTCCCCTGTTCTGCTGCCTTTGGGAACCTGGCTGCTTTAAATCCTGTTTCCAGTGAAGACATCTGCAAGCTGTGAGAAACTCCTGGAGCAGCTCCAGTTGTCCCTTTGTGTAATCCACCTCTAAACTGACCCCAGCCTTGAAGCTGTCCCAAGGACCTGACCTAAGCAGACTTTGTGTAGCAGGTTTGCTTTGGCTCCTGTCTTTGGGCAAACAGTTCAAACCAAGCAGTGCTCCTTCCTTTGGAGCCCTCCCAGTCTTATCTGTTTGGGGCCTAGGAGAGTTGCCATCAAGCAAAGTATGGCCAGCAGGGCTAGGGAGGTTCTCCTGCCCCTCTACTCTGCCCTGCTGAGACCACAGCTGCAATACTGTGTCCAGTTTGGGGCTCCCCAGTTCAAGAGGGACAGAGACCTGTTGGAGAGACTCCAAGGGAGAGCCATGAGGATGATTAGGGGACTTGAGCATCTCCCCTATGATGAGAGACTGAGAGCCCTGGGGCTGTTTAGTCTGGAGAAGAGAAGGCTGAGAGGGAGCTGATCAATGTCTGAGGGGTGGGTGTCAAGGGGAGGGGGCTAAGCTCTTTCAGGTGGTGCACAGGAACAAGACAAGGACCAATGGATACAAACTGGAACAGAGAAAGTTTCAGCTCAACATGAGGAGAAACTTCTTTCCAGTGAGGGTGACAGAGCCCTGGAGCCGGCTGCCCAGGGGGGTTGTGGAGTCTCCTTCTCTGGAGCCTTTCCAACCCCACCTGGATGCATTCCTGTGCAGACTGCCCTGGGTGATGCTGCTCTGGCAGGGGGGTTGGACTGGATGAGCTCTGGAGGTCCCTTCCAACCCCTAATGTCCTGTGACACTGTGGTATCTGTGCGCCCGAGTGGTGCCAGGAGGCTTATGCCGGCTCTGGGTGCAGGATCCTGTGGGATGGGAGGGACCTTGTCTAACAGCAGAGAATCTCCACATCCAGCAGACCCCACAGACTCATGTCACCAGTAAGAGAAGTTGTGCTCTTCAGGCTGTAGCCACCTGCCTGGGCCCAGCTGAGTTTGTTAAGCAGAGGCTGAAATGCCTCTGTGTTAACTCGGAACACTACTAATGGCTTCGAACGCTGAACCCAGTTCCCAAGTGGTTTGCCATGGGCTGCTGGGCTTGCCTGCTGCACTGTGGCTGGGATTTACCTCTCCCAGGGATCGTGTTCACACACAATGTCCCTCAGCACATTCTCCTGCAGATTTAAAAGCTTCTTGCCAGCAGAAAATGAATTCCCCCTTTTATCAGGCGAAGCCAAATAATCTCTCAGCGTTGCACAGGGTCCCCTCCTCCCGCGCCCCTTCTCAGGGCTCTCCCGTTTCTTCCTCCTGAACTGGCACTGGGAGAAGCCAAAGGCTTTGACACCCTCTGGTTTGGGCCAAATTTCACAGATTAGACCTTGTCTTTGTCTTCTCCATAACAAGCACCAGACAGGGCCCACAATGCCTCCACTGAGCGAGAGTCGCCGCGAAGCCGGAGGAGCCTTTGAACCAGGGCAATAAATCCACTTCTTGGGCAGGAGCACCCCAGGCAGGCTTTAGGGAGCCAGACAATAGGACAATTATGGCAGCACTTCCCAACATGCTCCCAAATGCTCTTGGTAAAAATTCCCCCATCCCCTGGGAGCCTCACCTTTGGGGTGACTGCAAGAGGGCAGAGCAGTGGGGTTCAAGGGCTGGGACCTGCTGGGAGAGGGTAAGGCGAAGGGATGCAAAGATGCTGAAGGAAACTGGTGAGGAAAGACTGAGGGAATTGGGGCTTTTTAGCCTGGAGAAGAGGAGGCTCAGGGGAGACACCTTGAGCACTGTGTCCAGTTCTGGGCTTTTCAGGTTAAGAAAGATGCTGAGACACTTGAAGGTGTCCAGAGAAGGGCAATGAGACTGGGAAGGGGTCTGGAGCACAGCCCTGTGAGGAGAGGCTGAGGGAGCTGGGGTTGCTTAGCCTGGAGAAGAGGAGGCTCAGGGGAGACCTTCTTGCTCTCTCCAACTCCCTGAAGGGAGGTTGTAGCCAGGAGGGGGTTGGTCTCTTCTCCCAGGCAGCCAGCAGCAGAACAAGAGGACACAGTCTCAAGCTGTGCCAGGGGAGGTTTAGGCTGGAGGTGAGGAGAAAGTTCTTCCCAGAAAGAGTAATGGGCCATTGGGATGTGCTGCCCAGGGAGGTGGTGGAGTCCCCAGCCCTGGAGGTGTTCAAAAAAGGATTGAGTGTGGCACTTGGGGCTTCTGGGACACAAATCCAGGCCACTGATTTGTTGTGCTGTGAGAAGTGTACATTGAACTGGAAATGATCTCTTTTCCATCCCCAAGAAGCCCTTTCACTGTAGTCTGCTGAAAGTCAGGACAGGGCTCATGGATGAGCAGGACTGAACTTGGCTTAATGTCCAGAGAAGAGCCACAAGGATGATCCAAAGGCTGGAGCACCTCTGCTGTGAGGATAGACTGAGTGAGCTGGGGTTGTTCAACCTGGAAAAGAGAAGGCTCTGAGGGAACCTTAGAGCTACCTCCAGTACCTGAAGGGATCCTACAGGAAGGCTACAGAGGGACTTTTCCTAAGGGTGTCTAGAGACAGAACAAAGTGGAATGGTTTGAAGCTGAGGGAGAGAAGCATTAGACTGCAGCTTGGGAAGAAGTTTTAGTACAAGGGTGGTGAGACTCTGGAACAGGTTGCCCAGGGAGGTTGGAAGAGGTTGCCCCGGGAGGTTGGAACAGGTTGCCCAGGGAGGTTGGAACAGGTTGCCTAGGGAGGTTGGAACAGGTTGCCTAGGGAGGCTGTGTCTGCCTCCCTGAGGGTGTAGAAGGCCAGGTTGGATGAGGCCTTGAGCAATCTGGGCTGGTGGGAGGTGTCCCTGCCCATGGCAGGGGGGTTGGAACTGGATGATCTTTAAGGTCCTTTCCAACTCAAACCATTCTGTGATTCCATGATCCTATGATTTTGCCAGTGGATGACAGACAAACAAATGGGAATGCAAATAAAACCTTTGCCCCCAGTCTAGTTGAGAGGTGTCCCCACCCACGGTGGGGAGGTTGGAGTAGATGATCTCTGAGATCCCTCCCAACCTAAGTCATTCCATGATGCTATGATTCCATGACCTGGAGGACTTTTCACCCTTGAGAACTGATCTAAAGGAAGGAAATTCTCTCAACAGTCTGAAAAATATTTGTTTTGAAGGAGAATTGTTCCTTTTTTTCTGGTCCCTCTGCAAATATGCAGAGATAGGCGAAGGTCTGGCTCCACAGAATGGATTTAGCAGCTTTTGTTCTTAGCCTGAGACTTGGGCTGGAGAGCTGGGGCTTGGTCTGTTGTTTTTTCTTAATAGGGTGCAAATTCTCCTCTATTGTGTCGCTCCCTGCCACTTCTGAGGAGCCACAGTCCAAACCTGCCCTTCAGGATTGCTCATGGATCAATTTCTGCTGAGAAAACAAACCCACAGTTCCGAAGGTGGTCTGCAGCCCCGCCTGCAGCCAGGAGAGCCCCTCTCGGGCAGCCTCCTTGCAAGGGGCTGAGGGCTCAGAAATGCAGAGCTCCTGCCAGGGACTCAACTTTCCCAACAACCCAGACTGTCCACATCAGAGAATCAGAGAGTTGTTTTGGTTGGAAAAGACCTTCAGGAGCATCGAGTTTAGCTGTTACCCCGGCACTGCCAGGGCACCACCAAACCACGGCCCTCAGCCCCGCATCTACACAGCTCTGAAACCCCTCCAGGGATGGGGACTCCACTGGTTCCTCGTGTCCAACCTAAACCTCCCCTGGTGGAGGACATTTCCTCTTTTCCTACCACTTGTTCCATGGGAGAAGAGACCAACCCCCACCTGTCTACCAACCTCCTTTCAGGGAGCTGTAGAGCGCGATGAGGTCTCCCTTCAGCCTCCTCTTCTCCAAGCTGACCACCCCCAGTTGCCTCAGCTCCTCCTCCCCAGCCCTGTTCTCCAGACCCTTCCCCAGCTTTGTTGCCTTTCTCTGGACCTGCTCCAGCATCTCAATGTCCTGGGGTGAGGGACCCAAACCAGAACCCAGTATTTGATGTGTGGCCTCACCAGTGCCCAGTGCAGGGGGCAATCAGGCTAAACCCCCCCAGCTCCCTCAGCTGCTCCTCCCCAGCCCTCTCCTCCAGACCCTTCGGCAGTGTGTCCTTCCCTGGGCACAGCCCAGCCTCTCAATGTCCTTCTGTGGGGGAGGGACCCAAAACTGAACCCAGGATAGGGGTCTCACAACAGCTGCAACTTAAGGAAACTTCTGGCATGGAGGTGTTTGTGCTGTGATCTGTCTACAGGCACAAGCAACCCTTCTTCTTTTTCCCCCCTCTTTCTTAA
>JAAWVA010001132.1:0-13375 GCA_015227895.2 Colaptes auratus | reverse complement strand
CTCCCTCAGCCTCTCCTCCCAGGGCTGTGCTCCAGACCCCTCCCCAGCTTTGTTGCCCTTCTCTGGACACCTTCCAGCAGCTCAACATCTTCCTAAACTGAGGAGCCCAGAACTGGACACAGGACTCAAGGTGTGGCCTAACCAGTGCTGAGCACAGGGCAAGAATGACCTCCCTGCTCCTGCTGGCCACACTGTTCCTGCTGCAGGCCAGGATCCATTGGCCTTCTTGGCCCCCTGGGCACACTGCAGGCTCATGTTCAGCCTGCCATCAACCACTACCCCCAGGTCCCTCTCTGCCTGGCTGCTCTCAGCCACTCTGACCCCAGCCTGTTGCACTGCATTTCAGGCCATTTCCTCTTGTTCTGTCACCTGAGACTAAGGAACAGAGCCCAACCCCCAGCTCACTGCAGCCTCCTCTCAGGGAGCTGTAGAGAGCTGTGAGGCCTCTCCTCAGCCTCCTCTCCTCAGGACCTCATCAGTAAGATGTAACACTCCAGAAAAAGACACAGATTTCCTACATCCAAGACAACACTATCAAGCCTCTTCCCCCCTAGTGAAAAAGCAGACACTGAGCAAAGGAGAAGATTCATGTCCCAAAGACATTGAGACAAACACACACCCTAGTTAGGGGGCTCAGAGAGCTGCCCAGAATGGCTCAAGCACTTCCAAGCCCTTCTTCTTCCCATCCCAATTCACCATCTCCCATGAGCCAAAGGCTGCAGCACCTCTGCTGGGAGCACAGGCTGAGGGAGCTGGGGCTGTGCAGCCTGCAGAGGAGAAGGCTCCAGGGGCACCTCAGAGCTGCCTGCCAGGACCTGAAGGGATCCTGCAGGAAGGCTGCAGAGAGACTTCTCCTGAGGGGGTCTGGAGCCAGGCCAAGGGGGAATGGTTTGGAGCTGAGGCAGAGCAGGGTTAGAGTGGAGCTGAGGAAGAAGTTCTTCAGTGTGAGGGTGGTGAGGTTTTGGAACAGGTTGCTCAGGGAGGTTGTGGCTGCCTCCTGTCAAAGACCAGTTCAACCCATCAAAGGTTAAATTAAACAAACCTATGAAAGACCAATTCAGACCTCCTGTCAAAGACCTGGGGGGGACAAGGCCAGGTTGGATGAGGCCTTGAGCAGCTGAGTCTATTGAAAGGTGTCCCAGCCCATGGCAGGGAGGTTGGAGTAGATGATCTCTGTGGTGCCTTCCAACCTAAGAGTCTATGTCAGAAAGCTTTCCAGAGCATCATCCCCTGGTAGGACACCTCCCACCTCTTCTTGCTTAGCTCCTGCCTGGGGTCTAGCCTCCCTTGGAAGCAAGAGAGCATTCAGATGATAAAGGAACCAGAGAAGGTCTGCAGTGCCAGGATGAGAGGCAATGGCTTCAAACTAGAGCAGAGCAGATTGAGATTGGGTGCTTAGGGAGCAGTGATTTACTACAAGGGTGGTGGAAGACTGCAACAGGCTGCCCAGGGAGGTGCTTGAGGCTCTTTCCCTGGAGATCACAGGATCACCAAGGCTGGAAGAGACTTCCAAGCTCATCCAGTCCAACCTGTCACCACAGACCTCAGGACTAAACCATGGCACCAAGTGCCACATCCAATCCCCTCTTGAACACCTCCAGGGATGGTGACTCCACCACCTCCCTGGGCAGCACATCCCAATGGCCAATCTCTCTTGCTGGGAAGAACTTTCTCTCTCAGTGAAGAACTTTCTCCTCACCTCCAGCCTGAACCTCCCCTGGTGCAGCTTGAGACTGTATTCCAGGTGAGGCTGGACAAGGCTCTGGGCAACCTGATCTAGTGGAGGATGTCCCTGCTGAGTGCAGAGGGGGGGCTGGCCTGGATGAGCTTTGCAGGTCCCTTCCAACCCAGCCCACTCTGTGATTCTATCAAGGTCCCTTTAAGTCCTTAAAACCCCAGCCAGAGGAGGCGGTAGGAGGGCAGTGGAGGCAGCAGCCAGCACAAAGCCACACCATTCACAGTTATCAGCTAGGAGCTCCGAGGAACAAAAGGAGCTCCTGAAAACCACCACCACTCCTAAGCAGGCTGCTTACAAGGGTGACTACAACGGCTTACAAGCACCTGAGTGAAGCTGGGCAATCACATGGAATTAAAGCAAAGAGGATTTGGCATGATTATGCAACCACACAGCAGAGCAGGGCTGAGCTTGCTCTCTTTCCTGCTCTCCCTTATAAAATACCCTTCTCTCTCTCTCTATTCTTTTTTTAATTCAGTTTTAGTATTGCACTTGATTATCCAAACCAATTAAAGGCCAGGAGAGGAATTGTGTGGGGAGAGGAGCAAGCCAGACAGAGGAGCACAGCAATTAGCTCTGCAGAAAGGGGCTGAACAGAAGGCAGCTCACCAAGCAGGGGAAGGAGAAAGAGCTAATCCTGGGGCAGAGCTGAGCCTCAGAAGTGAAGCACAGCAGAGAAGCACAAGAGCCAGAGCAGCTTCTGATACTGACTGCTAAGGTTGCCCCTGCCTGCCACTGATGTCCCCTCAAGAGGTGGCTGTGGCTCAAGGCAGGACTCCTCAACCCTGCTCAGTTGCACCCTGGGATAGGACAAGGAGCAGGGGATGGAAACTGCAGCACAGGAGGTTCCAGCTCAGCATGAGGAGGAACTGCTGCACTGTGAGGCTCACAGAGGCCTGGAGCAGGCTGCCCAGAGAGGTTGTGGAGTCTCCTGCTCTGGAGCCTTTCAAGACCCATCTGGATGTGTTCCTGTGCAGCACAGGAGGTCCAGCTCAGCATGAGGAGGAACTGCTGCACTGTGAGGCTCCCAAGCCTGAGCAGGCTGCCCAGTAGGTTGTTGAGTCTCCTGCTCTGGAGCCGTCTGGATGTGTTCCTGTGACCTGTGCTGGATGCTGTGGTCCTGCTCTGGCAGGGGTGTTGGACTGGAAGATCTCCAACCCCTAACCTCCTGTGATCTGTGATCCCAGGCTGGGCTGTTTCGAGCCAGGAGCCAAGCTGCACCTCACTGTAAGACACTCAAGCTGCACTGATCTGCACAGAGAGAAAGCAGCCTCCAGGACACAGGGACTCAAACCATCCCACTCAGCAGCCTCTGCAGACACATCACCACATTCACCCTCCCACAGAGGGACAGTCCATGTCCTGGCCAAAGACTGGAAACACCTCCCTTAGAGAATGGGTTGGGTTGGAAGAAACCTTAAAGTATCTGAAGGGGGCCTACAAGAAGGCTGGGGAGGGACTGCTCAGGATCTCAGGGAGTGATAGGACTAGGGGGAATGGAATGAAGCTGGAGGTGGGGAGATTCAGGCTGGAGGGATGAGGAAGTTCTTCCCCATGAGAGTGGTGAGCCCTGAATGGGTTGTGCAGGAGGTGGTTGAGGCCCTGTCCCTGGAGGTGTTTAAGCCCAGGCTGGATGAGGCTGTGGCCAGGCTGATCTAGTGTGGGGTGTCCCTGCCCATGGCAGGGGGGTTGGAACTGGATGATCCTTGTGGTCCTTTCCAACCCTAACTGAAACTATGAAACTAAAGCTCATCCAGTTCCACCCCCCTGCCACGGGCAGGGACACCTCCCACCAGCCCAGCTTGCTCAAGGCCTCATCCAGCCAGGCCTTCAACACCTCCAGGGAGAGGTTATCCACAGCCTCCCTGAGCCATCATAGAATCATCTTGGATGGAAAAGCCCCTTAAGATAATGGAGTCCAACCATTATGCAGGTCTACCATGCCCAGTGCTAAAGCATGGCCCTAGGCACCACATCTCTGCTTCTTCTAAGCATCTCCAGGGACTGGGACTCAGCCATCACCCTGTGGAGCCTGTTCCAGCATCTGAGAACCCTTTCAGTGAAGAAGTTGCTTCTAAAGTCCAATCTAATCCCCCTCTGGTGCACCTTGGACCAGGCTGGATGAGGCTCTGGCCAGGCTGATCTAGTGTGGGGTGTCCCTGCCCATGGCAGGGGGGTTGGAACTGGATGATCCTTGTGGTCCCTTCCAACCCTGACTGATACTATGATACTATTTCCTCTCATCCTATCAGTTGCTACTAGAGAGAACAGAGTGATCCCCACCTTCCTTTCAGGGAGCTATAGAGCATGAGAAGGTCTCCCCTCCACCTCTTTCTCTCCATGCTAAACACCCTTAGATCCCTCAGACACTCCTCAGAAGTTCTCCAGACCCTTCATCAGCTTTGTTGCCCTTCTCTGGACCTGGCCCAGGGAAGCTACAGTCAGAACCAAACACCAGGTTTGGATTCTCTGCCAGTCCTCCCCAAGCCACAGCAGGCCCTCTGAAACAGAGGCTTCCCTTAGCACTACCTGCAGATGGGGTTTTGACCCCCCTGCTCCACCAAGGACTGAAGCACACCTGTGAGGCTCCATCCAAGGACCACAACAACACTCAGGCACCTGGTTAAGGAAATGCTGAAGGCTACCAAGAGCCACCAAGGGAGCCACCCAGGGAGCCACCCAAAGCCTTTCAGGAAGAGGGGACAGTTTCTGTTCCCCTACAGTAAAGAAACTCACTCTCCTCTCCCTCTCTTCTGATCAGCAGCATCATTCCCAGTCTAAGACCCAGGGAGCAGAGGAGTCATGTTTGTTTAATCTGGATCAGAGTGGAGAACTGTTGTAGTGGGTTCTCTGCTGCCTGTTGGCTTTGATATCATCATCTTGGTGTCTAAGGAGCTGCTAAGTTATGGAGAATCTTCCTCAGTTAGTTATGATGCTCCCTTTCCTCCACTTTTTCTCATCCCCAACCCCCAGAGCCCTCCTTTGTGCCAGGCAGTCAGGAGCAGAGTGATGAGCTGATGAGTCTTGACAGCTTTCAGGGCTGGCTGAGATGTGAAATTAAAGCCAGACCCATTAACAGGGCTGTTCTGGACAACCTGGGGGCTTCCATGCAAACACTGAGCCCAGCCTGGTTCCAAGAGAAAACATCAAAACAAAAGGATTAGCAGGAAAGTCTGCAGTCTGAACAGGAGCCTGCAGTGTGCCCAGGGGGCCAAGAAGGCCAATGGCATCCTGGCCTGCAGCAGGAACAGTGTGGCCAGCAGGAGCAGGGAGGTCATTGTGCCCTGTGCTCAGCACTGCTTAGGCCACACCTTGACTCCTGTGTCCAGTTCTGGGCTCCTCAGGTTAGGAAAGATGTTGAGCTGCTGGAAGGTGTCCAGAGAAGGGCAACAAAGGTGGGGAGGGGTCTGGAGCACAGCCCTGGGAGGAGAGGCTGAGGGAGCTGGGGTTGCTTAGCCTGGAGAAAAGGAGGCTCAGAAGAGACCTGGACCTGATGTGGAAGGTCCAAAAGAGGCCATGAAGATGCTCAGAGGGATGGAGAACTTCCCCTAGGGGGCCAGGCTGGGAGGGTTGGGGCTGTGCAGCCTGGAGAAGGCTCCAGGGAGACCTCAGAGCTGCAGTTCAATACCTGCAGGGGAGCTGCAGGCAGGCTGGGGAGGGACTGCTCAGGAGGGGCTGTGGGGACAGGCCAAGGGGCAAGGGTTTGGAACTGGAGCAGGGCAGAGTCAGGTTGGACACCAGGAGGAAGTTGTGCCCAGGGAGGCTGGGGAGACACTGGCACAGGCTGCCCAGGGAGGTGGTTGAGGCTCCATGCCTGGAGCCATCAGGCTCAGCCTGGCTGTGTCCCTGGGCAGCCTGCTCTGGCTGGAGGGGTCCCTGCTGCCTGCAGGGGGGTGGACAGGATGCCCTTGGAGGGTCCCTTCCAACCAGATGCAATCTGTGAAGCTGTGCCCGAGCTGGAGAATCCTGAGTACAAAGACACGAGCAGGGGGCCCTCTGCAGGCCCTGCACTTTGCCCCTGGCTGTGGCAGGAGTGCTTTCCCGTGCTCAAGACAAAGCTCTCCCAGGCTTTACACAGCAGAGCCCAGCAGCAGAGCCCTAAACCCCAGGCTGGCTCTCCCTGGCGAGGAGACACAGACCCGTGTGAGCCTGCTCCCTAGGCAGGGGAAAGCAAACCTGCTGCCTACACAATCAGCTGCTCCAAATTGTTCTAATGGCTTAGCAAATAAATTATTCAGGCCTCAGTGCATAGAGTTAGAAGAATTGATCTTACAGGAGGGTAAGCAAAGCAATCCTGAGCAGCCCAGGATAGATGCATGCTGCTGGAGCAAATGGTCCTGGAGCTGCAGCGACGTGCTGCAAATCTCCTGCCGGAGTAATTGCCTCCCGCTGCAGGGCAATGGTTTGGGGGGGGGTGGGGGGGAGGGCTCTGAGTGGGTTTTTTATTGGTTTGATTACAGGGAAAATGCTTCTAATTGAGGCTCCTCATATTGTATCTGAGTAGGAGCTACTCATCACGCTTCCTCTTCCCCAGAAACACAGGAATAATTCCTCTGATCTTAAGCTGAACCCCAAGGGGAAGGAATGGCTCTGGAGTTCAGCCGGACTCTGCTCAGTGGTTCCCAGGGACAGCACAAGGGGCAGCAAGGGGCACAGAGTGGCAGCCAGGAGGTTGGATCTGAGCAGGAGGAGAAAGTTGTTTGGTGTGAGGGTGCTGGAGGCCTGGAGCAGGCTGCCCAGAGACGTTGTGGAGCCTCCTCTGGAGAGTTTCCAAACCCAGCTGTGCTGCTGGGGGAGCCCTGCTGGGGCAGGGGGTTGGACTGGGTGATCCTCAGGGATCCCTTCCAAAGCCCCATGCTGGGATTCTGTGGGATACAGATCCCCATGCACAGCAATCCAGCAGTGCTGTCACTGACAGCTTGCTGTTGATCAGAAGTTCATGGCCATGGGAAACTCTTCCCAGGCTACAGCAGGGACCAATGGTGGTTTGTTTCTGCCTTGAGAAGAGGTTGAGTGATGGAGTCCCTGGCACTTCATTTGCTTTCACTGTCAAGTGGATGGACTTTGGGGTGGCTACTTCATCCCTTGCTATGAAGTTCAGTCAGTAGGACTCTCTCTTCTCAGAGAGAGAGATTGGCCATGGGACTGTGCTGCCCAGGGAGGTGGTGGAGTCCCCATCCCTGGAGGTGTTTAAGAAGAGCCTGGATGAGGCACTTGGTGGCACATGGTTTACTTGATCAGATGGTGCTGGGTGATAGGTTGGACTGGATGATCTTGAAGGTGTTTTTCCAACCTGGTCAATTCTGTATTCTTCCCTCTAGCCTCAGCAAACCCTTAGCCAGTGCAGCAGCCTTGCTGCACCCACCACAGTGGCAGGGAAATCCTAGGACTCCTGCCCACAGGGGGCCTCTCCTGCCCTTGAGTTGGTGCAAGCAGCAGCTCACCTTAGCACCACCACAGGGCTTATGGACTGCATGAAAAGACCTAACTGCATTTCTGCAGCAGAGAAGTGCACTGCAGCTCTCTGCACACACCTGCTGGCTGCCCCTCCACAGCGCTGCCTCCTGCTCGGGCAGCCACGGCCCAGGTCTGCAGCGCTGCCTGGGGAATCCGGGCAGCTGCCATCACTCCAGAGCACTTGAGCTGCCTCAAAATCTGCATCAGAAAAAAAACAACAATGACAACTGGCCACATGGAGCCTACAGATGATTGGAAATGTCTCCCTGATTTCCCACTCTTAGTGCTAAGCAGCCTCTTAAAGCTTGGCTGAAGGCAAGCACATCTTTCCACCCCATGCTCCGTCCACAGTAAAGCTTTAGCACCTTGATTGCCAGCCAGCCTGACTCAGCACAACCCCCTGAGGAGGCATTAAGAAGGGCAGAAGAGTCTCCAATCTAGCCAGTCTTGGGGCAGACCTCAAAAGTATGTTCAGGCTTGGGGTTTCAAACAGCTGGGCACAGCATGAAGAAGGACCTGGACAGGCTGGACAGATGGGCAGGGTCCAAGGGCAGGAGACTGAACACATCTAAGTGCCAGGGGCTGCACATTGGCCACAGCAACCCCAGGCAGAGCTACAGGCTGGGGGCAGAGTGGCTGGAGAGCAGCCAGGCAGAAAGGGACCTGGGGGTACTGGTTGATGGGAGGCTGAACATGAGCCTGCAGTGTGCCCAGGGGGACAAGAAGGCCAATGGCATCCTGGCCTGCATCAGGAACAGTGTGGCCAGCAGGAGCAGGGAGGTCATTCTGCCCTGTGCTCAGCACTGCTTAGGCCACACCTTGAGTCCTGTGTCCAGTTCTGGGCCCCTCAGTGCAGGAAAGATGTTGAGCTGCTGGAAGGTGTCCAGAGAAGGGCAACAAAGCTGGGGAGGGGTCTGGAGCACAGCCCTGTGAGGAGAGGCTGAGGGAGCTGGGGTTGCTTAGCCTGGAGAAGAGGAGGCTCAGGGGAGACCTCATTGCTCTCTGCAACTCCCTGCAGGGAGGTTGTAGCCAGGTGGGGGTTGGGCTCTTCTCCCAGGCACCCAGCACCAGAACAAGAGGACACAGTCTCAAGCTGTGCCAGGGGAGGTTTAGGCTGGAGGTTAGGAAGAAGCTCTACACAGAGAGAGAGATTGCCCATGGGAATGTGCTGCCCAGGGAGGTGGTGGAGTCCCCATCATTGGAGGTGTTCAGGAGGAGGCTTGATGGGGTGCTTGGTGCCATGGGTTAGTTGATTAGGTGCTGTTGGGTGATAGGTTGGAATTGATGATCTCAAAGGTCTCTGCCAACCTGTTGTGGCCTATTCTATTCTATGGCACAGAAGGGGAAAAACAGGTAAAAGGAAGTTCAACAAGTGCCAGGTCCTCCACCTGGGTTACAACAACCCCATGCCAAGCTACAGGTTTGGGGATGTGTGGTTGGAAAGCTGCAACTCAGGGAAGGACCTGGGGGTGTTGGATGGCAGTCACTGGCCATGAGCCACCATGCCCAGGGGCCAAGAAAGCCAATGGCATCCTGGCTTGGATCAGAAACAGGGTGGGCAGAAGGGACAGGGAGGGGATCATACCCCTCTGCTCAGCACTTGGGAGGCCACACCTTGAGTTCTGTGTTCAGCTCTGGGCCCTCTCAGCAGGAAGGACACTGAGGGGCTGGAGCCTGTCCAGAGCAGGGCAGTGAGGCTCTTTCAGCAGTATCTCTGGGACAGAGCACAAGCAGGTGCAGCACAAAGCACTTGCAAAGTCCATCTCCTCAGCTCTGTGAAACTAGCTGCTTGGCCCTGCCATCCCATATTCAGAGAGACATTGAATTGTTTGGGTTGGAAGAGACCTCTAAGATCACTGAGTCCAAGCATCAACCCAACCCCACCGTGGCCATCAAACCATGGCCCCAGGGTTCTGCAACCCCTCCAGCCATGAGGACTCCACCACCTCCCTGGGCAGCCTCTGCCAATCCCTGACCACTCTTGCACCAAAGACAGTTTTTGTCCTCTCCAACCTAAGCCTCCCCTGGCACAGTTTCAGGCCAGTTCATCTCCTTCTATCACCTCAGACTGGGGAGAAGAGCCCATCCCCCACCTCACTCCAATCTCCTTTCAGGGAGCTGTAGAGAACAATGAGGTCTCCCTCAGCCTCCTCCTCTCCACACTGAACCCCCCCAGCTCCTTCAGCTGCTCCTCCCCAGCCCTGTTCTCCAGACCCTTCCCAAGTTTTGTTGCCCTTCTCTGGACCTGCTCCAGGCTCTCAATGACCTTCTTGGAGTGAGGACCCAAAACTGAACCCAGGACTCAAGGTGTGGCCTAATCAGTGCCCAGCACAGGGGCACAACCCCTGCCCTGCTCCTACTGGCCACACTGCTGCCGATCTGGGCCAGGATGCCGGTGGTCTGGGCACCCCCTGGCTCCATGTTTAGCTGCTGTCAACCAACACCCCCAGGTCCTTTCTGCTGGGCAGCTGCCAGCCACTCTGCCCAAGCCTGGAGAGCTCATGGGGCTGTTGTGACCCAAGTGCAGGACCCAGCTCGTGACCTTGTTGAACCTCAGCCCATGGCCCTTGGCCCATCAATCCAGCCTGCCCAAAGCCTTCCTCACCTCCAGCAGATCAACACTGCTGCTCACTTTAGTGTCATCTGCAACCTGCCTGAGGGTGCCTTGATCCCCTTGTCCAGAACAGTGACAAAGCTATTAAAATAGACCTGGCCCCAGTGCTGAGCCCAGGTGAGCAGCCACCAACTGGCCTGAGCTCCATCCCCCACCACTTCATTTTGCTTAAAGATTAGTTGCAAACACACACCTCCCCTCCTTGCAGTGGGACTGTTACAGCAGCCCAAAGGGAGCTGCAGGCCCTGCTGCTGTCACCAGCCCTGTCCCCTGGATGTCAGGCAGGCTGTCTCTGCAGAGCTGATGAACATGCTGCCTGCCTCCCCTTTACAAGCCACCTCCTCGTCAGCGCTGCCACGGCACGGCACTCGGCCTGATTTCAAAGCAGCCCTGGTGTGCACTTTCCATGGGCCTCAACTAGGTGCCCTGCATGACAGGCAGGCAGCTGTGGCACCACACAGCTCACCTCTGTTCTGCCTGCCAGCGTGACATCCTGCAGCTCATCCTTTCCCTGCCCTCCACCTGCGCTGCTGCCTTGTCTCGGGCTTGAAGCACAGCTCGGCAGCTCATCCCACAGACAGGCTTGGGCTGAGGACCTTCCACCCACTGTATTTGTCTGATGACCACCAAGAGTGTTCTTAATCAACCCTGGAAAGGCTACCAACAGGACCCTGGGGCTCTGTGTGGCCAAAGGCACACCACAAGGGTGCTCATTTTCATAGTGCTAGTGATGGAAGCATGGAACCATAGAATCATTAGGGTTGGAACAGACCTCCAGGGTTAGACCTCCAGGGTCACTAAGTCCCCTCATTAAACTTGCAAACAAGTCCAAGGTGCAAAATGCTGGTTTCCCAGTTGCCTAGTGAGGACTGGATCCAGTTTTGGGCTCCCCAGCTCCAGAGGCTCAACAGGGATCTACTGGAGAGAGGCTAATGGAGGCTATGAGGCTGATGAAGGGACTGGAACATCTCTGCTGTAAAGGAAGTCTGAGACCTGGGTCTGGTTAGTCTGGAGAGCAAAAGGCTGAAAGAGGATCTGATCAATGTCAGGGTTGGAAGGGACCCCAAGGATCATCCAGTTCCAAGCCCCCTGCCATGGGCAGGGACACCCCACACTAGAGCAGCCTGGCCACAGCCTCATCCAGCCTGGCCTTAAACACCTCCAGGGACAGGGCCTCAACCACCTCCCTGCACAACCCATTCCAGGGCTTCACCACTCTCATGGGGAAGAACTTCCTCCTCCCCTCCAGCCTCAATCTCCCCACCTCCAGCTTCAGTCCATTCCCCCTAGTCCTAGCACTCCCTGAGATCCTGAGCAGTCCCCTCCCCAGCCTTCCTGGAGCCCCCTTCAGACGCTGGAAGGCCACAATGAGGTCACCTGGGAGCCTTCTCTTCTCCTGCCTGAACAGCCCCAACTCCTTCAGTCTGTCCTCACAGGAGAGGTGCTCCAGCCCTCTGATCACCAGGATCAGATCATCAGGATGAAGGCTCTTTGCAATGGTGCCCTGTGACAGGACGAGGAACAACAGCTCCAAGCTGGAGCTTGGGAGGTTCCACCTCAACATGAGGAGAAACTTCTGTGGTGTGAGGGTGCTGGAGGCCTGGAGCAGGCTGCCCAGAGAGGTTGTGGAGTCTCCCTCTTCGAAGACATTCAGCCCCCACCTGCATGCACTGCTGTGGGACCTGCCCTGCTTTGGCAGAGGGGTTGGACTCAATGATCTCCAGAGGCCCCTTCCACCCCCTACCATTCTATGATTCTGAGCCTCAAGAGCTGAAGCCTCAAGCACTACACTTCCATCTCAAACAACTAAAGGAAGTCTGGGGGCAACTGAAGACATCAAGAGACAGAAGCTGCTGCTGACAGCCTGCTAATGGAAAAGTGAATAAAGCCTCATTCAGCTAATCCCTGCTGGTTCATTAGCAGCATCCTCCTGCCTCCTGCTCCCTCCACAGCACAGTTATCTATCAACTCCTGTTACAAAAGCACAGAAGTACAACAGCTATGAGTTAATGCATGCAAGCTGAAAGTGATGGTTTGCTCTCACAGGCTCAAAAGCCACTGGGACACTTGAAGGTGTGCTCAGCACCCCCACTTCCCCAGCACAGCACTCCAAGCATGTGCTGAATGGCATCCTGGGGGGCATTAAGAACAGTGTGGCCAGCAGAGCCAGGGAGGTTCTCCTCCCCGTCTACTCTTCCCTGCTGAGACCTCACCTGGAATACTGCATCCAGCTCTGGGCTCCCCAGCTCAGGAGGGACAGGGATCTGCTGGAGAGAGCCCAAGGGAGGGCTGCAAAGGTGCTGAAAGGACGGAGACTGCCTGGTGAGGAGATGCTGAGAGCCCTGGGGCTGTTCCATCTGGAGAAGGCTGAGAGGGGTTCTGTCAATGTCTTTAAAATATCTGAGGGCTGGGGGTCTCAGAGGGAGGACAGGGGACAGGCTCTGCTCAGTTGCACCCTGGGATAGGACAAGGGGCAATGGATATAAACTCCAGCACAGGAGGTTTCACCTCAACGTGAGGAACTGAAATGGTCCCAGAGCCCTGGAGCAGGCTGCCCAGAGAGTTGTGGAGCCTCTTGCTCTGGAGCCTTTCCAGCCCTGTCTGGATGTGTTCCTGTGTGCCCTGTGCTGGATTCTATGCTCCTGCTCTGGCAGGGAGGGTTGGACTCAAGGATCTTCTGAGGCCCCTTCCAACCCCTAAGGTCCTGTGATCCCTGGAGGGATTGAAGAGCTGTGTAGATGTGGTGCTGAGGGCCATGGTTTAGTGGTGGGCCTGGCAGTGCTGGGTTAATGCTTGGACTCCATGGGCTTAAAGGTCTTTCCCAAGCCAAACAATTCTGACTCCATGCTTCTATCCAGGGGAGGTCTGGGCAGGATGTTAGGGAGAAATTCTTCACAGAAAGAGATCAGCAAGGGGCAATGGATATAAACTCCAGCACAGGAGGTTCCACCTCAACATGAGGAAGAACTTCTGCACTGTGAGGGTCCCAGAGCCCTGGAGCAGGCTGCCCAGAGAGGTTGTGGAGTCTCCTTCCTTGGAGCCTTTCCAGCCCTGTCTGGATGTGTTCCTGTGTGACCTGTGCTGGATTCTCTGCTCCTGCTCTGGCAGGGGGGTTGGACTGGAAGATCTCCAGAGGTTCTTTCAAACCCTGACACCCTGTGACCTGCCACTGACTGCAATTAGCCACTGCTGCAGTGCCCTCAGTTGCCCCACACTGCAGAGGTGTGTGGCTGAGGATGCAGTGGACCAGCTGAGGCTGCCCTGTCAAGGCAGCAGTGCTGATAAAAGATTAAACATGATCACAGAGCATTCAAAAATGATGATGATAATCAGTGCCATGAGCACCTCCTTGGGAAACCTGCTGAAACTCTCATTGCCATTAAGGACTCGGAGTGAAAGTGAAGCTAATGACAGCCCACAGAGAGGCAGAGCAAATGCAGGAGTGAGGAGAGGCAAAGAGATGAATACCTGAGGACAAAACGCAAGTATGGATCCTCTCAGGTTGTGCTTTTAACTGCTGCCAAGCTGAAAGCCTTTTCATCTGCTCCTCAACAGCAATTGCTGAATCC
>JAAWVA010001131.1:0-13426 GCA_015227895.2 Colaptes auratus | reverse complement strand
TGGACCCATCTGCTCAGCACAAGCTGTCTCTCAGCAGCTTGCCTGTCCACAAGGATGAGGCAAAGCCAACAAGTTCTGCAGTGGCTGTGATTTCTCAGCCAGTCAAGAGGTCTTGAGAGTCTGGGGGGCCAGCCCCATCAGCACTACAATCAGGGGACTCAGCACAGGGGGTAGGGCTCTGATCCCTCCATTGCAAGGAGTCACACACAGTCTCTTAACTCTCAGCCACTTGGTCCCCAAGGATTTGCCCAAGAGCACAGGGGTGACCATTCCTCTCAGCAGCATGGCCTCCAGAAGGATCTGGACAAGATCTGGGAGAAGAATTTCCTGGAGAATAATTTGGAGGAGTCAAAGATTAGCCTTGAGGAAGACGAAAAGTAGTTGATGGAGGACATGGATGAGAACAGCAGGATGAAGAATATGAGGATTAGGAGGAGGAGGATGCCAGTAATTATGAGGGAGGACAAAGGGAATGATGTGGCTGAAGAGGAGGATGATATGGAATAGGAGAAGAATGAGAGAAGGAGGGGGAATACAAAGTAGGAGATTGGAAACCCCTATCAGCCCCTCTGTGCCACCCAAGCAGCCACATCAGTGCCCTGAGGGTGGGCAAAGCTTTCCACCCATCTTGGAGCTGGTAAAGCCCCACTGCCGCCAGCCCAGTGCCCAGACCTCTGTGGGGGCTACGGCATGAGCTTCACCCTGAGCTCCAACCTCAGCCGGCACTGCTGCGTCCACAGCCAGCACCGCTGCACCGCTGAGCTGCCTGAGGCAAGAGCTGCACTCAAATGGCCACCTTCAGCCAGCACCGCTGCACCCACACCGGTGCCAGAGCTTTACCTGCACAGGCTGCAGCAAGGGCTTCATCCTCAGTTTCCTCCTCACCTGGCATAGTCACCCCCACGCCGTTGACCAGCGTGCCCCAGGGGACACAGCAATACACCGACCCCGGCACTGCCAGGCCAAACCTGACGCCCCTGTGGGGAACCTTCTCCGCAGCTTGAACTGCAATCTCCTCTTTTACACCTTCTTCCTCAGAGCAAATGTGCCCCGCCCTTCCCGCACCAGCCAGTGCTGAGGAGAGGAATGACAGTGCTGAGTCAGCACAGCTGGCAGCAAGACTGCAGCTGGGTTGGGATTTGGCTCTTTGTTCCTCAACACTTTGGGTTTCCTAGAGGTAAAAGAAAAACCTCATCCCAAGGATAATGCCTAGTTATAATGGAAACCCCAACCCTAATAAAGTATGTCTTTGGTTGGTTTTCTTGGAATTTCTTTCCAAAAGATCACTTTTGGGGGCATTTCGTCCCAGGGCCAGGGCTGAGCCATGGGCTCAGTTCAGGGAGGTGTCCGGAGGGGTCCTGGGAGAGTCTTGAAGGTCAAGTGAGGAAATCAAAACAACTCATGGCCATTGAACAGGATCCTTTAATAACCTACATGGACACGGAATGGATCACTCCAAAGCTTACACGTGCTTGTCCTGGAGGCACAAGTCTGAACATGCCCAAACACAAACTCCCTTGCATCCCCTCCCTGTGGAGCTGGGGTGCTCAGCACAAAAACTAGACAAAGGGCAAGGTGCTGGTAAATCTGCAAAGCTGGACAGGCCCAGGCTGTCTAGGCAGGTCCTGTGGTCAAGGGAAACAAAGTGCACTTTTGCAGCTGTGCCTGGCCAGCTGCCACGCTTTATGGACTCCCTGTGCAGCTTCCCATGGCTTGGGAAAACTTTATTCTCTAGCTGAACTCTCTTGTTCCTCTCTTCTTTTTCTTCTGCCATTGGCCATTATTGTCTTCAGCCCTTATTAATCCAAGCCAGGAGGGTAAAACAACTCTCCCTTGTTCTACCAAGAAGCCTGGAGTTCCCCAAAGCCTATTTTGTCCACATGAAACTGGAACACGCTGTAGCTGCAGCGGTGAATGCTGCTGGACTGGAAAGCAGCCTCTGCATGGCTGCTGCCTGAGTCTGCAGCCAGAAAGTTGCTTTGCTCCACCTGTGACACCTGAGGAGGAGCTGGTGCAAGCTGATGGAGTTGTGGTGAGATAAATGAGAGCTGCTCATCCACCCTGAGCACTGCAGAACTGCAACTGCTTGCCTGGCCGGCAAGCTGCCCTGCGAGCCCATGAGCCACAAGCCGCTCCCTCAGCCCCAACAAATTCCTCTCCAGGGGGAGACTGCTCCTCCCTCCACACACACACTCTGCACAGCTCCTTTCTGAACACCATATTTGCTTTGTTTCACTGTGCAGGCTGCACTCTGTGCTGTGGAGCATAATTGCAGTGTCCAAAAAGGCCCCAGGCAACAGTGTCCGAGCACACAGGCTGGTCTTATCAGGTCTCTTTGTACAGCTCTGTGCCAGCCGCCTCTGTAGCAGCCATAAATTCCCCTTGCAGGTAAAACTGCCCTTGAGGCATTAGCTCTTTCCTAAGCTGAATCAATGTTTAAAAGATTCTAGCTTGATTCAACGGTAAAGTTGTATTGAATGTGTATGTTGTGAAAACATTAACCACAACAAACAGCTGTACCTGTGTGGGTGGTATCACAGTATCACATTAGAGGTTGGAAGGGACCTCAAGAGACCATCAGGTCTGACCCCCCTGCCAAAGCAGGATCACTTAGGGTAGTCCACACAGGAGTGTACCCAGGTGGGTTTGAAAGTCTCCAGAGAAGGAAACTCCACAAGTTCTCTGGGCAGCCTGTTCTAGTGCTCTGTCACCTGCACTGCAGAGAAGTTGCTCCTCATGTGAGGTGAAATCTTCTAGGTTCAAGCTTGAACCTCTTGCTTCTTACCTTAGATTGGCCCCCTCCACTTGACACCCACCCCTCAGGTATTTATACACATTGATGAGATTTGATACTGATGCATTGATTTAAATTATTTTATATAATTAAAGAATTAATATATTTGTATTAATATTTTGAATAAATATTAATAATTGATAACAGTGCTGAACAAGGTTAACCAGATGCCTCATATAGTATTAGTAATACAGATGCATTGAATGATAAAAAAACTTCTTTGAAGAGCTAAAATCCTTCCATTCCTTGCTCTTTGCTGCCATCTGCTGTCCTGTGTCAACATTGTAGTCACTGTGTCATCCTCTTGTATTTTCCTGTTGGTCTTCTGCTTCTGCATCTGTTACTGAGGCCCAGGTGTGTGAGACCCCATCCTGTTTCCAGACTCAGCCTTACCTCTCTCTTTGATGTCTGGGGCTGTGGTCTGCTGCCTTCTGTCCTTCACTCTACCAAAGCTCAGGGTTCCTTTATTGATGGCTGAAGGTACTCTAATGAGTGGGAAAGTTCTAACAGTGAGTGAGGAGTTAATGAGTCTCCTTCCTTCAGAGTCTGCTGAGAGTGCTGGGCAGGGCTCAGGTGGGGGCCAGCTCTGAGGGGCAGGGGTTGCATTTGGTCTAGGTTGAGGCCTGGGATTAAGGTCAAAAGACCAATGCTTAACAAAGGGTAAAGGCTGGGGCCAAGATGAGCAATGGGGGCAGAGTCAGGGTGAGGGGTGTGTTTGGGAGGGGATGAGCTGTATGGGGTGAGGTGCAGGAGGGGTTCAGCTCCACTGTGTTAGAGCAGGGGACTGAGTAGAGAGGATGGGAGGGGCCAGTCTGTATTGTGAGGTGTGGTATTTCAATGCAGAACCCAGTAAGACTCCCCCACTGCAGGGGGCGGGGCAGGGAGAGAGAGGAGACAATTCCCTTCCTATGAGCCCACCAAGAGTGGGTTAGACATTCCACCTTCCAAATGTCAATATCCGGAAAGAGATAAATTTATTGGTGTGATGGTTATTAATTTATGAATATGAAATATGAGTTATAGAAATATTAATTTGTATTAATTATAAATATATCACAACCAATCAGTCACTATTTTATATCCATATTCTAGTGCATGATGTGAAATACATCCCAGAAGTGGTTCAGTATTGATAATTTGCACTCAATTAGAACATTTGCAGAATTAATTTCTATAATATAACTCAGGCTGCAATTCCACTGCTTGTCCACCAGGTGGTGACTCGATGAGTGCTGGCGCTGCTTAAACTATATACAGAGCTCTTACAATGCATCAGAGGTTACTCTGCTAGGCACAGGTGCTTTGAACTGAACATCAGTGAGTGGGAAGCAGGTGGAAGATTCACTGTGTCCTTGTTTGTAGCAAGGTTAGGTTCCAGCAGGCTGTTCTCATGGGGCTGGTTCCGTTCTGGTCTGGATAGGAATGGTGGAGACAACCTTCTCCCTGCCATGACAGCTGAGAGGGGATGGAATGTAGGCTAGCCGGTAGGCAGGCTCCCTTAGCAGGGACTCAGGTGCCTCCCTCCAGACAGCAGGGAGCAGTCCTGTGGGGTGGCCTGGCAGGGCTGGAAGGGATGGTCCAGGACAGGGTTGGCCCTCGTGGCAATGACTTCAGGACCAGTGAGGATGTACCACCACAGCAATCAGTTCAGTTTCTGTCTGTGTGATGTCTCTGCAATCAGTGGCTGTGACTGGAAATTCTCTGTGCCAAGAACTGCTCACCAGGATGTGTCTTTGCTCACATGCTGTATGGTTAGCTACAACCTACACCCATGGAAGAAAGAATTTCACTGCAATCCAACAGCTCCTCCAGCACCCTGATTCCATCAGCTGCTACAGCAACCAGGACAAGCAGGACAAAAGACTCTGCCCAGAGCCCACCATGCCAGTGAAGCAATCCATTGAGTGCCTAAAAGTAACCAAGAGGAGTGGAGAACACTACTGGTGGGAAGTGCTGTGTGGATGTGTCCAGCAGCAGCTGGCACTGCCCTGGTGGCACAGCCACTGTGATTTCCTGCCTGCTCTGCCTCTGCTTGCTGTTCAGCATTGGTTTGCAGTTAGAGTTAGGAGGATGGCCAGCAAGTCACACTGCTGCAGACATTTCCATCACAAGGTTTCCTGTGTGCTTGTGTCATGAATGGCATTGAAGAGGACTTTGGAGGCTAAGGAACCACCAAATTTCCTTCCATTCTGATTGGATGATGACATTCTCTGTTGAGAGGCACAGAGACAGGAGGCAACCACACAGCCACTCTCTGGCTGAGAGAGATGCACTCAAGTCACGAGCAGATTGTGGTGGCACAGTTCCCCTGTCACTGGAAACCTCAAGACCTGATGTGATTCCCGCCCCCCCTTTCCAGGCCATGAACTAGTCCAGGGTAAGGCAGGTATGGATCAGGACAGAGAGAAAGAGAGACCTGAGAGGTGTCCTTGGTGTGCTGCACCCTCGCTCTCCCAGCCTTGCATGCTCTCCCTATGGCTTGGGGGTGGTCACCTCCTGCCAGCTCAGTGCATCTGTGCTTGGATCACAGCCAACAGGGAGCTGATAGAAAACTCTGAGGTCAAAAACTTCAGGGTCTGGGCAAGTGGCAAAAGATCCCAGGATGATTCAGCATCCCAGGTTCTCCAGATCAGAGAAACACCTAATGGAAGTCAATACTCTCCACCTCTCAAACAGTGAGCCTAAAGCCAGAGCTTGGAGCTCTCCTGGATCACAGCAGCTGTGTCCAGCATCTCCCCCACTCAGACATCTCTCAGTCACAATCTGCACCAAGGGCCAGCACCAAGTCAGACTCCTCCAGGGTCAGGTCTTGTGCCCCTAAGAGTGCCAAAGATTGTGAGGTTTGCCCTGAGCTCCAGGAGAAGGACACTGAACTCAGGGCACCCTTGCCAGCCTCTCTCCACCTCTCTATGTCTTTGGACAGACACCTTTGCTGTCACCAGGGGGCAAGGTTTCTATCTTGCACTGAACCCAGCCAGCTCTGTCCATGTGTCTCTGGGCTTGGTGCTCTTCTCCAGGCACAGCCATAGAAAGAGATTTGAATTCAGGATCCCTTGCAGGCAGTCAGGGTCAGCCTTGTCCTATCCACTCTGTCCTTCAGAGGGCTCTTGGATTAGAACAATTCTGCGAATCACCTTGTAAGCCCCAGGTGGGCAGTGACAGAAAATTTGAGGTGGGGGAGGGTGAGGAGCAATTGTGTTATTCAATGTCAGCCTGAAGGACAGATGTTCCTGCAAGTGCAGATGTCCTGCTGAGACAGCCTGGGTCAGTGTCAATTGGGAATTATCATCTCTGAGCTAAAACTGAAATGGAGTAAAATTTTTATCTTTGAGATACAAAATTGAGCTTTGTGAGGTACACTTTGAAATCCTGAAGAAGATTGCAGAGACACAAACATCTCCTTAGGGCACCTGGGACTCATTGCAGGAACCTCAGGTACTGAGGAAAGACTGAAGAAACTTCTTCAGAAGTCAGAAGGAAAACACAAAGCACTGATTGGCCCCACTGAGGGGCATTACCAACAAAGCCTCCCAAGGGCTCCTCAGAGCAGCTCAGTGGAGGCCATGATTGCAGCAGACAAAGGCAAAGTGCAGGAGAGCAAACTCTGGGTTGGGTTTATGGAGCAGAAAGGCCAAACCCTGAGCACAGTGCCTGGGCAGGCAGATCCTGTCCCTCATGTGTGGGTCAGGGCTCCTCAGGTACCGTGGAGTGTGGGGTTTGTGCTGCTGGGAGAAGGACAAGGGGATAAGAGTCCCCAGCCTCCTGGGGGTGTTTAAGGAAGCACTGAGGACCCCCTGGTGCCTTAGGAAAGTCTCTCACAGCCCTTGGTGGTGGATGATTGCCATAGCCAAGAAGGCAAAGCATTGGGTTCTCCTGAGACTTCCAGCCTTGCCAGTGCCCATTGCCATCCCCACCACAGGTTGTCCTACACTGTCCCCCACATGGCTTTGGTTTCTGCAGCAGAAAGGCAAACCCTGACCACAGAGCCTGGGCAGTCAGATGCTGAGAGGCTCAAGCTAAAGTTTCACCTCCCTGGCCTTGGGGGAGAGGCAACTGCCATAGACAGGAGAAAAGACCTCAGCCTTGCAGGTGGTGCTACACTGCCCCTGCCAGCAGCTCTTTCCCTTCATGCTCTTGACACCCATCTTGCTTTCCTAGCAGCTCTCACCATGACATTTCTGTACCCTCCCTGCTCTGTCTCTACCTCCATGGCCATTTCTGATACACAGAGCCAGGGCCTCTTGGACCACAAGGATCCCCTTTGAGTGATTTTTTGTGTCCTCCCTCCTGTACACTCTCAGGGGCAAGCGAGGATCTGCCTGGCCTCAAACAGGACCCCTCCACTCTGAACCCTAAAATTTGCACTCTAGGAGGTTGTCTTCCTGTCCCACCACCACCAGAAGCTGCAGCATCCCCAGATTCAAGCAGGACACAACTACATTGTAGTGCCCTGAGCATGGACTTCAGCAGGTTACAGAAGCCCCAGTCCCTCAGGCTCCACCCCAGTCCTGTAGATATAATCTGAAGCTTCTCAGCTCTTCAAAACTCCCTCAGAGCAGAAGTCTCAAGCCAGACACTAAGAATCCAGATGTAGGCCCAGCAGTGCTGAGTGCAGGGGAGGAGAACTCCTGTGCCTGGGTGGCCACAGTCTACCACAGCTCAGCTGGCATTGGCTGCCTTCACTCTGCTCAGCCTCTGCTCCATCCCAGACCACTGGGAATGGTCCCTGCCAGAGGCCTTTCTGCCTGGGCACAAAGCAGCAACCTCCAACTCCAAACCAACAGCCAAGGCACCTCACTGCTGCGCTTCTCTACAACTACCTGAAGGGAGGTTGTAAACAGGTAGAGGTTGGTCTTCCTCCCAGACAGCCAGTACCAGAACAAGAGGACACAGTCTCAGGCTGCACCAGGGCAGGTTTAGGCTGGATGTTAGGAGGAGTTCTATACAGAGAGAGTGATTGCCATTGGAATGGTCTGCCCAGGGAGGTGTTGGAGTCACCTTCATGGAGGTGTTCAGGAGGAGACTTGATGGGGTGCTTGGTGCCAGGTTTAGTTGTTTAGGTGGGTTGGATTGGTGATGGGTTGGATACAATGATCTTGAAAGTCTCTTCCAACCTGGTTATTGTATTATTGTATTATTATTCTCAGCTGGCAGGCACAAGGGATGGCACAGTCCCAGCCCAGCCTGGGCTTGCTGCTGCCCAATGACACAAGGGATTGGAGTTTGCAGTGAGCTCACACTCACCTCCTGGCCATGTGGCTCCTCCTGCCTAGCTGCTCTCAGCCATCCTGATGTCCCAATGCTGGCCCAAGCCCTGTTCCAGGGGTGAAGCAGAGTCACTCAAGGGTGGAGTTGATGCCCATGGGAAAGGCTGGGGGGCAGGTTGAGCGATGATGGCAAAGTCAGGGTCAGGGTAGGTGTGGGAGGAGTAAGGTCAGGCCTGAGCTGTGATGGGTTAGAGGTGGGGAACAGCGTGCAAGGGACGAGCAGAGGGTAGGAGTGGGGTTGGTGGGGAAGTGGTTAGAGAGAGTGTAAGGGGTGCAGGCTGTACGGGAGGGGGTCAGGGGATGGAGTTAGTACTGCAAGGAGGCTCGCTCTTTGCTGGGAGGAGTCAGGAGATCCAGTTTGTACTGGGAAGGAGCCCAGACTTACTGGGGAAGTCAGAGAGGTTCAGTTTGTAGCTAGAGGGGGCCCCAGTTTAAACTGGGATGGGATCAGAGGCTCAGCTTGCAGGGAAGGGTCCTGGTCTGTGCTGGGATGGACTCAGGGTTTCAGGAGATGCACTTTGTACTGGGATGAGACTCAGAGCGTGCTGGGAGATGGGCAATGGGATCCCATTGGTACTAGGATCAGGCCACAGCTGCATTGGGATCAGGATATCCACTTTTGTGTTGTGCTGGGTGCAGCTGGACTGGGAAGGGGTCCAAGGGATGCACTTTGTAGTGGCACAGGAAACTGTATGGGAGATGGCAAAGGGATGCAGTTTGTCCTGGGATAAGACCACATCTGAGCTGGGAGGCGTTAAGAGGTTCCCAACTTGTACTGTGAAGGGATCAGACTGTACAGAATGTGGTCAGGGAGCAGCGAACTGGGAAAGGGCCAGGCTGTACTGGGAGGGCATAAAGGAGATCCACTTTTTATTGGGACAAGGCCTAATGTGTACCTGGAGGGATGAAAGGGATCCTGTTTGGACTGAAAACAGGGCCCAGACTGCACTGGGAGGGCATGAGGGTGTGCAGTTTGTACTGGGATGGATGCAGTGGTACTGGGAAGGGATCCAGGGGGACACATTCTGTGCTGGGATGGGACCCAGGTGCAGTGCTAGAGGGCAGTAAGATCCAGTTTGTACTGGGATGAGGCACGTCTGTACTGGGAGGGGTTAAAAGAACATGTTTAGACTAAGTCTACATGGAAGGGAGTCGGGTATCCAGTTTGGACTCTGAGTAGGTGCAGTCTGCAATGGGAGAGGGTTGGGAAAAGAAGGATGAGGAGACCTCCTGTTCTGATGGCAGTGCTGCTCTGCAGCACAGCTCTGTCCCACAAGCAGCCCTGGACTCTCCCTGCCTGCAGTCCCCAGCACTGCCACCCGCAGCACAGTGCCCAAGCTGCCAGAGCACTCAGGCCTTGCCCCAGCACAGAGGCTCAGCAGGAGAGGTGGAGGCAGCAGAAAGAGCAGCTGAGGACAGCCCAAGCTGTGGGGCTGCCTGGCACTGCTGCTGTGCTGGGACTCTGCCCCTCCACCTCTGCACACAGGCACTGCCCTGCAGCTCCACAGAACTGAGGAAGGAAACTCAGAAAACAAAAACAGTGCCTGCAGGGTCCTGTATTGTGTTGAACACCCAGGGAGCACAGCTCCTCATGTGCAGCCTCTGGGCCACAGCAGACAGGACAACACTGATGCAGAAATGGTCTGAAGAAAGACATTAGTGTGGAACAACATTCTCACAGGGGAACAGCACGAGCAGCAGTCAGAAACTTGAGCAGCCAGGCTGGCCCTGCACTGAGTGACATCAGAAATGCTCTGCAGGAGAAGACAAAGAGTTTATTGCTTCTGAAAGCATCCAGGGATCAGTTGGCTCAGGGCAGCCTTCAGCTCCTGGTTCCTCAGGCTGTAGATGAGAGGGTTGACTGCTGGAGGCACCACTGAGTACAGAACTGACACCACCAGGTCCAGGGATGGGGAGGAGATGGAGGAGGGCTTCAGGTTGGCAAAGAAGGACAGTGGTGATAAACAGGGAGACCACAGCCAGGTGAGGGAGGCAGGTGGCAAAGGCTTGTGGCGTCCCTGCTGGAGGGGATCCTCAGCACTGCCCTGAAGATCTGCACATAGGACACCACAATGAAGATGAAACAGACAAATGACAAACAGGCACCTGAACATGAGGAGCCGAAGTTCCTGAGGTAGAATGTGGAACAGGAGAGCTGAGGATCTGGGGGATTTCACAGAAGAAACTGGTCCACAGCATTGCCCTGGCAGAGGGGCAGGGAAAATGTATTGGCTGTGTGCAGCAGAGCATAGAGAAAGCCACAGCCCCAGGCAGCTGCTGCCATGTGGAGACAAACTCTGCTGCCCAGGAGGGTCTAATAGTGCAGGGGTCTGCAGATGGGCAACGTAGCGATCGTAGGACATGGTGGTGAGGAGAAATACTCTGCACCAATTAGGAATATGAAAATGAAGAGCTGGAGGACACATCCTGCATAGGAGATGTCCCTGGTGTCCCTCAGGGAATTGACCATGGATTTGGGCACAGTGGTGGAGATAGCACCCAGGTCCAGGAGGGCGAGGTGAGGAGGAGAGGAAGAAAAGTACATGGGGGTGTGGAGGTGGTGGTCCAGGCTATGGTGGTGATGATGAGGCCATTGCCCAGCAGGGCAGCCAGGTAGATGGCCAGGAAGAGCAGAAGTGCAGCAGCTGCAGCTGCCTTGTGCCTGGGAATGGCAGGAGGAGGAAGTGGGTGATGGAGCTGCTGTTGGCCATCTGCTGCCTCTGGCCATGGAGACCTGTGCAAGGAGGGAAAGGCAGTGACAAGTTAGGGCACACTTCTCTCTGAAAACAAAGATTGCAGGCTCATAGAATACCTTCTGCCTGAGCTGCATGAGGAATGGATCAGCTCATTCCCACCACACCCAACCTGTGGGATGTTCCCCACAGCTTCAAAGCTTGGGACATTAGTTTCTTCGGATGAATGTCAGCTGCAAGGTTGTGACTCCTCACCGGAGCCCAGAGCTTGAGGCACTGCCTCTGCTGGGGAGAAGAAGAGAGCAAAGGTTGCATGGGAAATGTGTCTGCAGTGCAGAGAAATGGCACAGAGGAGCCTGATCCCCCTTGCCAGGGCATCTCTGACAACAGGTCCCTCTCCCACACTGCCCAACTCTCTGCTGCCTGCAGCTATCCATGTCCTGCCACCTATCCCACCTGCGGTGCTGAGCTTGCCCTGCAGACCCCTCCCAGCAGCAGGATAATGCCCAGGGGCAGCTCTGGGTGTGCAGGGGCTCAGGAGCAGCTCAAAGGCTAATGAGAGTCTTCTCCGGAGTGGAGAAACAAACTCTAAACTCCAGTCTCACACAGCTCACTCAGCACACCAAGGGGATCAACATTCAAAGCCAAGACTCCTGCCCTTCCAGCAAATGCTGCCTTGATGTGCTTCTTGAAAACCCCTCAGAAATGACCAGGCATGAGACAGGACTGTGAGCAGCTCTGACCAACACAGCTCCCTCCCCACAGAAGAAGGATCATGACCTGCCCAGGCTGTCTCCTGCCACTCACAGCTTCTCCCCACAGCACTGTGTGGAGCTCCCTGGGCAGGCTGAGAGCTGAGCCGGGCAGGCAGCAGAGTCCCTGCCCCAGCACACAGCCCTGGGCTGCAGGGACCCTGCTCTGAAGGGACAGCCCTCACCCACCTGCCTGCACCCCAAGGGTCCACAGCTTCAAAGAAAAGCCTGAAAAGAGCCTCTGCACAGGAAGATTTCCTTCCAGCCCCCAGAAGCTGTGGCTGTGCCAGCTTTAGGAGATGCCTCCAGGAGCTGCAGCTGCACTGCCTGCCCACCCCACAGACTTACCTTGTCAGTGACTGCAGTGACTTCTCTCCCTGTCAGCTCTCAGTCACCCTCCTGACACACCTCCAAGCTCTCTTTGCCTTCTTCATCTTGCTGGGATGCAGTGGCAGTGCCCTCAGCCTGCTGTGCAGAGCAGAGGAGCTGCTCCTGGGCACAGCTGACACTTTTCATGCTGCCTACTTTCCAGCAGCTCCCTCCAGCCACGGAGCTCAGCCCAGCTGAGCAGCAGAGGACAACCCAAGGGATTTGAATGACCCTCTAGGGCTTTGCTGCCAGGGAAACATCAGAGACTGAGAGGAGATGATGAAACCTCTCCAGAAGTTGAAGTCACTTTCAAACTCTGAAGTTTCTTCTCTTGGGATGGGTCCCGGTGAGGACACTGATGGGGAAGTGTCTGCAGGCTGTGGTTGGAGCAGAGAACTGGAGGCTGGCAGTGCTGAGAGGTCAGGACAAGCAGAGGAAGATGGCTCTGATGTGCTTGAGCAAAACCTGGAGGTGTGTTCATTAATGCAAAGGGTCAAGCCCTGAGTCTTGGCTCCTGACAGGCAGATCCTGTCCCTCACTCACCCTCAGGGTGATCCTGGAGCAGTGAGATGTGGAGAGAGAGGACCAATGTCAAGGGCAGGCTATGCACAAGCCCTCCCAGGCTCCTGAGGATGGAACAGGAGGCAATGAGGGCCCCAGGGCTGGAAGGAGGAGGGTCTCCTCAGAGGCAGCAGTGGCACAGACCACAGCCAGAACAAAAAAGGCAGAAGAGCTTGGCTCTGCCAGGAGCCTTTCAGCTCTCCCACAGCCCTATGTCATCTGCCCTCAGGCTGTCCTCTGCTGCTGGCATCAGCTGAGCCTCTTCCCTGCAGGCTGTAGTCACCCAGCCAGCTGCCCCACCTTGCTGCCACCTTCCTTTGCTGCTCTCTCTCTCCATCCTCCAGGTTGTTCCTTGAAACTCCAAGCCTTGGAGTGCTCAGGCTGCTGTGGGGGATGCCTTGCAGTGACATTCTTCTCCTCATCTCCAGTCTGGAGCTCCTCAGCTGCACTTTGTGGCTTTGTTTCTTTCTCTTGCACTTTGTCACTGTGCAGAAAAGCTTCTCCAGGTCTCAAACCACTCCCAAGCACTCCAGGCTACTCTGCTCCTGTCCTCACTCTTTACACCACTGAGCCCATGGCCTTCAGCCTCAGTCTCCTGGCCATGTGCCTGAGGCCTCCCAAGCACATCTTGGAAGACTATGGGCACTCTGCAAGGTCTTTGCAGGTGGAGATGTGGTGGCCTTCTGACTTCTGACCAATTGCTGTAGTGGGTGGACAAGGGGCAGTGGTTTGAACTGAAAGAGAGACTGAGATTGGATAGAAGGAAGAAATTTTGCAGTGAGGGTGGCAGGACACTGGAACAGGTTGCCCAGAGAAGGGATGTCCATCCCTGGAAGTCTCCAACTTCAGGCATTTCTGCAACCCAAACCTAGTGGGAGATGTCCCTGGCATGGTCAGGCTGTTGCACTCGTGCTCTCTTACATCTCTGCCAATCCAAACTATTCCAGGATTCTCTGATTCCAATATCCCCAAACCCTTCTCCACAGGGCT